>JACEFZ010009707.1:17500-242378 GCA_014155875.1 Cepaea nemoralis | reverse complement strand
AAATCCAGATATAAATGAAAATTAACTCTGTAAAAATCAAGTAAACTACTGCACATACAAGACTAGTTTCTTGTTTCAAAATGCTGCCAGGATACTTCAGACATATATGTGGCATATGGTAAACAGGTAAAGGCAGATATTACCATAAAAGTGTGAAGTCTCCAAATTTACTAGGTCAGGATATTATGCTCCTGTGAAACATGAAATGAAGCACAATGACCACTCCCTTCCTGATCATTTTCCCTTCCAGAACATTCTTTGGCATCCATTTGACAAGACTTGGTCAACACAAGGCAGCACATGCTCCCCACCCACAACTGGTCAACAGCCTTGGTACGACAGGTAAACTTCACTGAGGAAAATAACAAGACGTGAGTTCCCCTTCAATAGTGTGTACAGCTGCTGCTGGATAAAATGGAAGACTGCTCTTTTCAACAACTCTACAGACTGGAACTGGTCTAGTGTAGTATCAGGCTACAGGAGGCACACAGAACCAAAGGTGGCAAATGGCCGGAATCATTAAGACAGAATTGGCAAACCACTGAACATGCTCACTTCCAAAGACACTAATCAAGACAGCCAATGGATGAGGACTAGAGTGAGTCTGTAATGGACTTGTAACAAAAAAAAGGGCCATACTGATTGGAAATTGATCAAATTGTCAAATCTGAGAACTGAACTATACCACCATAGCACCTGAATGGAGTAATCTGGGAACATTTGGTGATCTGCCTGGTATAAAATTGAGTCAAGGAAATGAAATGTTTGATCACAGATTATAAGGCTGCTGCCATGCTAAAATATAGATTACACAGATCTAACCACAATGAAGGAGCCGTAGTAGCATTGAGGTTTGTGTGCTTGTTACCAAGACAGTGGACTATGTTCAATCCCTAGCAGTGGCAGCATTCTTTGTTTCAACCAGCCTCATAAAATGGGTACTGGATAGTTTCCAGAATTTTCGGGAAGGAAGGCGTGAGGAAGGGAACTGGCGACTCAACCTCATTATGCTATGGTCCAGAATATGTGAAGGTATAACTGCAATGGCAGTATCAGCAATAGGACTACCTTACCTTGCCCACAACATAATATTTCTGAAAGTGTTACAAAGAGAAGCACCCATGTGTCACTGGGGCCCATAAGGAAAGCAAAGAATGTAACACTGTAACCTACTATGCATGTCCTAAGAGGTATTTAAGAAGCGCTGGCATGAGACTGGCTACCTCAACTTGTAGATAACTTTGGCTACAAAACGCAGCCATTTATGAACAAGTCTTCAAAGGGCTTCATGTGAGTTGGCTGAAGGCCTATGCTTCATTCACTGGTAGCTGAAAGGAAGAAAGAAGAAAAGGGAGGGGGAAGAAGAGGATAAATGCAAAGCCCAGTCTTCTTAAACTGGTGCTCTGAAGTCAGATCTGTTGGCTGAAGGGCCACATCTTCATTATAAATGGACACAACATAATCAACATTCTTTCTGTACAAACAAGAAAGAAGGAAGCATAAGTTCACTGTTCAACATATGACAATTATCTTTCATAAAGAATAAGTTAAACAAAGTCAATAAATCACTGCTTTATTTCTCACAGGTACAAAAGAATAACTCACCTGTGTCAGGTACTTGCTGATTATGTTCTTAGCACTTGAAACCATCTCAGAACATTTTTGGCATGGCTGTAAAACAAGGTAATTATGTAACATACGATGATGATTCATAACACAACCTAACACATACAACTTGTGTTTATTTTTACTTTAAAACTAAATGAATTGGGAGGTTCTTTTCCACATTTTCTAGTTTCTTTTTTCCCCATTCTGACAGTGCATGCCATGTTGTGTTAAAAGCAAACAGTGAAGGAGCCATTTACATGCCTTGAGGTTTTTTGGATATATGTTGATAGACCCATAGGCTCATGAGGGATTATGTGGTCAATATCAAGTAATATAAGATACTGATATGTGAAATAATGACATACATCCAAAGAATGGATTTGCTTCTCAAAACTTTTTCTGGTATCAATTCAGGCTGGATCAACCCAGGGATGTAGCAGCAGTCATTATAATTTATTTCTGATAAATGAAACACCTTTATTCTGATATAAAAAAGCTTACATAAAGTTGTGTGTTATAAAGATTCTCTCTCACACCCTCTCACAGAATCCCACCAACTCTAATTACCTCCAAACCCAATGTGCACATGTCTACCCACACATCCACAGGCACATACACACACAGTTGACCAGTTGCTTACCTTGTCTTTTGTATCTTTTGGTATGTTCTTCTGGCACACACCAACAGCTGTGGCAACAGACTTCACTGACTGTTAGTAAACATATATTAATTTAATGACATTTGACATTTGTTTTGTTTTCTATTTGTCTATAATAGCTCGTCTTAAAAAACAGTTATGTGACTTATTTTGACCCTAGCAGAAGAAATATCACAGATACAGGCAACATGCCACTTCTTTTGCTTCTGCTTCTTCTTCGGGTGCCTGGTCTAGAGCAGATATTAGTGATTATGATCCTCTAAGCGTTTCTATTTCTCTATAACAGAATGCCATACAAATCAAGTTGCTATGTTACTTATTTTGATTTGTGCAGAGTAAATAGCAATGATACAGGCAGTATCTCTAGTGATTATGATTATCTAGTGATTATGATTCTCCAATTCTCTGTCATATGATAGTGTTAATGAAGCTGGTGTTGCTTATACCACTATGTGTTTCCTAGCTGTTTAAGTTTTCCACATAAATCTATGTTTTTCTCTGGCTCTCTATTATATTTTCCAACATTAAGCTCTGTTTCTCTATACCATGTCTTCTGTTGATGTGTCCCATAAATTTCATTTGTTCTTTCCTTATGGCTTTGATGAGTGATCTTATATCACCTTCAGCACTCTATACTTCAGTGTTTGGTTTCTTCTCTGTTCATGATATTCTACTACATACATAATTATGCATGATGAGTTTATAACCTTAAGTAATGCAATTTCAAAACAACTAATACAACAACACTTAATAATTAATTAAAGATTTGACATGACTGCACGCTGGACATTCCTACACAAACTTCATATCACTTTTATTAAAGCCAACAAAGTTTCTATGCTGATTATTTAAGTATCAATTTTATTAAAAGGCCGTCTGGCTTTTCCTCTATGCTTTGTGCATCGTCCAGACCACCTGCTCAATCTTTTCAGAGCCAGACTTTCCAGATAGGAATACATCGTCTGTACAGCTGCACTGTCCACCTGATCCCAGAGAGACATCACCACATCACCTCCATCGTAAAGTAGCTCTCCATACTATGGAGTACATTAAAATGTATGATAGACTATCTGCTATGAGAGATGCAACACCTACACAGTTTCTTGCAGTGAACTGATGTTTGGTTCTGTTAATATGTTAACTATAGAAACAGCAATGATGGGGGAGCCATGGCTGGGAGGTTATGGTGTCCGATCAGGCACAGAAGGTACAGGGTTCGATCTCGACATAAAGCTGGGAGTTTCTTCATGAACCACTGGTATCTAATGATATAACAAGTTTCCCCCTAATCTCTTAGGTAGTGAAATTAGATACCCAGTTTTCTCAGATAAGGGCAAAAAACAGGAGGTTATGAACACAAGTTGTGCATGTGAAAAATTGCACGGCAGTTGGACATCGCAAAGAGTAAGCTATAGGCTGCCATAGCAAAATTGTTAAGAAGGAAAATCAGTACCCATTTTAGTCTGGGTCAACCTGGGAGTACAGGTCAATTGTAATTTTGGGAAAGGGGTACCAGATTTGTCCTGGAAGGATAAAGGTAATTGAGGAAGTCAGCTGGCCACCTCACCTTACATCACCAGCTTGTACACAAGAAACCTATCACATCACACCTTTAGAGCTGTTATATGCCATGGGATTATTTTTCTACTCCCTTATTCACCCAGTGACTAAATGATATACAAACATTACCAGTTTTGAGTCCACTAATTTCACCAGCTTGGGAAGAACATCTTTGCTGGTGACAAGTTCCTTACACTGTGGATAAATGACAGAACAGTTATAAATGCATACATATGACATTGTGTTGTGTTTTTCAGCTTCAAGGGTTCATAACATTGATTTAGTATATGATTAAATATTTCAGTAGTATGCATCTATGCGGATACAATGAGATACTTCTTCCTCTTCTTCTGCGTTCATCCAGTTTTTTTTTTCCGGATGTGATTGCGTTGTGCCTGTTTACAGCAAAGCTGCGTTCTTTGCGCCGTTAGGCCGACACATCCAACTTCTGCGGGCATTTGTTGACCGGGTTAACCATCCCGGCCATGAGATACAAGTAACATAAGTAAAGGATACTGGTATATATATCATCATCATCATCTAGTGCCTGCCAAGTCGTAACGGAGCCCAGGACGCCAAAATCAGAGGGAGCAAAACTCCCGAACCCAAAACATAGATAACTAAGCGTCTGACGTATAACGGAGATCACGTCCGTTTGTTTGTCAATAACTACGGCAGTCAGATCATGAAGCTGTAAGGAAGAAGCAGCACATTCGAGTCATCTCCAATACATTGAAATTTTCTGGCAGGACACTTGTATGTCATAGTTGATAGACAGTGAAAAGGAATCATGGCAACTTATATCTCAGTATCAAGATGTTGGTGCAGATGCCAAATACAGAAATGAAGTCATGTCACATCCGAAAGACAGTCAAATAACCTTGGATGGAGAGAAGAAATGAAGGAGTGCTATACTAAAGATGTAATAGTTCTCAGGAGCTAGGATAGTCAACCGTTGAATAGTTCTCGTTTATATTTTTATTACAATCACACTGTCTGACATACCCAGACCCGATCGAAATGTATGGAATTGTATTCATCGCCTGATTGATTATTTGCTCCAGTACATTGGCTAATAAAATTAGCCTCATCAACTTGTATGCCAGCCTTCTTGTGAGTCCTTTTGATTCAAGTTCCATTTTTTTACTTCGTTTGCTGGACAGTTGTCTGCACCTCTAGATGGTTTACGATTCGAGCTCATATTTATGCCAGAGCAACTTCTCAGCAGTCCCCTGCCAGCTGGCGTAGGCGTTAATGGCTCTTCACAGATCTCGGTTGTTGGTGTTCTGGATCAACTCTGCTGATGGTATTCCTCCATGCCACCGTCTCAGTCCACCCAGCATCATTTCTCTTGGTCTGCCTCTCTTCTCCTCGATCTTTCCAGTTGTCACGATGTTCTCCAATGCCTCTCTTCTCATCACAAGACTGAAGAAAGATGTTTGTCTCTTCCTTATTGTTGTATATAATGTTCCAGTTTCATTAGCCTGTATTAGGCTATGTGCCTTTATTAAGATATATGCACAAATAAACTGGACACTAGCACATGAAATAAACACACCCACTGGATAAAAAACACCATATGAATATAAATATATCCCATAAAATGGCAACAAACCTGGCGTCTCTCGTTGTCATCCTTGAAAAGGGTGCAACTTCTAGCAATGAACATTGCAAAATCATATTCAGTCACCTGTAGCAAACACAAATGCAGCATAAGAAAGATGCATATTTATATGAGGTATAAAGATATTAATGTACCTTATTATTCACGTGTAACGAAGTACATACAGTATTGGCAGTATGTGAATTATGCACCCTTGGGCAAGGTACAGGTACTTGTTTCAAGACTTTTAAAACTACTATTAGAGAATTTGCTGGGAAGGAAGGATGATGAGAAAGGTAACTGGTCACCCCATCTTAATATGCTTTGACCTAGTAGATATAAAGGCCAAAAACTTCACAAACCTAAGCATTGAGTATTTGTATTTGTCTGTTACCTTACCATGACCGCCCACGCTTTCCGGCATGGCACATGATTGATTGATTGATTGTTACCTTACCCATATGTTCACTGTCTGTGTTAAAGTGTTGTCAACTCTTTTGTTTCTGTATAACTAGACTCAAAGATCAATTTAGGTGTCTAAAGATTGTTGGCTTCTCTTGAAAGTTAACTACTCATGTCATCATCATCATGTGAACTGCGAAATGGCAATGGTGTTAATGCATTTCCACAGATCTCAATTCCTGGTGCTCTTGATGAATTTTATGTTGTGTGATTTCTGCAGTATGTACCTGACGAGATGCAGCAAAATATGAAAGACATAAATCATGCAATCTATTGATTCTGTCTTCATTATTCAAATTCTATTATTGTTATTCCTCCATGCCACCATCTTAGGTCATCATTTCTCTCGGTAAGCCTCTTATAAAGCTGATCTTCCAGTCATCACGATATTTTCCAATATTTCTCTTCTCACTGCATGACCAAAGAACATGGCATAAAGATTCACATCTTTAACTTTATGTTGCAAAAACAAGGTCAGAGTACAATAACTGCCTTTTTATGTTAACAGGTAATTAATTATTTAGGATTTAGTTTATATCTCCACAGCTACAGATTTGCAGCTTAGTTGTTAGTGAACTTGCTTACTAACCAAGTGGTCCAAAGTTCAAATGCGCAAAGAATTTTGATGTGTTGGTCAAAAGGCTTAAATATCGTAGCTCTGCTGTAAACAGGCAAACTAAAACAAAAATATCAGATTATCGAAGAAGAAGAAGAAGAAGAAGAAGAAGAAGAAGAAGAAGAAGAAGAAGAAGAAGAAGAAGAAGAAGAAGAAGAAGAAGAAGACACTGTGGATTCAAAGCATACCTTCACAGAATGGGTCTCAAAAGACTTTGCCACTTGCAAATGTGGAGCACCAAAGCAAACTCCAAAGCAAAAATACAAGACTGTCTAGAATATGTCAAACAGACAATGGAAATCTAACCCACAGGAGAACCCTAAAAGACAAACAGTGGTGGCCGGTGAAGACCTCAAGACACACCATATTATTCATGGCCCATGCTGGAACAGATGTACAGGAAACATTGTTTGCTGAAGATCTTAAATATGTGTTTAACACAATATCTATTCCATTTTCCTTAACCAAAGAAACTTGATTTCTTCTGGTTTGCATGCTTTGCAACCTGCCATCTTTAATCTACTTATGAGACAGTAAAACATAAACATAATAAATGAAATGCATACGAACATAAAACTTACGGGTTTCTGGGCTGCATTTCGTATCAGACTCCTTGTATTTTTTATGATATTTTGTGCAACTATGCATGATGAGTCCTAAGAATACAGTTGTTAAATATCTGTTAGAATCTTCACACATCAATAATTTTTTGGATATATGAATTGTGCGTTCCATGGTGTGCCTGAAGCATGCATTGTAAGTAAATATCTACAGAATTTCACTTCATGAAGTCAAGTACTGAATTATAATTTTGACAGATGTCTAATAATGTGTTTTGTTGTACTGAAAATGTGTCATGCATGATGCCAGCAGCAAATAAATAGCAGAGACAGATTCTGTAAATAAGAGTTGGAAAGGTCAAGCATTTATAAACTAATTTACAGCTCTCTTGTAAGTAGGTCACATACATTTTTCATTTTTAGACACAAATGAAACACTGATTATGTACACACCATAAACAGTGAATGTATGTGTGTTTGTGGGTTTGTGTGCGCATGCAGTATTTGTGTAATTTACTGTATTGCCAGTACACCGGGCAAACTTACAGGCTCTCAGTATATGTGTGTGTGTATGTGTGGGTTTACATACATGTGTATGTGTGGGTTTACATACATGTGTATGTGTGGGTTTACATACATGTGTATGTGTGTGTGTATATGTGTTTGTATGTGTGTGTATACATGTGTATTATGTGCATGTGAGTGTATGCGAGGGAGTGTGTTATTGTGTGCATAACTATTAGAGTTTGTGTAAATTAAAAAGTCGCTTAAAACTCGACAGGGTCATATGGCTCAGTCTCCTTCTGCAGCGCGGAAAGCGTCACACAAAGCAAAAACTCCGTAGCTCCAGCGAGGACCCCCAGGAGTCTCCAAATAAATGCACTTGTGAACTGAAGGACGCGGCCTGGAATTGAACCCACAACCTTCGGAGCCTGAGTCAGGCAGCTTGACCGCTTAATTTATGCAAATGATGTAAGTATGTATGCAGGTGTGTGTATGTGCATGCGTGCGTGTTTATTTTTTTCCTGAATGTCCATGAGTCTGCCTGTCTCATAACATGGTAATATGCATTGTTTATGTTGACAAAATCCGTTTTACAATGTTTTTTTCCAATGTGAATATAACATGCACAATCAATGAATGAAAGATGAGTGATTTGAAGGCTGAATGTAAGACGGGCCTGCGTGCCCAATTTGTGACCCTTTGAAAATAAAGTTCATTCATTCGTTTGTTCGTTTAGTTCTCCTTCAGTGGATGTGGAATGGCAAATATACTAATTTAGAAATTATACTATACACCAATTTGTGACCCTTTGAAAATAAAGTTCATTCATTTGTTCGTTTGTTCAGTCTCCTTCGGTGGATGTGGAATGATAATTATACTAATTTAGAAATTATACCAAACACAAATTAAAGCTTAGAAGCCACCTAAAATAAAAATAATTCCATGGAAGATGCTGTAATAAAAGTGTAGAGATACTAATGAAGATAACTGTGGAACTGGTCAAATGACACCTAAACATTTCTTGCAAGTGTGTCCAAAATGTGCACACGAAGAAAACTAGTTTTGCCAACACCTGCTCCATATGAAGACAAACTTTATGGAGATGTCAATATGTTCAAGAACTGCTACTATCTTTGGACATATTCATGTTGACATTTGAATGTGTACACAGAAGAAATAATAGAAGTGTAAAATGGCCAGACTGTCACCTATACAAAGTCACAGCTTTGTGAAAGGTGATCAGGTTCTTTCCTCACTGTTCACAATGATAAAAACTCAACCATGGGGCAAGCATAGCAGGAGGCTTCTGACCATCAGATAATACCCCTCCTCAATGAATGTTTCAGCCTATTTACCTCCGTGAAGCCTTAAAGGGTGGGCCCACCTAGGTCATAATTCCAGAGCTGACCCATTGCCATATTTTACTTCTTAATGTAATAAAGCCAAACTTCACAAACACAGAACAAGTTGAGAGAGCTGAGTGTTGTCAGTAACCTCTCAAATTATTATACCAGGTGAACATACTATCAATACTGCCTATAGTATCTTTCGGTGTAGGAAAGGATGGGGGGGGGGGGGGGGGGGGGGGGGGGTCTTGAGCCTGAGGAATTAAGGCTGTCTGGCTAATTCAGATGCAGCGAACCATTTTTCTTTTTTCCCCTGACAGAAAAAAAATCCATCACTTCACTGAGGTTTTGAACCCGGGTCTCCTGAATAGGAGCCTGACATTCTAGCCACTCAACCAGATGCTCCTCATTTTATATATACAAAAGTTATAATATTACATCCCCAGGTAAACATTTCACACTGAAATATAATGTTCTATGAATATTCATATTGCGTGTACAGTTTCAATAGGCCTTCAGACAGCAATGGCTGAGAGATTAAGGTGTCTGCCTCATGAGAAGAGACAGGGTTTGGGCACGTTCCCAAGAACTACTGGTACCTAATAATAAAACATTTCACCCCAATCCCTTGAGTTGTGAGATTGGATATCTAGCCTTCTCGGATAAGGGTGAAAAAGCAGGAGGTTCCGTGTGCTAAGTTGTGTGTTAAAAATCATGGCAGTTGGAAATATCAAAGAGTAGGCTGTAAGACCAGTGACCTGGCAAAATTGTTAGGAAAGAAAACCTATTCATGGATAGATAGAGCCTGTTAGCTTATGAGGAGTCTGGCTGGAGAAGCAAACCTTACACAAATATATGCCTAAGTGAGACACGCTGATCTTTGAGGTGCATAACTACGTCTGATGCACTCCCTCCGAAAGAGAACCAAGGAAGACAAAATTTCAAGAGTAGCATAGAGAAAACAGAAATAGTTTTCTTTCTTTCTCAAAGAGAATATGCATTTATAAAGAATAACCTAATATGTAACGCAGTTTAACAGAATATTAGTTTTTATGTTATGAAGATATTTTTAATCGGTGATATAAAAAAAAAACAGCATGTTAACTTTTGAAATGATTAAAAAAATACTTTAGATTTCTTATAAAAAATGTGGTTAAATACAAACATAATTTTTTTTACATATGACACGTACAATGACCAACAAAACAAAACCATTCAATGCACAAACAACCAGACAATGGTATATTAACCTGGACTGTATCGTATGGCCAGTCATTCAAGGCACACCACTCTGTTTTACCACAAAGGTTAGCCGTCTCTGGTGAACTGCACCAATACTGTGCTCCCCAGGAGCAGTGCTCAGACTGCAGATTTGGCTTGACAATTGATGCTGCATGACCTGTAACCAACCACAAACACACTTTCAGTCAGCCAAATCCAACTCCTGCATTCTGGTGCTGCTGCTGCTGCTGCTGCTGCTGCTACTACTACTACTGCTGCTGCTCCTACTACTACTACTACTACTACTACTACTACTACTACTACTACTACTACTACTACTACTACTACTACTACTACTATTTTGCAGGTAACCAAGATTATGCTTTATCATTAAATCCATTCCAGTTCTGTGTCATGGTACAGAAGGGCCAGGACACTTGATGATGATGATGATGGAGTAATTAAAATGCATATCATAAATTAAGAAAGCAAAAATGCTACTTGATGAGAGTGACATATTAAAAAGCTGACAGAACTTGTAAGAGAAAAGATGCAATAAACTGGCAATAACCAATAATGAACACCTCAGTATTCTAAAGTTATAAATAGAAACAGCAATAGACAAAATGAAGAAAGGAAACTCCAATGGCAATGAAAAAATAGAAATGGAAACAAGAGCAGTCTTTGAGAACATTGGTGTAGATAAGATCAGTTATGTAATGATATATTTATATAATCCATCCATCACGTGCCATGCCGATAGGCATGGGCTGTCATGTTTCACCATCTAACTCGATCACCAGAGTCGTGGGTGGGCGGTCATGTTTCGCCATCTAACTCGATCACCAGAGTCGTGGATCAGCTCAGTGTTCTTGTCTCCATCATGCCACATGGTCAAGCCATCCAGGTATTTACTTCTTTTCTCTTCCTCTCAATATTGCCAGTTGTCACCAAGTTCTCCAATTTATTTCTTCTTATAACATGCCCAAATAATGTTGACTGTCTACGTCTAATTTCTCTAAACAATTTACGATTTTCATTTGCTTCCCATAGGACTTGGTCATTGGTTTTTCTGTCTGTCCATGGTATTCCTTTCATTCTCCTTGAAAACCACATTTCCACAGCCATCGGACGTTTTTCAGCTTGACTGCTCATTGTCCACGCTTCCCATCCATACAAAAGTACAGGCTCTATGTAGCACCTCAACCCTCTTTTTCTCATAGCGATTGACATCTTTTTATCTGTCAGTATGTTTTTCATCTTGCAAATGGCTACCTTTACCATGGCGATTCTTGTTCTAATCTCTTCAAGGCATCTCCCATCAGATGTTATGACTGTTCTGAGATAATTGTATAATATATATAATACAGGTGCCATACCATAAAATGTGATAATATCAACATTCATATCAGTTATCAGTTGAGGTATCTTCATTGCACTCCGGAAAGGTCCATAGGTGCTCAGATCCTCCCCCCAGCATAAGCATCAGTGTTCGGTGGCTAATAGTGCCAGTTCTGTGTTGGTTAACGAAGCACCTCGTTTTCCCAATGTACCTCTCGTGTCTGGCCGTGCCAATTCTTACTCCCAAGTCTTTCATCCTGGACAGCTAATAGTGCCAGTTCTGTGTTGGTTAACGAAGCACCTCGTTTTCCCAATGTACCTCTCGTGTCTGGCCGTGCCAATTCTTACTCCCAAGTCTTTCATCCTGGACAGCGATGTGGATTCACTGACGTCAATGTCTTCTGTTCTCGACATGTCTTTAAAGACGTTAATAACATCGACACGATACATGGGCTGGCCATCTGCAGGGGGTGAAGAGCCAGCCAGTTTATCAGCTCGTTCATTTCCTTCGACTCCCGCATGTCCCGGGACAAAGATGAAGGTGACTTTACGGACAACAGACTTCCTCAGCAACTCAGTCCACTGTCTGCATACAGATCCAGCTTCGACCTTCCGAATCATGCTCATTGAATCACTTAGTACACACACGTTGGTATAATGCTGTGCTTCTAGCCATAGGAAAGCCTGTGTTACTGCCATCACCTCCATCATCATGCTGCTCGTGGGCATAATGTGGGCACCATTGGATTCTTGGACGGTTCGGCCTGCTGAACGGGTTGTAAATGCCCATGCACTTCTCTGCTTCTTTACAACAGATCCATCTGTATAGATGAGCACTTGGAGGTTGTTTGTGTTCCTTGATGAGCGCGTTGACCTCTGCATTGCCAGTGACAGGATTCTGTTCTCTGCACCGTCTGTCAAGTGTGATAAAGCAGAAGAAGGTGCACTTAAAAGCTGGAGGCATAGGCACCCATTCCTTGCCGGGGTTGATACTAGTAGGACTGCAGCATCAACATCAACATTCATAACATTGCCCAAAACCTCAGCAGCGACTGAGTGTTCAGATTTTAAGAATAATCAAATCAGTCTTATCAGCCACACACACTGAAAGTATTATTCAAGATTAAACAGAATTAAATACAAAATAAGATTGATATTGACATTTCAAAAACCTTGTTTTCAAAAGAAAATTGGAACAAAAGAAGCAATATTTTATTTGAGAACAATGGCAGAAAAATATCTAGAGATCCAAAAGAGACACCACTCTAATCATCAGCATAATGTGGCTTGCTGATGTGCATGGGTGATGATGGATCTACCATATCATACACTCTTTGATGAGGTCTATGACATTTTTCCTATGATGCCATTTTGGCAAGTGATCCAGATGTTTATCTCTTTGTCTCCTTTTCCCCCATTTCCAACTAGTTTGCTGATTTGTTTGATCTTTAGTGCTATATGTATCAATTGATGTACTGATATCTTTCATATATCATGATACAAGTCTTTCTTTCCTTTCTGCTATCATTATCTCTATTTTCTCATAAATCCTACCACACAATGTTTATCTTCTGTTGAGGTGGCCAAAACGTGTTTCCTTCTTATTTCTGTGAGAAGTTTCATATGTGCTTTGGCCTTTTTCATAACCTCTACATTACTCATTCTGATGTCCATAGTACTTGGCTATCAACAAAACTATACCATTAATTCCTTTATTTAACTAAACTATCCAAAAATGTACCTATAATTAAAAGTTATAGGAAATCTCATGGTAGATGTTGTACTAATACTAAAGATTTCACATATATGCTAAGTAGATCATGCATGCATGCACATGTACACACCACTCAACTCCTGTGGTTAATATTTGGTTTCAGAACTGACAGCACTGCACTTGAGACCCTCCCACATATGATTTGTCCCTTCTTCACAAGCCACTAAAAGTCCCCTTGTTGATATTACCAGTAGTAGTTTGATGACAAGTCTGCCAGGCTTTTTGGATATGTGCTGAGTATTGCCCAGACCCTCTATCCACTCCCTTCTGATCCAATATCATCATATATGTATATTTTTATATGGATAATCTATTTAGTTGGACTCTCTACCTGGTCCCAGAGAGCCTTCATCTCAATCTTATCATAATCTCTCAGTCCGTTCATTGACCTACACACCTGCATGCCCTGAGCATGTCTCCACATCCTCTTACAATATATGAAGAAATGTTTACATTGAATTTTATAACAACAAGATATTAACATACGTAAATAACTTTGTAACCATCTTCCTAAGAAAGAAATATAACATTAAAAGACTGTCATGTTAAAAGCTCACCTAAAGACAGCACCAGGCACAAAACCACGCTGGCAGCAAGTAAGTTCTGCATGCTGTACATAGCAGCAGTTTTTACTTCCTTCTTTCAAAACAACAATGCTCAAGTTTGACAGAATTAGATCTGGAAAAACAAACAATAACAAAGTTGTCATCACATATGTTAGATGATTCTCAGCACATAGAAACAAGACAATTAAGTCTTGCAAATAAACTCAATACTGCTGTGACAAACAAATGTTTGGCTGGAACCAGCAAGGATAATGAACAAAAGGAGGAAACTAAAGCACTTTAGGAGCATTCCATGTGTGTAATGACAGTGATCCTTTTCACAACAAACAAAACACCATAGTTACCACAACTAGTATGGATATAGTTAAAAAGTTAGTTGCATATCCTTGTCAGGATGTCGCAGTCAACCTCAACATGTTTTGACTGTTTGTAATTTCTTGACAAGTTTACAATCAGTAGTTTGCCATTGCTTTCTGAATGACAGGTACTCATACCATTGTATGAAAACCAAAGCAAGACGGTCGCTGCCAAATCGCCCGCAGCTGTGTGTCAAATGTGATATGCGGGATTACGAATTGTGTCCGTAACCCCTTCGCCACAGAGCCATGTGGATACAACATGCACACAAAAAAGACAAGTTGTAACTATTACACAATTTACCTTGACAAAAGTGAAGCAGAAAGCCTGGCACAAAATTCAGTTTGGCACAGACTGAATAACATTCAATAAATATGTGTATAGCAAAGTTACTCTGGACATTCCAATCAGTGTTCAGGATTAAGTAAAATTAGTACACAAACAATGTCACCCCGTTATGCAGCTGTAGTACTTCTTGATAAGATTTGCTATCAGTGAGATAATTTACATATTCCACAAAGGTCACTGGATAAATTATGTACCAAACTGTTATCTACACAAAATACGTTCCATCACAATCTACTACAGTTTTAAAGTTCACCTAATCTATTACTGCATTCTTCTTTAATTAACTTGTTTTAACTCACCATAATTTCTTTTGAAAGTGAAGAATGCACCTGTATGTAGGTTCTATGATTCATAGTGTATGACCATAAAGTAGATTGTAGAAAGCCAATAGATTTGACTTTTAAATGAAGTCGAAATTAATCACCAACTTTGTCGACTTTCAAAAAGCCTTCGACAGCATCCACCGTCCTTCACTTTGGAATCTACTTAACATCTATGGTTTTCCTACCAAATATACCAACGTCATAAAATCTTTCTACAAAGAGACACGTTGTTGCGTAAGAACAGAAACAGGCAACTCTGACTGGTTCTCAGTTGAAACAGGAGTGAAACAGGGTTGTGTCTTATCACCGATGCTTTTTGGAATAGCTATCAATTGGGTCATGCGCAAATGCACAAACAACACAAATATGGGTATCCATTGGGTTTTAAATATTGAGCAAAACCCACTACTGGCATTCTTCGTATTCTGGTATGAACCTAAGGCCTATCCACGTCAATATGGAAGCACTATACTCGAGTTTCGCCCTCGTTTGAGCTTGTCAGTAGTGCATATCCCTGACCGGATCCGGAAACAAGCCCTGGATCACTGGCATGTGAAGCGGGTGTGTAACCACGCGGCACACGTTGGACACACAGCCAAATTATCATAACAGAATATTACAACGTCACCCATCGTAGGCTATGCTCAAGATTGCCCAATCGCCGCGACTGACGTCCATCAATCGATGTGGACCCGAAACGATCAGGACTTCTCACTGGCAAGGAACACCAGTGTTCACACCTGGTGTTCCTTGCCAGTGAGAAGTCCTGATCGTTTCGGGTCCACATCGATTGACGGACGTCAGTCGCTGCGATTGGGCAATCTTGAGTATAGCCTACGATGGGTGACGTTATAATATTCTGTTATGATAATTTGGCTGTGTCCAACGTATGCCGCGTGGTTACACACCCGCTTCACACGCCAGTGATCCGGGGCTTGTTTCCGGATCCGGTCAGGGATATGCACTACTGATGAGCTCAAACGAGGGCAAAACTCGAGTATAGTGCTTCCATATTGACGTGGATAGGCCTTAGGTTCATACCAGAATACGATCAGCATTGCCAGTAGTGGGTTGTGCTCAATATTTAAAATTCAAATCCCGAAATAACCAAATTAATCAATCCATTGGGTTGACAAAATTCTAGAAGACCTGGACTTTGCCGACAACATAGTGCTTTTGAGTTCAACACACCCGGATGCCCAAGAGAAAATAAACCACCTCCAAAATGTTTCAGAGCAAATTGGTCTCCAAATTAACACCACAAAAACAAAGACTATTGATCTTACCAACAGTTCAGATGACACCAAATTGAACAGCTACGTTCTTGAAAAAGTCAACAGCTTCACATACCTAGGAAGCAAAATGACATCTACAGGGGACTCAACACCAGAAATATCATCTAGAATCGCACTGGCATCTAGTGCCTTCAATAAACTGTCAAACATCTGGAAGTCAAAGACACTCAGCAAACACACAAAACTTAAAATCTTCAACTCTTGTGTGATTCCAATGTTAACGTATGGATGTGAAAGTTGGAAATCAACGGTAGCTTTAGATAAAAAATTAGACAATTTTGAGAATAAATGTCTTAGAAGACTTCTAAACATCCACTGGACAGACTTCAGAACCAATTCGCAAATAAGACAAGAGACTAAGCAAGATACAGTATCCAATTTCATAAGAAGACGTCGTTGGAACTACATCGGCCATGTACTCAGAATGGACAAGACAAGACTCCCCTACCAAGCCCTCACATGGTCACCGGTAGGGAAAAGAAAACGGGGAAGACCAAGAGAGACCCTGCGTAGAACCATCATTAGAGAAGGCTCATTCAATGGCCAAGTAAATATCCAAGATCTACAACAGGTAGCAGCGAACCGCCAGGCATGGAGAGACAGGATTCTGCCCTATGCGCCGCCTTAGGCTCAAGAGGAAAGACTAACTAACTAACATTGCTTGTTGCATAATTTCTCTCATGGATTTTCATATAGTTGTAAAGTGTTACAGATAATTATGTCCACTTTCTTTTTTCAAAGCTATAGTGGCATTATAACTAGTTGAAATTATAATCTTTCACAATTACAAGGATAAACCCAAAGAAAATATTGGTAAAAGCTACCATGCCCCAATATCAGTCTCAAATTCTGTAAGAGCTAAGAGAATAAAAAATATTAAAAGAAAGTGTTGTGGGGGAGAAACTCACTCATGTTGCCCTATGTACAACACGCAAACATATAACTGATGGAAAAAAGGTGTTTGTTCATCAAGAAAGATGATGACCATTCATTTCATCCAGTGGGGTTGAAAGTTTGCAGCCGCGATTGGATAAAGAATAACTTGCACGGTGAATTAGATTAAAGTGAGGAAGAGTTGCACAATTTGTCGACCACTCTCTCTCTCGCCTGAGTCCATCTGAATCCAGTGGCAAGACAAGTCAAGATGACTGGAGACGAATACAGGTGCAGTGGATGACAGCATGCTCTACGTGCCTTGCCATGCTCATTACGTTCTACAACGCTTTGCAGGTAAGCACCATCTTGCCCGTTGAATCATCAATGTCCCAGGAATGCTACCTGTTCAAAAAAGCACGCCATAGTCGGATGTGTTGGCCTATGGGTTTCGGTCCAAGGGCGCATAACAGACACACCGCAATCACATCTGAAAAAACACTCCGGATGAATGAAAGAAGAATCATCAATGGGGGGGGGGGGGGGGGGGGGGGGGGGGGGGGGGGCCACACTGTCGCATGCTGACAGCTACTAGGAGCCACAAATATTCTGCTTTTCATCATCATCTCGTGTTGTTCTGTCATTATTACACTGATAGATGAGTTCTCGTGATGTAGTCAACAGTTTTCTGAAACTACTATTTTGTTCCACACAGCTTTGAATGCAGTCATCTCACTAGCCCAGTATTCCCTTCTTAGCTAGTTGTACTGGGTGAAATTCAGGAGAACATACGCTGCAGTTTGTTCACATAGCTCACATGAGCACAGTGGTGAGTCACTCAAGAGAAGCTTGTAGATTTGCTACCACTACTTTCTGTAGTTCAGCATACATGAATGCCTAAGCCATTTGGCAGGGCACATAATGATGATCATGATGATGATTTTGTCTGTTTGCTTAACTCCAGCAACCACTGTCCTTATTTTTACTGCACTGCTGGCAAAAATAATGGTCTCTGATGAGCTATTTTCACAAGTGGATGTCCCACTTGACTGTCAGTTAATTAAGGTTATATACATTCAGTGTCTTGTGACACTTCTTAGTACAGTGTACAATTATTCAAGTCACTACAAGTTCAAAGATTCTTAAAGTTATCTTCTATTTTTTTAATTGCCCGTTGCCCAAGAATATACACTCAAATACATGATGATAAGACACAGGCAATGTGAAAGAAGAAAGATAATTGTTTCCTTCTGAAGTTCTTCTGAAGTTCTGTAACTCCAGAAAAATCCTATAAAACCTCTTCCACTCCCCCTGATCTCCAGTGAATCAACACACTGCCTAGCCTTCTCTAATAAGGGTAAAAAATATGGAGGTTCTACATGTACAGAGTTCACATTAAACATCTCCCATCACCATGTGTCCTGCCAACTGGCATTGGTATTCATGTCTCTCCACAGATCGTGTTCCTTGGTATTCTGGAGCAACTCTTCTGATGATATTCCTCCATGTCACCATCTCACTCCATCCAGCATTATATCTCTTGTCTGCCCCTTTTGCCACTGATCTTTCTAGTTGTCATGATATTCTCTGATACCCCTCTTCAAATTACATGACCAAAGAATGCAGAATGAATATACCTCAGGAATTTAATGCTCTAAACAGTGGCCTTTATACTCTTCTCTGAAAAGGTTTCAAAATTAAAAGAACAGCAAAATGAGGTATTTGTCAAAGTTTCAAAAAAAAATACAACAAAATGCAAATATCATAGCTTTACTCAAAGTAAGTAGACACAGCACACCAACATTATTTTTACAGTGAACAAGGAAGAAAAATAAGAAGTTTTATATATCTAGTTTACAATGGCTGCACATTCATATTATTAGCAGACAGAATGATTTCACAGGAAACTAATGTATTCATATGCTTAACTGATTATGGTGGATTCAAATTTTAAAAATTTACTTCAGCTTCCAGGTCGGCCCAACCTAAAATGGGTACCAAGACATTACTTGGAAGTAAAGGCAGCCAGCAAGAAACTGACCACATCAACCACCTAGTGCCAATTGGTTTATAAAAACATAAGGTTCAGCACTGTATGTCCAATGTGCCTTAAGGTGTGTTTTAGAGTCCCTTACTGTATTTACTCAGCTAATTATGAAAAAGCTTTTGACCATGTACCCGACAAGAAGAAGCACTTTTAAGATGGAAATACTAAACCAATATCAATTAAAGGGTGAGTACATCGGGTATGTTTGCTATCCATATTAAGAGAAACAGAACAATTCCAGAATTTATAAAACAAAACTTAAAAACAACAAGAATATACAATATGAAAATAAACACACACAAAACCAAACACACAAAAAAAAAACCAGCCCCATAAACACTACAGCTCAAATAAAAGGATAACACAAAGAAAAACTAATAACTTATCTTATCTAGTTGAAATTAATAAGAGACAGATAACAGTTTCAGAAATGTTGGCAAAGAAGACAGTGAATATATAGAAAATAAAAAATCCCAACACTAAAGAATATACTGTATCAAAGTAAAATTATACTCCATATGTACTGGCCAGTCAGTTAGGGTTATGAAATATGGACAATAAAAAAACATATGATAAACATATTGAGTCATTTTGTTTATTTTCTCCCTCGCTTTGAACTCAAACAGAGTCCATATACACTACTTCTAGTAGTGCTGGACTGAATTTTATGTGTGGATTGGCTTTCCCTATTAACAGTGTCCCTCGCCATCAAGCGAACCCACTCCCAACTTCAAAGGTACCAGTAATTTACGTTCCCAAGTCAAGGACGATATGTCAACATTTTAGTCCAATTGTCCGGTGTAGGGGTTGAAACCCTTACCATGGCATCATCGCACTGGATGTTTAAGAACACACGTTCTTATTAATTCGGCCATGCTGGCCTACTATAGTCATTTGAGACGTGGCATACAAGTACTGAAAGTTTGAGAAATGCTATCATGGCTTCATCACTCAAGGAAAGGAAAATATTATCTGCACCTCCACACAGTCAGTTGAATATCCTTTAGAGTGTCACAGTCAACCCCAGCATTTTTGGCTGTTTGTGATTTATTGGCAAGTTTACGTTCAATAGTTTGCCATTACTTTCTGAACGATTGACACTCATACCATTGTATGAAAACCAGCCCAAAGCAGTCTGCTTCCAAATTTCCCACAGTTATGTTTTGAATGTGGTATGCGAGATAGCGAATTACATCTGTAATCCTTTCTTCACAGAGCTGGCAAACTTTGTAACTACTAATGACACAAAATGGGAGTTTCTGAACTCTAATTTCACAGACAAATTATTAGAATACCACGCACCAAGAAGAAGAAACAAACTCACATTCTACAAGTCCACCCTATCTCATTTACCATGGCCTAGAATATGTGAAGGCCAAACACCTCACACACCAATGGCAGTTCCTGTTATGTAACTTCCTTTACCTATGGTTACCACATCACATTTGATGATTTTTCATATTTGACATTAGGCATTCTACAAGTCAACCCTATCTCATTTACTATTGGCCTAGAATATGTGAAGGTTAAACGCCTCACACACCAATGGCAGTTCCTGTTATGTAACTTCCTTTACCTACGGTTACCACATCACATTTACACCGTCACTAGTATGTACTTTTACTACCTAGCAATTTAATTAAAATATCAACAATGGCATCACTTTCTATATTCTCTGAATAAAAGGGAAGAAAGTGTAACTTAGTTATCATCATCATGTGCCCTGCAAAATGGCACAGATCTCGCTCCTTGGTGTTCTGGATCAATCCTATACTATTGATGATATTCCTCCACTGCCAGTCATATCATCCTGCATATGTTCTCTCGGCGTTTATCTCCTACAATTGATCTTTCCAGTCATAACAAAGTTTTCAAATAGTAAATACACCTATTCTTATTACATGACCAAAGAACAGAGTATTGTTCTTCACGCTCGTATAAAAATATCGGGGTAGCGGGGTAGGGGTATCCCCTATCAAAGGAGAAGTAAGGCGCCTCCTTCCCTCCGCTAGCCTACGGGACACCCTTGGGCAAGGTGGAGTACCCGTTTAGCCCCCTGATCAGGTTACGTGAAGCCATGGGTGCAGATGGTGGATGAAGATGTAGAGCAGCCGACAGATAGTTGTAGGTTATGGTCTCTACCTTCACGACGGTAGGCAGAGGATCTATTTTTTGAGGAGACAATGGCTACAGTCACTGACCAGTATGGTCACTGCTAGAAAGGAAAGCAATGGCAAACTACCTTCTTTATAGATGCCAAGAAAATCATGTTGTGTGGACTCATCGATAATCAGAGAAATGGCAGTAAAGGTGCTCCATAGGAGCAGCCTCGCCCGGTATGGATAGTCATGCGCACCAGGTGACTCCAGACCGTCAACAGGCTACTAGGTGCAAAAGATTAATATCACTGAAAGTAGGAACTTGGAATGTTAGAACAATGAATGCAGATGGAAAATTAGAAAACATCAAAAAAGAAATGGAGAGAGATAAGATTAACATATTAGGAATATCGGAAACGAGATAGAAAGGAGCAGGGATAAGGACAAGCGAGGATTGTAAGATTATTTACTCTGGGGGAGAAGAACAGCAAAGAGGTGTAGCCATTATATTAAATAAGCAAACATCAAATTCTGTCAAAGGATATCGGGCTGTGTCAGACAGAGTTCTATTAGTAAAATTAAACAGAAGACCTTTTAAAATAAATGTCATTCAAGTATATGCCCCAACAAGTGAATGCAGTGAATAAAGTATAGAGGAATTTTATAATGACATGGAGTCTGCTTTGAAGAACTGTAAACAAATCAGAAATAAATATCATAATGGGTGATTTCAACGCAAAAATAGGAAAGCAAAGCGATGGATGCAGTGTAGGCAACCATGGTTTGGGAGAGAGAAATGAAAGAGGATATGTAACAGAAGTAGAGTAGGGGGTGGGAAAAGGCTACGGCACGATTGAGCATCGGAGGAGAATGGGAAGAGAGATGCTCAAGTCGTGACGTAGTTGGTTGTCAAGGGGCAGTCAAGATCAGGGTCTGGACTTGGAAGGACGCCATCTTAATATAACTTGTCATCATCAAGAAAATAAACCCTATTTATATGAAACCAAGTCTTTGTTAGTCCTTTACACTGTTACAGGACTAATTTTGGTGCCCTAGACACAGGATTCGAACCTGGTATGTCGCGGAGTCTAAAAATGCGGTCTACAGAGTAACAACGCGAAGTTTCAAAATGCCGTCTACTATATAACATCGCGGAGTCTATAAACTATGAAGATCCTTGGTCCGTTGGTGTCGATCGCCAGAAACAGAATTGCGGCACGCTTTTGAACAAGCATTGAACGTAACAAAGCGCAGTTGGAAAGATGGCCAATAACTTATCTGTGAGTACAGCAACCAAAAGCCCGGCCAGGGGCGGTTGTCTGTAAGTCTTTTTCAAGACTTGATGTAAAAAGTTAATTGGCGTCAGGAGAAGAGTGAAACCCAACTTGCCATAACGGGTTGCAGCACCTGCGATTGTCATCAAACCGGCGAGCATCAACTGTAAACGCCATCCTAACGACTCCTCTTGTCCATTACTCTGGCGAACGTGTCAGGAGTGTGCTGAAGTTCAAGTCAGTAAATCGATATCTCGAGCGAGCAGGAGTGTGCTGAAGTTCAAGTCAGTAAATCAATATCTCGAGCGAGCAGGAGTGTGCTGAAAGTCGGCCCAGTTTGATAATGTCTTGAGCGAGCAAGAGTTTGGCTGAAGGGCAATCCAGCAATCCAGTCTGATCGTTGTTTCAGGTGAGAAAGAACTTTTCAATAAGACAATCAAGTTCAGCCTCAATGTTAATAGGTTTCGTTCTGAGCGCTAACAACTAGAAAAAAGAACGTTGTTAAAAGACAATCAAGACAGCAAATAAATACCTCATTACTTCATGGGTTATTGACGTGTCAGACTATCTCGGGGCTCCTACTCAAATGAGAGCCGCTCGCTAATCCTTTTGGACTCTGTTGCATGTGAGTCGTTCTCAAGACGTCGCTTTGATGTGCCCTGTCATCGGGTGAAAAGAAGGTTCAAGGCTGGTAGGGACCCAACCAAGGGTTGAAGTACTGTACTGAGGCATCCCAAGAAGAGAAACTACCTTAGAAGAAGGAACGAACTACCTGAAGTGCGCGATTGGTTTCAACTAATACAGCGTTGAATTTAACCTGACGGCGAACCTAGGAGAATACGTCTTGCTTGGATCGGGAAACAGGAGTAGGGTAATTTGTAAACCTATTAACTGATTGAACTGTTCTTACGGTATAAGTGATTTGTGTTTCTTAAATTAGTAAATTACAAATGTGAAGTTGTTTGCTTGGTCTGTATAATAATATTTCAGCATGGCGGAACAAGACACCTTAGCACAAGTTTTGACGGGGGTAGGAACAGCGGTAGGTAGACTTAATACGATAATAAAACAACAGGGAATGGCAACAGAAATTGTCAAGTTTAGTGGACAGGCCAGAGAGTTTAAGAAATGGATCACTTCCATAGAAAAATATGCGTATTTGGTCTCAGCAACAGATGAAGAGAGAATGAGACTTGCGTATCAGACGGCAACGGAACCGGTTTCGGATCATATAAGAAGAAAGTTAGAGGCTAGAGTAGATGAGACATGGGAACAATTCAAGGAAGACCTAGCAAGGAAGTATGCGGAAATAACGGATCCACAACATGCATTTTCGGTGTTGAGACAGGCTAAACAAAATAACGGAGAGACGGTACAATTGTTCAGCGATAGGTTGATTAACCTGGCTGAAGAGGCATTCTTAGGACAGAATGTACGAGGAGAAGAGGTGGAGAGGATGTTAGTCGGAATTTTTGTAGATGGCATAAAATCCGATGGTTTGAAATTTAAGTTGATGAGGGAAAACCCTGAGAGGTTATCACAAGCGGTAGATATCGCGGTACAAGAAGAAAATTTGAGACGTAGATTTAGATTGAGAACAGGACGAGAAATAGGAACTAGTCGAGAAGACAGAGTTGAGGAGCCTATGGAAATAGGACAAACAAGATTCGGATGGAATAGGAGAGGAGGTATACAGACGTTGCAAGGTAGAAATAGAAATGATTATGATGAAAGAAGAAATATGAGATACCCTACAAGGGAGACAGTAGGCAACACAAATAACACAAATATTGTCTGTTGGGTTTGTGGTCAACGAGGACATGGGTATCGTGTTTGTGGAAATAGGCGTGTCCAATCAAACATACAAAGTAGAAATGGCAGTAGCAGGTTGAGTGGGAATGTTGAAGATAGACACAGGAATTTTACAGGTACAAGAACGCAGGAAAACCGGCGCCCTACCTATTAAATGGGACCTGTGGTAGGAAGGGAAATAATAAGGTCCCAAGGTTTAAAGAATATGTTAATAACAGGTATAGTAGGACGAACAGAGAATATTTTCAACTAGATGAAGTCAAGCAATTTATAGAAAATAAAACAGATTATAGCTCTTGTATAATAGAAATAGGAAAGTATAGAATTCGTACATTAATTGATTCGGGAGCTCAGGTTAGTGTAGTAAAAGAAAGTTTTCTATACAAAATAGTGAGAAATTGTAGAGTATTTAAGAGTCATAATAATTTACACTCTGTTACTGGACAGAATTTACAAGTAATTGGACAAACAATGATAAATTTTAAGTTAGGAGGGGTCAACATAAGACATCTTTTTCATGTAGTGAAGGATTTAAATAGAAACATGCTGATAGGAAGAGATTTTTTAATAAAAAATGGAGTAAGACTTTTTTTTGATTTACATAAATTAAAATTCAGAGACGTCTATGTAGATATGGAAGAAGACATGCATATATCAGCACTAGTTAGAGTTAAAATGTCCACGACGTTAAAACCACAGTCGGTTAATTTGATACAAGCAAAGCTGAAGAGAAACCCATATTATGTGGCAGGAAAAACAGTCAGAATCACTGAGTTGCAAGAGGAAGTAATTGGTGAACCTGGTTTGGAAGTTCCGGGTGGAATAATAGCGTTGGATAAACACTTAACCTTTCCAGTGATGATTATCAACAACACAGGTAGAGAAATCAAATTATACAGAGGATGTGTAATAGCTAAACTAGAACATAACATTAGTGACATATTGGCAACGGATAGAGCAGAAATGTCGGGAACAAGTTATTCAGAAACTTCTAGTGAAAGAGTTAATAACAGACGCGGACGCGGAAGAAGAGGGAACGTCAGAATGGATGAATTGATCCATCCATCCAGAAGAAATACAGCCCGAATACATTCACTAGACAAAGTGACAAGGGAACAAGAATTGTTGGCACAGTTAAAAGCTCCGCCAGAAAATAAGGAAGTGTTAGAACAACTTATAAAGCAAAATCAGGATGTATTTGCAATTAATGATTTAGAATTGGGAAAGACACAAACAGTTACAATGGAAATAGATACGGGAGATCATCCACCAATTAGTTTAAAACCATATAGAACTCCATTAAGAAATAGAGAAATCGTGGAAAAGGCAATAGAAGAGATGTTGAAAGCAGGAATAATAACAAGATCGAAGTCAGAGTGGTCATCTCCGGTCGTCATCGTGGCCAAACCTGATGGTTCGAGTCGCTTCTGCTGCGACTACAGGGCGTTGAACAAAATCACCAAGAATGTAGCGTACCCACTGCCGGTAATTGATGATATTTTGGGGCTGCTTAATGGCTCTACATATTTCACGACGCTGGACGCAAGGTCAGGGTTCTGGTGTATTCCGATGTCGAAGGAAGCTCAAAAGAAGAGTGCTTTTTGTACTCATATGGGTTCTTACGAATTCTTACGTATGCCATTCGGGGTTCGAACGGCGCCGTCTCACTACATGCTCTTAATAAATGAAGTATTAGAAGGTATGCAAAAGTTTGCTCTAGCATATATAGACGACATTCTCATATTTACAGCAGGAGATGTGGAGGATCATTTAAAACATATTAGACTAGTGTTTGACAGGTTAAGAAGGCATGATGTTAAATTGAAGCTTAGTAAATGCCAGTTTTTAAAGACAGAAACAAAATATTTGGGGTATATTATAAATAGAGAAGGAATTAAACCAGACCAAGACAAGATAAAGGTTATTAAAGAGTTACCTCCTCCAACTAATGTTAAGGAAGTGCGTGCGTTTATAGGAACTTGTGCGTATTATAGGCGGTTTGTCCCAGCGTTTTCAAAGATAGCAGAACCTATTACAAATTTAACAGGCAAATACGCTAGATTTAAGTGGGATGATGAGTGTCAAAAAGCGTTCGAGTATTTAAAAAACAGCCTAACACTGGTACCACTATTGACGCATCCAGACTTGAACAAACAGTTAATACTGTACACAGATGCTTCGGACAATGCAATAGGAGCATGTTTGGTTCAACCATATGAAGGAAAAGAGTCTGGAATACCAGGGGTTAAAAATGAAAGGCCAATTTACTTCTTATCTCATAAACTTAGCAAATCTCAACGCAAATGGACGACTATTGAAAAAAGAAGCGTATGCTATTCATTATGCTCTTCAGAAACTAAATTACTACTTACATAACGCAAATTTTGTTATTAGAACTGATCATATGCCTTTAAAGTCTTTTTTAGAAGCTCCAGTGCAGAACAGGAAAATACAGACGTGGGCATTGAATCTACAGGGATACAACACGAAAATTGAGTACATTCCAGGTAGGATTAACACATGCGCTGATTTATTGTCTAGAATCCCGTACCCACAGTCATCAGGAAACACAGAAGATGAAGCTGAACCAGAGATAGACGACCGAAACTGGCAAGTAAATATATTAGATTCTGCCATAATAAATAGAGAAGAATTTGAGAGTTTACCATCGGATCAAGAGTCTGAACATAGAGCAGAAGACCCACATTTAGCACAGTTTAATATGAAAGAAGAACAAGAATTGGATCCAAAAGTCTTACAAATAAAACAAAAATTAAGAGAAACGGAGGAGAACAAATATAAGAAGAATTATTTGGTTTTACAAGAAGATGGACAGTTATATTATATGTGTGAAAGGAATGAACAGCTAAGGAAATATATTCCAAAACATTTAGAAAATGAAGTTTTAACAGCATATCACAATGAGAATGGACATCTCGGTCGTGACAAGTTGGTGAAAGCACTTACGAGCAAATATTATTGGCCAAACTTGTTTAAATCTGCTTGCAAATATGTAGATACGTGTGAAAAATGCAGGTTAAGGAATATGAAAACAATTAAGTGTCCCTTACAAGATACAGATATTCCTCAGTTCCCAATGCAAAAGATTAGTTTAGATATATCAGGTCCACACCCTAGAACATTGTCAGGAAACGTGTATTTAATTCATATAGTAGACGTCTACAGTCTTTGGCCGGAAATTTATGCAATTCCAGATAAGAGCGCAGATACAGTCATTAATATTTTTTTACAAGAGTTCGTACCAAGATTTAGTTGCCCACAAAGTATACTTACGGATAATGGTAGAGAGTTTGTAAATAAAAAATTCGAAAAGTTGTTAAAAGATTTGAATATAAAACATATAAAGACCTCATATTATAGACCTTCTTCAAATGCTAGGAACGAGCGTCAACATAGGACGTTATACGACGTTATAGCAAAGATTGTTGATGAACATGAAAAAGATTGGGATCTATTCTTAGGACCTGCCCTTAGCGCTATTCGTACAAATCAAAATGAGAGCACGGGGTTTTCACCATTCTATTTAATATACGGGAGAGAACCAATACTACCTATAGATAATCTATTAAAACCAAGACGGAAATATATGGGGGAAGAATTTCAAGAGACCATAATACAGGAAATGCATAAAGCACACGTAAGATTAAAGAATAATATAATTAAAGCTAGGGAAAGACAGAAAAAGTACAAAAATGTAAATACAAAATTACAGGAGTTTAAAGTAGGTGATAGAGTTTATTACAAGAAGCATAGAAGAAACTCTAAGTTTGATGCTCGTTGGATCCCAGGTTATTACATTTTGGAAAAACTAGGTAATGTATCGTATACTATCAAGAACCAGGTCACAGGACATGTGGCAAGGGCACACGTAGAGCACTTAAGAAGAGATGAGGAGGAGAAGAGAAATGAGAATTATAATAATAATTATTATTCAGACACCGGATATTTAGATGAACAAGTTGTCAGAGGAGCTACAGTAACCCCAAGTTTTAGAAAAGAGCCAGCACAAAATCAGTTACTAGCAACTCCAAGTTACGAAGATACTCAAGAACAGACGATTCCGAAAACAATAGAAGAAGAAAATGTGAAGGAAAGTTATTATGATAGTATGGAAGAAGAAATAGGTGCTCCATTTAAGAATACTAGGCAAGCAACGAAAAGAAGAATGGATAAACAAAGATATAGAGAAGTGAAAAGACAGAGGAGAATTAGAGATTATTCAACAAGCGGTGAAGATATGCCTCTACTAGAAAGGTCCTTAAGAAATGATGATAGACAAATTAGATGGGATGTTGAACAGAAGAGATTAGCGGCTGCTAACGACAGACATACAGAAGAAGAAGAAGAAATGGATGAAAAGTCAGAATCAATTAGTAGTATGGAAGAAACTAATAAGTTATACGAAGAAGAGGATATTGATGTAGAGTTAGCACTTATTCAAAGAAACTTGGAGTTATTGAAGAAGTGGAAACGTAGGAGATAAATAGATAGAGAATACTGCAGATGGCAAGTTATAAGTTTCAGGGTTTGGAAGTGAAAGTGATGCTTGAAGAAGTATGTGAAACGGTGGAAATGGAAAAGGATTCTATGGATACTTTTTATAAGTGGTCTTGAGGAGTAGTTAAGCAGTGAGATAACTAATATAGAGGTAGGTTTGAGGGAGGCATATATAATTTTTCTCTCTGTGATAGAATTGCTGGTAGATTGGACAAGTTAGGTATTGTTTTTTTATTGGTACTAGAAATGCCGTGTTTAACGGTAATGATTAAAAAGTTATAGTGATGTTTGGTCCAAGGGAAATAATTGGCAGGCCGAGTCACAAGTTAATTGATAAATGGATGATGGCTGGTACTGTGAGTTGACATTGGAATAGTCGCCACATTAGGAATAGATAAAATGAGTTGACCTGTAGTTTACAGTGCTTACATAAGATGATATTCTGGATGTTATGATGTGTTAGGAGTTAGATTAGAAAAAGATGGGAAGTTCTGAGGAGAGAGAAGCAATGATGGTACGGTCATTGTTGATTATTGATTTTTTTTGCGTAGAGAGAACAGATATTGTTCTAAGTTAGGATATTGGTCTGTAAATAACAGATACATATACTGGGCAGTGAGTGGTTGTGTTTTCACGATTATAAAAGTCGAATAAATTGTAGGAATAAATAGGTGTTACATTGATTCGTATGGGAGGCCAATGTGGATGGGCCACTGTACGTAGTAATTTTAAGGGAGTTAAATTTGTTTTGAAAACCGTGTTTTGTTGAGTCTAAGTTTATGAGTCATGAGTCATATATAATATGTTTTTTGCTTGAGTTGGTACTGTAAAATGATGGTTATTATTTGATTGTTTTATTGAGTCTGAGTTTCAATGCCTCATATATAATATGTTTTTTTTTGCTTGATTTAGTTTTGTAAAATGTCATTTGATTAATTGATTTAGAATGGGGTTATTGTGTTCTTAGTGATAAGTAGTAATAGAATGTTTTATTCTGATTTGATAAAATGCATGTTATGTCATTTTAAAATGTGTTTTTTCTTTAGATAATTTGGGGGTATGACGTCTTGTGTTGATTTTATTTCGATTACATGAATGGTTTTGTATATTAAGTTACATGGTTAATGAATAAGTTATAAAGTTAGTTAAGTAAGTTTAATTTTCAAATATATGGGGCTTTGTTTAAGGCTTTTCGTTCAGAAAAGAGTTAATAAAACTACTGAGGGATAATATAGAGAAATATTCTCTTTGTGAATATTAAGTTGCTTGAAGAGGTCCTTATAGATATGAACTGTTAGTAAAATAGGAGTAGCGTTATATGAAGATATAAGGTTGGGGGGAGACTGTGAATGGCAGCGTATAAGCGGGGGTATATATAGCTGGACAAAGAAGCAAATCTGGGGATGTGTGGGGGCAAGATATAGGTGCTGTGAAAAACCAGCGTTAATTATATTAAAAATGTTCATAGAATATGAACATGGGCTAGTGGTTAAAGATGAGATAACGAAATATAGACAAGATTGTGGATGGCAATATAAATATTGAATATATAAGGCTTGTGAAAACTTATGTCAAATTGTTTTATAGTGAACAAAGATCTATTTCATAAGGTGTATTTTAAAAAATTATTTTACAAAATTTTTTTTATTGGCAAGGGAGGTAAATGTGAGTGTCTTAAATATTCATTACTGTATGTAAATGTGGTCATGTTGAGTATTCATTCTTTATACTTCTCACTCGGTGCGCACCGCTTCTTTACTTTTTCTAACTACATTGTTTTTGTACATCCTGTGTACTGGAAGAGTGAGGAATTTTATAAGGTCAAAAGATACGATAACGATTTTACGAGCTGTTCTTATGATGTGTATATTTTATACAGGAAATTAAGGAGCCAAGAACGAGCCAGTAATATATAACTGTATAGTGGATAACTATGATAACTATATAACAGGGGAAAGAGTTGAAGAATAGAATATTTACGTAAGTTGGAGTTGGTTTGGGGAAGATTAGAGGAAATGTGAGTGGTAAGAAAAAAAAGAGGGAATAGAGTAAGGGGATTAGGAGTAAAGATTTTTCCTTTGTAAGGAAAATTCTTTAATTAACATGGGGAGGTGTAACAGAAGTAGAGTAGGGGGTGGGAAAAGGCTACGGCACGGTTGAGCATTGGAGGAGAATGGGAAGAGAGATGCTCAAGTCGTGACGTAGTTGGTTGTCAAGGGGCAGTCAAGATCAGGGTCTGGACTTGGAAGGACGCCATTTTAATATAACTTGTCATCATCAAGAAAATAAACCCTATTTATATGAAACCAAGTCTTTGTTAGTCCTTTACACTGTTACAGATACAGACTTGTAGAATGGGCAAAAGAACAAGAAATGGTTGCAGGAAACACCTGGTTTAAACAGCATCCTAGAAGATTATGGACATGGAGGAGTCCAGACAGCAGGATTAAAAACCAGATAGATTACATCCTGATTAGCAAAAGGTTTCGAAATGCGTTAACAGTTGTAAAAACAGTTCCAAATGCAGACTGTTACAGTGATCACAGATTAATTACAGGCACATTGAGGGTAAAGTTAAAGAAAGTCAAGTATACAGCAGGAAACCCTAAATATGACTTGTGCAAATTGAAAACTGTCAAAGAAATACAAGATAATTTTAACATAGAAGTAAAGAACAAATTTGATTTATTGTCTGATCTAGAGATCCTATTTCAAGATGTAGATGATCAATGGGAAATGCTGAAGAATTCAATCAGTTGTGCAGCAGAAAAAACTATTCCAAAAGTAAAGAAAGTGGGCCGTAAGACATGGATGACTGAAGAAATTTTACAACTAATGGAAACAAGAAGACAGAACAAAAATAATCCTGCCAAATATGAAGAAATTCACAGAAAAGTCAGAACCTTATGTAAGGAGGCAAAAGAAACATGGCTTGAGAAAAATTGCAGAGAAATTGAAGAACAACACAACAGTAAAAATGCGAAACTAATGCACAAAAGAATTCAGGAGCTTACTAATCAAAGAACAAGTACATCAGCAGGCTGCCTAAAGACAAAAGATGGAAGAGTCATAATAGAAAAAGATCAGATCTTACATGTATGGTCAGATTACATAAAAAAACCTTTATGACGATAACAGAGACGAACAGTATGATGTTCAAAATAATAATGAAGGACCAGCAATTTTGAAGATGGAGGTTCAGAATGCTCTTAACCATATAAAATCTGGCAAGACCCCCGGTTCAGACAGCGTCACAACAGAAATGATTAATGCTTTAGAAGAATATGGAATAGATAAAGTTACCAGTCTGCTTAATACAATATATGATACTGGAAATATACCTCAGGAGTTATGTAATTCTGTATTTATTGCAATCCCAAAGAAATCCGGCGCCTTGGAATGTAATCAACAATAAACAATTAGTATAATGAGTCACATCACGAAGAATTTGCTAAGAATTATCATGCAGAGATAGGAGGAAAATACAACCTGAAATAGGAGAAGAACAATGTGGGTTTGTAGAAGGCAAGGGTACAGTAAATGCTGTGTATATACTGAGAACTGTAATCGAACGTTCTATAGAAGTAAACAAAGATCTACACCTTTGCTTTATTGACTACACAAAGGCTTTCGATAATGTGAGACATGTCAACATGATAAGGATGCTTGAGGATCTACAGATTGATGGAAAAGACCTTAGACTTGTAAAAAACATATATTGGAAACAACAAGCTGCCATAAGAGTTGATAATGAAGTAAGCCAATATCAGCCTATTAAGAGAGGTGTGAGACAGGGATGTGTAATGTCTCCAGATCTGTTTTCCCTGTACAGTGAAAGTATTTTAAGAAATATTGAAGATATGGAAGGAATCAACATTGGGGGACGATGCATCAATAACATTAGATATGCAGATGATACAGTCTTGATTGCAGACAATGAACAGGACCTGCAAAATTTAGTAGATGCGGTTGTTACACACAGTGAACAACTAGGGTTAGAATTAAATTGTAAAAAGACACAGATTATGGTCGTCACTAGGAAGAACAAAATACCACAATGTAATATACAAGTAAATGGGAATATTCTTCAACAAGTGAATAGGTACAATTATCTCAGAACAGTAATAACATCTGATGGGAGATGCCTTAAAGAGATTGATTGATTGATTGATTGATCTAGGAACCGACATCACAGCATTCGGGACATTCCCATAAGCGCTCCGTCTCCATCCTCAGCAGCCAGCGAAGAGTTCCAACACTAATAGTTCCAGTAGCAATCTGATTATATGTCCGTCTCGCCTTTCCTCCGAGCGCCGAGCGTCGGCCAGAACCCCTCGTCACACCTCGTTGTCTCATTCTTACCAGACCATGGTGCTCCATCTGCTCCTCCGAGGTGTACACGTGCTCCCACAAGACCGCAACCACGTCTGCCTTGTCATGCATCAATACTCCACCAAATTTTGCCGAGCCAGCCAATCTGTCCGCCTGTTCATTCCCCAGCACACTGGCATGTCCAGGAGAAAAGATCCAGGTGATTAAAGAGATTAGAACAAGAATCGCCATGGCAAAAGTAGCCTTTAGCAAGATGAAAAACATACTGACCAATAAAAAGATGTCAATTGAAATGAGAAAAAGAGTGTTGAGATGCTACATAGAACCTGTACTCTTGTATGGATGTGAAGCTTGGACAATGAGCAGTCAGGCAGAAAAACATCTGATGGCTGTAGAGATGTGGTTTCTGAGGAAAATGCAAAGAATACCATGGACAGCCAGAAAGACCAATGAACTAGTTCTTCAAGAAACAAATGAAGATCATAAGCTGATTAGAGACATTAGACGTTTAGGCAGTCACAATTTTTTGGGCATATTATGAGAAGAAATGATCTGGAGAACTTGGTGACAACTGGTAAGATCGAGGGGAACAGACCAAGGGGAAGACCTAGAAGCAAGTACCTGGATGGCTTGGCCTTGTGGCATGGTCAAGACAGAAACACGGAGCTGATCCACGACTCTGGTGATCGAGTGAGATGGCAGAACATGACTGCCCACGCTTACCGGCATGGCACGGCACATGATGGATGGATGGATAAAAATAATGGTAAAGAGTAAAGGTTATGTACTTGACAGATACTGCTGTGTTACCTTCACATTTTCTAGGCCACCACATATTAACTGTGATATCCAGTTATCTTCCTCTTCACAGTTCCTTATTTCCCAGATAATCTGCTGAAATATGTCAGGTACCCATTTTTCTGAGACTGGGTCAACCATAAGAGCCATATTGGTCAGGAAAAAAAAACCCTAGACTGAACTCGTTCTTATATTTGTATACACTATTATACTTCCATTAACCTTTCTCCGGTAAAATGGCAATGGTCTAACGCTCATTTTTCAGGAATCACTGTTTTTGTGTGTATCTGTGGATTATGTGTTGTTATGTCGTATTCGCTTTATTGGAAGTTGTTCACAAGAAGCCACGGAAGACAGGTAGGTGGATACAATTTTGAGGGCAGCCGACAGATAGTTGTTGGTTATGGTCTCAACTTTCGCGACGGTAGGCAGAAGATCTCTTTCATGGGATAATGGCTAGCGTCACCGACCAGTATGGTTATTGACAGGAAGGAAAGCAACGGCAAACTACCTTCTTTAAAAGTGCCTAGTTTATTATGATTCGCCCATTACAGATCACCACAAGAAAAGGATGTAGACAGTCAAAATTTTTGGGGCATGTTATGAAAAGAAATGAATTAGGAGAACTTGGTGACAACTGGCAAGATCGAAGGGAAAAGACCAAAGGGAAGACCGAGAAGTAAATACCTGGATGGCTTGGCCACATGGCATGGTCATGACAAGAAACACAGAGCTGATCCATGACTCTGGTAATCGAGTGAGATGGTAAAACATGACCCCCACGCTTATCAACATGGCACATGATGATGGATGGATGGATCCCGTTATTGTCCTCTTCACAGTTCCTAACTTACTTCCCAGACAATCTGCTGAAAAATGTCAGTTACTTGAGTTACCCATTTTTCTGAAATTGGGTCAACCATAAGAAAGAGCCATATTGGTCTGGAAAAAAAAAAATATCCTATCTCTGCTGGAGATTGAACTCTTTCTTATATATTTCAAAATGTTATACTTCCATTAACCTTTTCTGGCACTCGTTTACTAAACGGTTTAGTTACTCAGGCAGTCCAGTGTATTCCCAACTTTCGTCTCCGGAACTGAAACCTCATCTCTGTTGCTTACTTCGTTTCTTCCTATTTTATTTTTATTTTATACTAGCTTAACGTTTTACAAAGATTACACCCAACATATAACAGAGAAAAACTACAAGACATTACAGTCAAAGAGAAATTTACAGATGAAATAAAATGTAAACTTGAAACTTTGCAAAACCCTTTGGAGGAAAGCGTTGACCAAACTTGGTTGAACATCAAGAATACAATTCAATCTACCGCAGAAGAATGTCTTGGTGTGTTAACCACGCATAGAAAGAACAGATGGTTCAATCAAAAATGTGAAGAAGCAGTCACTAGGAAGAAGAATGCCAGACATGTATGGTTAAATTACATCAATAACATCCAAAAGGAAGAGCATTATAGAAATGAATGTAAAGAGGCTACAAAAATAGTCAGACAGCAGAAGCGAGAATATATGAGTAATATAATCAAAGATATGGAAACTAATCACCAGAAAAATGAATCCGGAAACTTTTTTAAAGTACTGAAGTCAATGAAACGAGGGCACCAACAAAACACATATGGTTTAAAAGACAAAAATGGGAATATGATAAATACCAATGAGGAAATGTGCAACACATGGAAAGAATATTTTATTGAATTACTAAATTGTGAAGCTCCAAGTAACATTTTCCCACAGGAAGAGGTTCTAACATGCGAACCACAAATTGAAGAACCTACATTTGAAGAAATCCTATATGTAATCACACGACTTAAAAACAATAAGGCAACTGGGACTGATGGAATTGCTGCTGAATTTATAAAGGCAGGTGGCCATGCATTACATCTAAAGCTATACGAACTAATAATAAAATCTGGAGGACAGAAGAATTACCCCATGACTGGAAAGAGTCATTATTGATACCTATCTTTAAGAAAGGAGATAAGTTCCAATGTGGAAATTATAGAGGAATATCACTACTGTCCACAAGCTATAAGATACTATCCGCAGTATTACTAAATAGACTAAAACCATATTCAGAAGACATATTAGGTGACTACCAGGCGGGTTTCAGACAAAACAGATCAACAATAGATCAGATATTTATCTTACGACAAATAGCCGAGAAACATTGGGAATATAAAAGAGATCTCCATAACATTTTTGTGGATTTTAAAAAGGCTTATGATAGTGTCCATAGGAATAGTCTATGGAATGTTATGCAGGAATTTGGAATACCAAGGAAGTTAATTAACATGACCAAACTATGCATGGAAGATACTTATAATATAGTAACATATAAAGGCAGGAAATCAGACCCCTTCCAAATAACATCTGGCTTGAAACAGGGTGATGCACTATCGCCGATACTCTTCAATCTGGCTCTAGAGAAAGTTGTAAGGAAGGTAAAGGAGGAATGTGATATTGGAGAAACATCCAAGCTTCTTGGTTATGCAGATGATATAGATATTATAGGGCAAAGTGAACAAAAGACATTAGAAATATTGACTCACTTAAAGGAAAAAGCCCAACAGATGGGGCTGGTTATCAACCAAGATAAGACAGAATATATGGTAATTTCAAGAGACGGAATGGCTAAAAACTCTGGCCACATACAAATAGATAATATGACCATTAAAAGAACGGAAACATACAAATACCTGGGTACAATCTTCAACTGCTCCAACATCATAAGGGAAGAAATACAAACTAGAATCAACTCTGGAAATAAGATATACTATGCACTACAACATCTACTAAAATCAAAGGCGCTATCTCGTAACACCAAAATCACAATATACAAAACACTGATCAGACCAGTTGTGCTGTATGGCTCTGAAACCTGGAGTACAACGAAAGGAGACGAAGCCTTGTTACAAACCTTTGAGAACAAAATTTTAAGACGCATCTTTGGACCCATTAGGGATACACAAAGTGGAGAGTGGAAAAGAAGAAGTAACAAAGACATTTATGATTTGTTTAAGTCCCCGCTAATCACTGGTATCATGAAGGCTAATAGTCTACAATGGCTGGGGCATATAGAAAGAATGGAAGATAATATTAATAGGGAAACAAAACTCGCTTACACTCAGGAAATAAATGACCGTAGACCCCGAGGTAGACCAAGAAGGCGGTGGAGAGATAATATACATACAGACCTACAAGCACTTGGAATCAACGACTGGCAAGAGAAGGTCCACCAGAGAGACGAATGGAGACAGATTGTATTTGCAGCAAAGAACCTCAATGGCTCGGAACGCTGAAGAAGAAGACTAGCTTAACGTTGTTAATGATTAAATTATTAAATGTGTTGTTTCACCACGAACTTCTTAGTTACCACATCAAAACTCATAAAACTGCTCTGAATACACACAGAGCGATCATTAATACCTGTAATAATATAGACTCCAGCAAATACAATCAAAACAACTTATTTTTCAAGCTACGCATGAAATATCTGCTTGTTCTGCCGTACCTAGTTTGAGTATTTACGCCGCTAGCACTGAGTCCAATCACTATCACATGATCTGGTAATACCCTCACACTTGACGTCTGCCTATTCGCCCTAGTTATGTGAACCACTTTATAAACTTTGCACACTGAAGAGTGGCGGTAGTGCTGTGTGGGTATGGTCTCATAAATCATTATTCAAGAGTGATCAACGTTTGGTGGTCAAAGTGTATATCGTTTATGAATAAAAGCTCTGTGGCTGCTTTGTTATAATGTAGAGACGACGCAGGTATATGCAGTCATAATGAAACCAGTAAACGTAGCAACGGTTCGAGAGTCTTCAGGCTCTACGGCTTAGAAACAACATAAAATTGTAAACACCAGTTAGTTAAAAAAAAAAAATTGGTTGCATATCCTTTACAGCACGTTGCAGTCAACACCAGCATTTTTTGCTGTTGTGATCACTTGGCAAGTTTACGTTCAGTAGTCCGGCACCCAAACCATTTCGTAAAAAACCAACGCAGCGCTGTCTGCTGTTAAATAGTGCGCAACTGTGTTTCGAACGCGGGTATGCGGGATCACGAACTGCGTTCCTAACACCATCGCCACGGAGCCGGCGTAAACACCAGGCATACACATAATCCAGAAACAACACAGTACCTCTCAGATTATCAATTTTGCACCTCCCCCTCCTCCTACACACACGCACACACACACACACACATATATGTCAAAAATCTTCTCTCTCTCTCTCTCTCTCTCTCTCTCTCTCTCTCTCTCTCTCTCTCTCTCTCTCTCTCTCTCTCTCTCTCTCTCTCTCTCTCTTAACCACTTTCTAGTGCCTATGTCAGGTCGTCTTTATGTCTTAGCCTCTGTCATCTTTCACAACGTGAACTGGATAGCAGCCGTCCTGCATTCTCGTCGGGTTGCTCTCCGTCTGGATGCATGGACCTCAGAGCCACAAATTTTAACCCCGGGACTGCCACAGGGATCAGCAATCTCACCGGTGCTCTTTAACGTGTATACGAGCAAAGTTGCAAACCTAGAAGCACCAGGGGTTGGAAGGATACTAACATTTGCAGATAATATTCTTGCATATAGGCAAGGGAGAGATAGGGAGCAAATAGCCCAGGAGCTGCAGGCGACAGTAGACAAAGTAATTGACTGTTGCACTGAAATGAGAGCTGTCATCCACACGGAAAAGGCGGCTGTTTCATGGTGCTCTCTGGACAACAGGATTGTGAGAGATGATGTCCCAAGCCTCAGGATAGAGGGTAGAAGCGTCAACAGAGAGAACAAACTGAAGTATCTGGGAATCACATTTGACAGGAGTCTGTCCTTCAAGGACCATGTGGAGACGGTTGTGACAAGATCTCAAAAGGGACTCAATGCACTTAAAACTATGGCTGCAATGGACGCAGAGCAGAAAATGCACACTTGATCCTCTCAGTGATTGATTATGGAACTAGGACTGGTGAAATTAGAGCGCATACAGAACGAAGATATGCGGGTCATTCTGGGATGCACCAGAGACACCCCAGGAAGTGTGTATGCGTTACGTCCTTGGTCTGCCGACTGTTGCTGGTAGACACAAGGTGATGCAGAAGAAGGCATACCTCAGAGTAGCTGCAGACACAGATCACTCATTGCATGAGGCGCTGGACGCAGTTAAGGGTCAGAGACTGATAAGAGGGAAATCATAGATTGCTCAGGCGGAGGATACAATCAGACAGGTGTGCATCTTGGAGAATATTAGGCGAGGAGAGGAGTGGGCCAGAGTGCCAGCGGAGCAGTCAGACTTGTGCAGAGTTATAATCACATTGAGCCGGGAGTGCAGGGAATAGCTGGAAATCCAGCAACTAATTCAGGATAATGCTCGCCCGAGTGATGTGATTATCTACATAGATGGTTCGGTGTTGAGAGGTAGGAGAAATGCCTGGTGATTCTTAGCAAAAGCTAATGGTCGACGTTTGGTGCAGGAGAGCCTAGCGTATGATACCACAACATCTAGCTTAAGAATGGAGGTGGAGGCGGTCAGTGCAGCTTTCCGCTGGATGGAGAACACGATACATACACGCATCGTGATTGTAACTGACTCAGAAAGCATGCTGAGGAGGGTGAGGACAGGCAGGCTTCGTGCAGAGTGGCTTGCTTCGCTTCGGAGGTCACGGGTGACAAGCATCACCTGGATCTTTTCTCCGGGGCATGCCGGTGTGCTGGGGAATGAACAGGCGGACAGATTGGCTGGCTCGGCAAAACTTGGTGGAGTATTGATGCATGACAGGGCAGACGTGGTTGCGGCCTTGTGGGAGCACGTGTACACCTCGGAGGAGCAAATGGATCACCATAGTCTGGCAAGAATGAGGCAGCGAGGAGTGACGAAGGGATCTGGCCGACGCTCGACGCTCAGAGGAAAGGCGAGACGGACATATAATCAGATTGCTACTGGAACTATTGGTATTGGAACTCTTCGCTGGCTGCTGAGGATGGGGACGGAGCGCTTATGGGAATGCCCCGAATGCTGTGATGTCGGTTCCTAAATCAATCAATCAATCAATCAATCACAACGTCTAAACTAATCATTTCAGCAATTCCAGGTAATTTTGAGCATTCTTCTGTAAGACCACATCTCTGTAGCTTCTACGGGTTTCTTTGCTGTTTACTAAATGTATTCCCTAAGTGACTTTAAACACAGAAGTCACACACAATATGTTGCACGATTCTTTGCCTGACATATTTCGCTGCATCTCGCAAGTAGCGCACTGCAGAATTATAAAGGGTGTTTGTAAAGTCTCACTATATTTTGAATGTAGAACAGCTGTTTGTTGGAGAGTATGTTTTCCGTCTATTATATTAAGTAATTGTCATATGCTGCAAACTCTAGGCCGAGGAGACCGGCACATTAAAATGAGCAACAGGGAATGTTAGGACGTTAAACGAAGACGAAAAATTAGATAACATCAAACAAGAAATGAAAAGCGAGAAAATTAATATATTATTATTAGGGATGTATGAAACGAGATGGACTGGAGCAGGGATTAAGATAGATGAAGATTTTAAGATTATTTATTCTGGAGGAGAAGATCGACAAAGAAGGGTAGCAATTATCTTGGATCGGCAAACATCAAAATCTGTTCAAGGATATTGAGCTGTGTCAGACAGAGTTCTACTAGTTAGATTAAGCGGCAGACCTTTTAGCATAAACGTTATTCAAATATATGCCCCAATAGGAGAATCCAATGAAGATAGTGTAGAGGAATTGCATAATGACATAGAGTCTGCTTTAAAGAAATGTAAAAATTTAGAAATAAACATCATAATAGGTGACTTTAATGCAAAAGTAGGAAATCAAGGTGATGGATACCATGGTTTGGGAGAGAGAAACGAAAGAGGATACAGACTTGTAGAAAGGGTAAAAGAGCAGGAAATGATTGTAGGAAACACTTGGTTTAAACAACACCCTAGAAGATTATGGACATGGAAGAGACCTGATAGCAGGATTAGAAACCAGATTGACTATATTCTGATTAGTAGAAGGTTTCGAAATGCGTTAACAATAGCAAAAACAGCTCCCAAGGCTGATTGTTATGGTGACCACAGATTACTTACAGGTACATGGAGGGTAAATTTAAAGAAAGTCAAGTATATAATAGGAAACACTAAATGTGATCTGTGTACGTTGAGAAATGACAAGGAAATACAAAACAAATTCAACATAGAAGTACAGAACAGATTTGATATATTGTCTGATCTAGAGATCATATTTTAAGATGTGGATGATCAATGGGAAATGTTGAAGAATTCAATCAGTTTGGCTGCAGAAATAACTTTTCCAAAATTAAAGAAGGTGGGTCGTAAGAGAATGGACGACTGAAGAAATTTTACAACTAATGGAAACATGAAGACTCAACAAAAATAATCCTGCCAAATATGAAGAAATTCACAGACAAGTCAGAATATTATGTAAGGTGGCAAAAGAAGCATCGCTTGAGAAAAATTGCATAGAAATTGAAAAACAACACAACAGTCGAAATACCAAATCAGTGCACAAAAGAATTCAGGAGCTTACTAATAAAAGAACAAGTACATCAGCAGGCTGTCTAAAAACTAAAGATGGCAAAATCATAATAGAAAAAGATCAGATTCTACATGTATGGTCAGATTATGTGAAAAACCTTTATGATGATAACAGAGATGAACAGTATTATATTCGATTTAATAATGAAGGACAGCCAATTTCGAAGATGGAGGTTCGGAATGTTCTTAAACATATGAAAGCTAGCAAGACCCCCGGTTAAGATAACATCACAACAGAAATGATTAATGCTATAGAAGAATATGGAATAGATCAAGTCACCAGACAGCTGTAAATATTATATGATACTGGAGATATACCTTCTGAATTATGTAATTCTACATTTATTACAATCCCAAAGAAATCAGGAGCCTTGGAATGTGATCAACATAGAACAATTGGTATAATGAGTCACATCACGAAGATTTTGCTACGAATTATCATGCAAAGAGTAAGGAAGAAAATACAACCTGAAATGGGGGAAGAACAATGTGGGTTTGTAGAAGGAAAGGGTGCAGTAAATGCATTGCATATGCTGCGATCAGATATTGAACGTTCTATAGAAGTGAACAAAGATATACATCTTTGCTTTATTGACTACACAAAGGCTTTCGATAAGGTGAGACATGTCAACATGGTGGATATACTTGCAGATCTACACATTGATGGGAAAGACATTAGACTTATAAAACATATATATATTGGAAACAACAAGCTGCCATAAGGATTGATAATGAAGTGGGACATTATCAGTCTATTAAGAGAGGTGTGAGACGGGGATGTGTAATGTCTCCCTATCTTTTTTCCCTATACAATGAACATATTTTCAGAAATGTGAAAGATATAAATGGAATCATCATTGGAGGAAGAAACATCAATAACATTAGATATGCAGATGATACAGTATTGACTACAGACAATGAGCAGGATCTGCAACAATTAGTAGATGCGGTTGTTGCACACAGTGAACAACTGAGGTTAGAATTAAATTGTAAAAATACACAGAATATGGTCGTCACTAGGAAGAAAGAAATACCACAATGTAATATACAAGTAAATGGGAATATTCTTCAACAAGTGAATCGGTACACTTATCTCGGAACAGTCATAACATCTGATGGGAGATGCCTTGAAGAGATTAGAACAAGAATCGCCATGGCGAAAGTAGCCTTTAGCAAGATGAAAAACATACTGACCAATAACAAGATGTCAATTGAAACGAGAAAAAGAGTGTTGAAGTGCTACATGGAACCTGCACTTTTGTTTGTATGGATGTGAAACTTGGACAATGAGCAGTCAAGCTGAAAAACATCTGATGACTGTAGAAATGTGGTTTCTGAGGAGAATGCAAAGAATACAATGGAGAGACAGAAAAACCAATGACCAAGTACTACAGGAAAAAAATGAAAATCATAAAATAATTAGAGAAATTAGACGTAGGCAGTCAACATTTTTTGGGCATGTTATGAGAAGAAGTGAATTGGAGAACTTGGTGACAACTGGCAAGATCAAAGGGAACAGACCAAGGGGAAGACCGAGAAGTAAATACCTGGATGGCTTGGCCACATGGCATGGTCGAGACAGGAACACTGAGCTGATCCACGACTCTGGTGATCGAGTGACATGCCGAGACATGACAGCCCACGCTTTCCGGCATGGCACATGATGGATGATGGATAGAATTGTCCAGGATTCACAGCCATATGTCAAAACTGGTTCTATTTAACATGCATGAATTATATTTCTAACCTAACAGTGATTTATTGTATAATAAAATGTTGTTTATTTTTTAAAAAGCAGTTTGTGCTCATCCATTCTTTATCTCTGTTATACTTTTTTTCTATCTGATGTAGTCCATGTGACTAGATATTGGAGGATAAATAGATGTTAGAAAGTGTGTAATCCTAGGAGGAGTTCATAGTAGGTTTATCCACAACGTGTGGGTTTCTAATTGCACAGGCCAATAATCCTTCACATATGCACTGTACCATTTATTGATCTCGCTAATGTCTAGTTTTAAACTGGCATTTCTTCTTCTTCTTCAGTCAATTATCCCCCTTGGGGCACAGGTCCTTTACCAACTCATTCCAAGTCGTCCTGTCCTCGATAAAGATAAGTGTAAAGTCCATTTGTTGTTTATTTTTTAAAAGGCAGTTTGTGCTCATCCATTCTTTATCTCTGTTATTAGCCGTGTGTTGCCGGGGCCCATAAGGGAAGCAAAGAATAGCAACACTGTAGCCTATCACGCATGTCGTAAGAGGCGACTAAGGAGGCTTGATGGTTCCGTCGCCCTGCTACTGAGTGAGTGCGTGGTGCGACACTGTGAGCTGTGAGTTTCGTGTGAAATGCTTTTGAATCTGCCTGAGGTTTTTTGGAACGTGACTGCATGTTCGGAGTGATGGCAGGTGGCTATGTCCCAGAGTTGACCGGTTTTTGCCTTATGCAGAAATGTGTGGCTGCTGGGCTTCTGGTTGACTGCCACTGCCATCAGCGATGAACTGTATTTTCGTGGACTGTGTGGGTGAACATCTAGGAAACATTCAGATAGGAAAATGACTGCCGATTCCATCAGAGATGAACAGGGTGTTTCGTGGGGGACTGGTGTGTTGACATTCTGGTGGCAGCATTATGCACAGTGTATCTGTGCGGGCTGTTGTTTGTCGAGACTCCTGTCTTTTCCACTTTTCCCATTGGGCAGTGGGGAGCGTTTTGTGTGATATTCACTGGCACAGGAACGGAGCATAATGGGGACGACCCGTTGCTGTGAAGTTGGAACTGCGACTAACTAACTAACATTATCTCTGTTATACTTTTTTTTTTCTATCTGATGTAGTCCATGTGACTAGATATTGGAGGATAAATAGATGATGTCCAGATTATGGTCGTCACTAGGAAGAACGAAATACCACAATGTAATATACAAGTAAATGGGAATACTCTTGAACAAGTGAATAGGTACAATTATCTCGGAACAGTAATAACATCTGATGGGAGATGCCTTGAAGAGATTAGAACAAGAATCGCCATGGCAAAAGTAGCCTTTAGCAAGATGAAAAACATACTGACCAATAAAAATATGTCAATTGAAACGAGAAAAAGAGTGTTGAGATGCTACATAGAACGTGTACTATTATATGGATGTGAAGCTTGGACAATGAGCAGTCAGGCTGAAAAACATCTGATGGCTGTAGAAATGTGGTTTCTGAGGAAAATGCAAAGAATACCATGGACAGCCAGAAAGACCAATGAACAAATCCTTCAAGAAACAAATGAAGATCGTAAACTGATTAGAGTTATTAGACGTAGACAGTCACAATTTTTTTGGGCATGTTATGAGAAGAAATGATTTGGAGAACTTGGTGACAACTGGTAAGATCGAGGGGAACAGACCAAGGGGAAGACCTAGAAGCAAGTACCTGGATGGCTTGACCGTGGCCTTGTGGCATGGTCGAGACAGAAACACGGAGCTGATCCACGACTCTGGTGATCGAGTGAGATGGCAGAACATGACCGCCCACGCTTACCGGCATGGCACATGATGGATGGATGGAAAGTCCATCGCTCATGTGGTTATCGAAAACCACGACGAGTGGATTACAGCTCAGGCTGTCTAGCCGAGGTCGTCAGGCGGTGTACTTAAATTCTAGGACTTGTGACAAGTCCGTGGCGGTCACGAAAGAACAGTGGCCCGGCCTTTGTTTGATTAGTTGAGTTAATCTGTTGCCGCTCCACCCATGTCCTCCCCATATTATTCAGTTAAACGTTTCTCCGTGTCTTTATTTCTTCCTCTGTTCTTTTGCGCTGTGAATTCCAGACAAAGTCTTCCTAGTTATACCATTCTCATGGCTTTTCAATGTATGTATTAACCAGCGCATTTTCTTCATCTCTTGATTCAATCATATTTCTTTAGTTCTTTCCACGAGTCCCACTCAACCGCTATCTTCATCCGTCGTGTCTATGTGGATTTAAACAAACTGTTGGTATTTTGATGAAAACATTCTAGAGAAATGTGGACACGCGCGCGAACTTCCACAATGATTCAAAATATGAGTTTGTAATTTCTGACACATTTGAATGTGCGTATATTTTGGTATATGACACGTGCCATAGCATCGAGGTAGGGCAATGAGGTTGTATGTCTGTGGGAGTTGACAGTTGAGAAAGATAAGTGTAAAGTCCATCGCGCGCGTGGTTATCGAGAACCACGAGTGACTTACTGTGCGCGTGGACTGTGCGCTCAGGCAGTCTAGCCGAGGTCGTCAGGCAGAGTATTTGAATTCTAGAGCTTGTGACAAGTTCGTGGCGGTCACACACACAAAAAAACAGTGGTCCAGCCCTTGTATGATTTGTTGAGTTCCTGTGCAATATTTCATGAAAACAAGCACTATGTATTCTCCACAGATTTAGTTGATTTAGTAGGGAAGAAATTGAAACGTGTGTAATATCAATGTTCGTCACAGTAGAATAAAAGTTAGCATTTAAGTTAGATTGAACACATTTATTTTGCAGTGAATTATGTGGCAGGGCCTGTCTCGCCACATACTATCTATGTTGTACATTAAATGTCCAGCGTGTCCCTTTAGCCACATTGAAGTGTCCAAGAACGAGGTAGAGTAGATTAGAAGAGCCTACACATATGGAGGAAATACGTAGGCACGAGTCACTATTTATAGCAGCAGTTCATATCATTCGGACGAACTCCCATGTATGTCAATAATTAAAATGAGTTTCTAGTAAAACAAACGCAGATTTATACTTGAATGAATGAGAAAGGAATTTCCCTTACTGCCAGGCATTAACTACTTATATAACTAATTGCTTATGCCTTGGTATTCCCTCATTCTTGTAGACTCTTCTACTCCACCATTCTACTCGTTCCCCGGACACTTCAGTGTGGCTACAGGTCCACGCTGTAGGCCTACTTATACTATACAACCTATAAGGTAGGCCTATCACGTGACAACATAGGCTTCTACATGCAGTTTACAACACAACAGCGCGTTCCATCTAACTCAAATGCTAGGCCTGTTATTCTTCTGTAATGTTGCAAAGAACTACGCATGCTCTCATCTCCTCTAGATTAAGTACCGTTGGGAATAAACTTACTTACTTTCGTGAAATAATGCACACGAATTTAATTATCTTACACACAAACTCAACTAATCTAACATAAAGGTCAGACCTTTATTTTATCTGTGGCGGTCATCAACAAGATGAACTGATTAAAATATTGGAAGATGTCAACATAGATTAAAAAGATTTAAGAATAATAAAGAATATTTACTGGAACCATGTAGCAGCAATCAAAATGGGAAATATAGAGGATAATTACGAACACATAAAGCTAGTAGTACGACAGGAGTGTGTCTTGTCACCGGCTCGCTTTTCCCTCCATCAATCAATCAATCAATCATGTGCCATGCCGGAAAGCGTGGGCGGTCATTGCCACATGGCGTATATATATATATTGAATATATATTTTACTACTAATTTCTAGTATTTACATAAAGTAACACTTAGGACATTTTTATCGCATTAAGATTGCTGAATTTCTGTTGCTGAATTATTGTTGAGTTGAAGTTGACAACAATTGTGGTTCGATATTACGTACTATATTTTATATGTACTTCCATATTGTCTGTTTCTTTTGTATTCTTTGCACACTCCTATATCATATTTCAGCTAGATAAGTTATTGCACAGGTAAGACAAGATGTCGATATTTCAAGACTACATGAAGATAGGTAAGACGTTGGGTTTAACCGGTTCAAGGCTCAGGAATTATGCAATACAGAAAACGGAAAAATTAGAGGGGGTTGTAAAGGAGCAAAGAAGGAAACAGGGACAAATTTATGAAACGAACACAGTATTCATCATTGACGATGACGAAAACACTCTTGTTACGCAACAAGCATGGGTCAATAACATATCAACGACCTGCATTAGGGATACTTCATCAGTTATTGTGGGAGTCGATCACAGGTTAATAAAAGAAAGTGATTACACAGGTGAGAATATTGGTTGCAGAACATTCGGAGGTACTATAGAAACATACAAAACCGCATGGGTCATGATTGATTGCCCATATTACAAAGGTAAAGTATGTGCTGCTGTATTACCAAGCCCTGGTGCTGGGTTAATAGTGGGTAATATCCCGAATGTCAAAGATTTAGTTCAGAAAGTAACCGTCGAACGCAAACCTGACGAGACACTCACAAGTACCCAAACTCAAACGACGCCTGAAGAAGAAGAAAATAAAGAAGAAGAAAACACACAATTAAAACAAGTTAGACCAACTGGTAACGAAAATGAGCTAACACAAATGGGTAATAACGCAACAGAAACGAATTGTATAAACCAGGAAATGCACGAGATAAACGAACATTCTTCATCATATCAGAAACAGATGAAACGTGTTTATATGTCTTTTAACGACATCTTTTTGAAACATCCTCAAAAGAGAGTAAAGGTTACACGTACTCAGTACAAACAACAGAGACAACATACTAAAGTGTTGCCTAAACAACGGCAATGGAATTTGATAACAATAATGATTGCTCAGATCATAACTTTAGCGAAGTCAACCATGACACAGGTTGAATATGTTGTCATAAAGACTTATTTTCGTTCAAAAATATATGTTATGTGCAACAGTACATACATATACGCACAGCTCAAGGAACATTGTACAAACGGTTTCTTACGAACAAAAAGACATATCGTGAACATGCATACAAGGGGCAAGAAATATATTACATACATACGCACAGAAGTCAAGAAGTATGTCACAAACGTACACACAGAAGTCAGGAGGTGTATTACACACATACACGCTGAAGTTAAAAAGTATGCCACAAACATGTACGCACAATCAAAGAAATACATTGCTTGCGGCATTGCAACTATCTACTCACAAGTCAAGAAACTTATAGGTTGGTTAACAGAAACCAAGAAATACACCACAAACATTTGTACGCAAATCAAAACAAAGGTTGTAAACGTTAGCGTGTGGGTAAAGATATACTTTACGAACTTGATAAGTAAATACAAAGAACATTACAGAAAACAAAATACACTTATCTTTGCTTACTTGTCTCACTTCTGGTACAGATTTACCAAACATACCTCATTGCAGCGTACGCATTACAGAGGATACACAAGACTGAAAACAATTACATTGTTCCAATCAACAAAGTTACAATGTACAAATATTGGCATGAGTGCAGAAGAGAGATTCTACAGATTTGAAAGAAAGAAAGAAAGAAAGAAAATGAATGAAAGAAAGAATAAAAGGAAAAATACAAAAATAAAATGGGATGAAAGTGTTAGGTTTATATCAACACATAATACACTACAGACACATTAGGGTCTTACAAAAGAAGTTGTTCTGAATTTCGCCGATATAAGGCTATACTTTTCAGAATTTGCCACACTACCTCTGTTATACCTTATTTTACAATCTTATGATAGCAAACGTAATCCTATTCTCTACTTTAGCTATCATATTGCTGGTTAACGTTATCACTAGCATTATCAATCTGAATATTAATTGGTTTAAATATTTATTCTTGTTGAATCCGAATATTATATTATATTTCTTATTTATTTCGTAGAAGTTCTTACGGATTATTATTCTGTGAAAGTCTACTATGTTAAGATCTGCCAAATTCTAGACGATGATAATATTCTTAAAGATCTTCTTAGTCGTCTCTAAAAAAAAAATTATGTATGTTATATTTTCTTACTTATTGTCTGCGTTCGTATTTGGATTTTCGTTAGGCTGATTAACATATGTTGCATACATTCACCCAGGTAGATTACTGTTGAAAACAACAAATTGCGAATTATGTGAAATTTATTAGTGTTGTTCGGATATGTACATAGTTTGTTTAATTCGTTCTTTGGCAGGGACATTGTTCGCCATGACAAGTGACACTGCACAGTTGAGTGTGATTGACCATGTGCGCTGTAATTGACGAACTATACCTGAACATTTCTGGATTATCGGAAATCGTTTGTATTTCTAAAATAATGTTATGTCATATTAGTACGGCATATTCGTATTAAACAGTGATAGTATAGTTATATTTCGAGGATCGAAACCTGACTCTTGATGAGAGTATATGTGTTGAACACTGATACAGTAGATGAAAATAGACATGGTTTTCGTCGCGAAACGACATATGTCAATATTAATTGTACCTTTGTGATCACTACTTGAGTAACATTATTAATTTATTGCTAATGCGTAGCATAGAATTATATATATATTTTCTTTCACATAATTTCAGTTCATAGAGTTAAGTAGTTACATATTCTTCTTATTATTATTGTTCATATTTAGTACTTAATTATACATATGATGAGTCATAGATTTTTCAATTCTCATTGTGATCGCCATTGCCAAGTATAACCACCACATTATGAAATACGCCGGTAAATAATATTGTCACTCGGTTGTTATTGCCACACCTACACAAAGAGTTTATGATGACGTCTCTAAGGAGCATTTACCTCGACTACGCCTAAAATTATGACGTCATAATACTAATACCTCACCTACCCGTTTAATGAGATTGAGATTCTTGACATAGCACAGATGGTTACAAGACACTAGTAAATGCAACTGGTACCTGTTTATTCCTCACGTCCCCTTACTCCAGGTTTTGACCTAGAGAAGGACGCTTGTCCTTAGGGACAAATGAGGGACTGATCTTTATGATTAGTTAGTACAGCCTCCCCATGGGCTGTATACACGACATCTACCGTTGGTGTGTAGATTGGAGGGCGTGCCCGTTATATATATTTTTTTATTTTGTGGGTAATGGATAGGTGTCCATAGCATCTTGCTAGTCCGATAAAAGTCATTATGTCTACACTGCTATGTGTCAGGTTAATTCTCTTGATGAAAAAAAAAATGATTTCATCATTTTAAAAGGGAGGGGGGCATACTGCCACATGGCGTTTAGACAGAATGACGTCATCGGAAAATGCGGTAGTAAATGATAGAGGGAAAACCCCACAAGAAACTAAGGAAACTTAGAAACAGGGAACGTCAGACGACAACAAGGAAGGACAAGGGAGAGGACCTTGGGTGATTCGGCTGAGGTGCGACATATTGTGTGAAGCCCGTGTTCGTTTGGAGAGTTGGTTGTGAGAAGGCAAAGGCTTGGCTGAGGACTATCAGGTGGAGGATGTCTAACGAAGAAAGTGTCAATACTGAGCAGAGGACCTGAAGGCATGGAACACCTAGACAAACCTGTGAAAATGAGAACAGCGGAGATAGATTGAGCTCCTAACTACAGTCGGACATTACCTGGATAGAGTCGTAAATATTTTGTGTGAATGCCGTTCCTGTGTTAAAAGGAACCATTCATTTTCTCGATTAATCCATTGTATTGATCCAGCGCATCATTAAAAGAATGTGTGAGTACTGTTGTTTAGGATGGCGTCGGTTGATTCTTCGTATTACAGTTCGATAGTTCACGTGAGCTTATTATTGCTTCAACGTTGACGTTGCCAATTTGATAATTGCGGGAGTTGCGTTGTGGCAGTCATGATTCGCCATTTCACTCGATCACCAGAGTCGTGGATCAGCTCAGTGTTCCTGTCTGAGCTTATGTATGGCACGCTACACCCTCCTTAGGTATTTATAATGCCCATGTTAAACACTGCCTCAGTGAGTCATTTGTTATTGATTATTTTTCATGCGTTTTAATGTTCTTTTGTTGTCAAAAGTTGCTTCATAAGTGATGTTGAATGAAAGAATGTATGAGAGGAAATAGAGAAGAAGGGCAGAATGTCAGACGGGCCTGCGTGCCCAATTCTTAACCCTTTGAAAATAAAGACTTATTATTATTATTATTATTATTATTATTATGTCTCGTCCATGCCACGTGGCCAAGCCATCCAGGTATTTTCCTCTCGGTCTTCCTCTTGGTCTGTTCCCTTCGATCTTGCCAGTTGTCACTAAGTTCTCCAGTCCATTTCTTCTCATAACATGTCCAACAATTTTTGACTGTCTACGTCTAATTTCTCTAATCAATCTACGATTTTCATTTGTCTCTTGTAGTACTTGGTCATTGGTTTTTCTGTCTGTCCATAGTATTCTTTGCATTTTCCTCAGAAACCACATTTCTGCAGCCATCAGATGTTTTTCCCTCCATAGCGAAGTAATAATGAGAGAGATCAAAGAGAAGCCAGGGATACTAATCGGAGGTTATAATATAAACAATATACGCTATGCATATGACACAGTATTGGTGGCGGATAATGCAACAGACCTACAACAATTGTTGGACATTGTAGTAACAGAGAGTGCAAAGAAAGGACTCTCCTTGAATATAACAAAAACAGCAACAATGTTGATATAAAAGAAAATGGTGACGCCAAAATGTGTTATAGAAATAGAGAAAATTCTTAACCAGGTGGATTATTTTAAATACCCAGGGGCAGAGTAACTAACAACGATTGCACGAAAGAGACTATTGAAACTAGAATACTATATACAACAATAAGAAAGAGACAAGCAACTTTCTTTGGTCGTGTGACGAGAAGAGAGACATTGGAAAACATCGTGACAACTGGAAAGATCGAGGGGAAGAGAGGCAGAGGGAGACCAAGAGAAATGACGCTGGATGAATTGTCTGCGTAGAGCCAAGAACGGCTGCGCCAGCTGACAGGACACTTGATGATGATAAGTCAACTTATTTGAAGCCCTCAGAATCTAATTACTCTGCTCGAAGTCCTGGGTGAGACTATCTCAGATCTGCAATTCATTCGCTCAGCAACTCGATTCACTCGTAGTTCTCATCAACTTGGCGAACCATGGACATCACATGTGCCTGCCTCATCTGCCAACTCCCACATTAATACAGCGTCAACCCCACATCAGGTCCTTGACAACACTTTTATTGTCTTGAATTCTTGCCTGCGGCGTTCAGTGGTCCTGATTCAATTCTCAGCCATTGCAGGATTAATATTTCCGACCAGTACGCCTCTGATGTCTATCGAGCTATATTAGATGGGCACCAGACAATCTTAGAATGTTCTGTGTATTTAATGAGAAGGAAAGACAGCGAGGAAGGGAGCCGGCTATCCCCGTATCACCGTGCGTGGTTTAGAATATGTGAAGACTTCACACCCAAACGGCAGTATCTACCATGGAACTATCTTTACCTTTTATTGTCTTAACATTACCAAACTAATTGCCTACTGACGAGGGTGATCGCGCATCGTTACGCCTTACGATATCTAACATAATGCACCGTTTCGCGTGCTGGCATCTTCTCGTGCATTGAATAAAGATTATCAAAAATTGTCTTCCGTCGCCCCTTACGTCGCTCTTTCCACAAATCATTCCCAGGCTTCCCTGCGGTCCAGTGGTCATACATTCTAATCCACCCCCCCCCCCCCAAAAATAAAATACCAGGCGCGGATATTTTTCCCTACCATCTAGTTCCTATTGGCATAACAAAATGTGTGTCTGGCACCATATATACATTATGCTTCATGGGGTGAACGGGATATTTTACTTTTACGTTTTATTGGAATAACAACATAAAGGATCCCTTTCCACACCTGAGGGTGTATAAGAAATCTGATATTAGACGGACCACGACTACAACAAATAAACTAACAACATACATTAATTGGTCCATGCGCAGAATAGATGTACTCAAACTATATAACATCATCATAACGTTGAGCTCATGGAGAGAACTATAAACATTTTTTATAGGCAGATTCCAGCCAAGCCAGAGATTACGAAAAGACGTTTGTAATAGATAGGACACACTGAGAAATGCTGTTATATGTACGACTAGAAAATACTTTCTCTGGACTCCACAGGGCAAACAAAATAGAAAGAGACCTACAAATACACGGAGAAAAGTAGAAACAGGTGAATAACATGGGAATGGCACAGACCGACCTGCAGGAAATAGCAAAAGATAGGATGGCTTTTTGAGGTGGAAGGGGTTTGTGCCCCAGTGGGTATAACCGACCAAAGAAGCGTATCACATGCGCAGGTAATTTCGCGTCTGTGTGAACAAAATCGTGTACATTTTCACGTGTAGCCACCTATTTCGAAAGATAATTTTCCTGTCAAACTGTGATTTTAACATCATAGTCACCTGGTCTATACGACAGTATTTCAAATGTAGTAGTTACCAAACGTTCAGAATCAACACGGTAAAAATGTCGCATACCGCGTTAACAACTGCGGGCGATTTGGCAGCAGGCCGCCTTGCGTTGATTTTCATAAAACTATGAGTTCCAGTCGTTCAGAAAGCAATGGCAAACTGCTGAACGTAAACTTGCCAAGAAATCAGAAACAGCCAACAAATGCTTGAGTTGATTGCGACGTCCTCTAAAGGATATGCAACCAACCAACCAATCAAACCAACCAACTAACCAACCCAACCAACCAACCAACCAACCAAACTAACCAACCAACCAACCAACCAACCAACCAACCAACCATCCAGCCAGCCAGCCAGCCAGCCAGCCAGCCAGCCAGCCAGCCAGTCAGTCAGCCAGCCAGCCAGCCAGCCAGCCAACCAACTTGATAAGACATCATCTTCAAAGAGGGTAGGCACTTGCCTGTGGGCCCCGTGGTCATGTTTTAGAATTCACATTGAAGCGGATACCAAAATAAAACAAAAAAACAATGACCCGGGCTCTAAGCTTTTTTTTATATTCGCATATCCTTTACAGGACATCGCTGTCAACAGCAGCATCTTTCAGCTGTCTGTTGATTTCTTGGCAAGATTACGCTCAGTAGTTTGCCATTGCTTTCTGAGCGGCCGGCTCAGTTATCCCGCAAGTCACCAGCGGGGGTCGAACCGCCTCCAGCTCTCGCCCGCTACGAGTCTCTGCGTGATAAACGGGATTACGGAGAAAGTGTTGTAACCCCTCGGCCAGAGAGACCGGCGGGCTCTAAGCTACACAACCTGAAATGGGTAGGAGGAAATGCCTTGGGGAGTGAAGGCGACCGGTGAGGTATTGACCACATGACTCCTGGAGTGCCGTTAGTTTGTAAAAACATGGGTCCCGCACCATATGCTTACTACGCCTTAGGTGTGTACAAGATTTATTTACGAGCTCGTACGTTGCTTACTTATACCTGCAAACGATGATATTTACTGACGACAGCTTATAATATCAACAACAACAAAACAAATCAGAGCGCGCGCACGCGCACACACACACACACACACACACACACACACACACATACATACGAGAGAGAGAGAGAGAGAGAGAGAGAGAGAGAGAGAGAGAGAGAGAGAGAGAGAGAGAGAGAGAGAGAGAGATTAAATATACATGTTACGTTTTCTAATATTCTATTAAATATACAACATTCTGTTGACAACATACACATTAGTGAATAAAATACAGTTGTATTTAGGAAAAACAAAAACAGGAACAACTGTGTTTCAAGATGTGGCAATTGTAATAGAACTGAAAACACTTACAGACAGTTGTGTGCAAACTTGTCAATCATGAAGTCCTTGCTAGGGCCCATTTAGTTAAATTTCACGATAAAGCTTATCTCTCGCATTATGCCATTAATCAAATTGCATGATAAAGCCTATCTCCTGCCAATAGGAGACCCGGGATCGCTTCAACAAACCGAAAGTGTGTAGAGAAACTGTTTTAGACTGATTTTATTGAAGCAAAATAAATAAAAAGGCAAAGGTCACAAACAGCACAGAAAAAAAGCTGTTTCAAATCTGAGGTTTCACGTCTGATCAGAGAGAAGGGAAACAACCAGAAGTAAGAATATTAAATCTTTTCGAAGCATATCTTCTGAATTGTGTACATTTATCATAATTTATTAGACAGGTATTAACAGATATACTAAAATTTACTGACCATCGTATCCTTTGCTAAATGGCAAGGGCGATCATGTATCTCCTTAACTTCAGTCTCGAGTGTTATTTATCATGTAATAGAGCGACTATAAATAATACACACTACAATCCTGCCAACTTACAGTAATGCAGTATTGTAGTTTCCGAGACATGATTCAGTATTTTCTATCTTGATGCTTGGTATTCTCAGAAGTTTTCTGTAATATTCAACTTCAAAATTCATTATACCAATTGGTAAATCATATTTCAATGTTTATTGCTCAATGACATTACCCAATAGATGTTGAATTTTTCTTCTGATGTCTGTGGCAATTTTCTTTTGTGACTTTAGCCTCTTTAGAACATCTACGTTAATCATCTTCACTATCCATGATATTGTAGCATGCTGCTGCTAAACCATATTTCAGTATCTTTAATATATAGTTTCTTCCTTGTTTACTGTCGATTATTAACACCATATGTTAACATTGGTTTCATGAAACAAGTAACACATATTTACCTGATTCACATTGAAACTAATTTATTGCAAATGATGTTCTTAATTTTATAAACTTAAGTGTTTGCTTGATTTAATCTGCTTCTTATTACGTATCGCCCGCTCTGTGGTGAAGAGGTTTACGGACGCAGTTCGTAATCCCGCATACCTCTTTAGTTCTTATAAAATGGTATGAGTGCCGGCAAGCAATGACAAACTACTTGCCAAAATATCACAAACAGCCCAGAAAAAAAAATGATGGTGTTGACTACTACTCACGTAAAGGATATGGAACTCACTTTTATTCTTTCTTTTTTTCCCCCCCCCCCCCCCCCCTTCTGGCTGTTCTCATTCGCTTTGAACTCGAGCTAACTAGTCCTTACAGGCTACTTCTAATAGCACTGAACTGAATTTTGCGTTTGGATTAGCTTTCCCTTTAAAAGTGTCCCTCACCATCAGGCGAACCAACCCCGACTTCAGAGGTACTTGTAATTTACGTCACCAAGTCAAGCATTTTCATCTTCTCCTTATTGTTTCCATTAAACATGTCCCGTCATTTTGTTGATCTTTTTCTTGACACACTTATTCTTCTATTTCTTCCCTTCTTTCAACTCACACTGCAATTAACAAAAAATAACAATTAATAAAAAAAAAAATAGTCATATGCACAAGCGTTCAGTCATCATCTTTAACAGCTAGCGGAGAGTTCCAATACTAATGGTGCCCGTTGCAATATGATTATATGTCCATCTTGCTTTATCTCTGAGTGACGACTGTCTACCAGACCCTCTGACCATCCCCTGCTGCCGCATTCTATCTTGACCATGATAGCCTATCTGTACTTTTGCAATATTCACGCGCCCCCAGAGGGTCTTCACCACATCTGCCTTACCATGCATCAAATCGCCCCTCAATGATGCAGTACCAGCCAATCCGTCTGCTTGTTCATTTCCAGCCACACCTGCGTGTCCTGAAGTAAAGATCCAGCGAATGCTCACAACCCGGGACCTCTGAATTGATGCATACCATTCAGCACGAAGTATGTCAGTCCTTACCTTTGTTAGCATGCTTTGCGAATCAGTCACAATCACAAGTGTAAGCTTACAGGTGTAAGCTTTAACAATCCTATTGTCCAGAGAGCACCACAAGACAGATGCCTTTTCTGGGTTAATGACAGCATTCATCTTCGTGCATCAATCCATCACTTTGTTTAAGATAAAGAGAGAGTATATATTGTACCCGTAGAAGATGCCTCGATAGAGGAACACATGCACTCCGACGCCTGACCTGCTATTGGAGCTGTGGCGAGGGTCTTACGAACGCAATTAATAATTGTGCATGCCGCGTTCGAAACAGAGCTGCGGGAGATTTAAAAAGAAACAGAATTACGCTGGTTTTAATTAAATGGTATGAGTGCCGGTCGTACAGAAAGCAATGGAAAGCTACTTAACGTAAAACAGCAACCAAAACTTGCTGGGTTGACTGTGGTGTCCTGTAAAAGATGTGCAACTGACCACTAAAAACAACATTTACATCAGCTTATAGGGAAAATAATATTTAATATATGTTGATTAGTTTCCAGTATAATTAATTACTATAGTGAAGATTGTAGTTGACAGTTAACATTGGGAAATATCATTTTGATGTTCACAATGTTCGGATTGTTCATTGTTTACATTTGCCGTACAACTGTCATTGTCAAAACTGTCATTTACTGCCAATTTAGTGCCTTGCAGTGTATGGCGGGGGGGGGGGGGGGGGGGGGGGGGGGGGGGGGGGGGGGTGTCTTGAGCCTGAGGAATTAAGGTCGCCTGGCTAGTGCGGTCGCCGCGAACTATGCAGATTAGAGTTTTCTCTTTGCCCCCTATAGAAAAACACAAAACTCCACACCTTACCGAGAATTTGAACCCGGGTCTCCCGAAGGAGAATCTGGGATTCTAGCCACTCGGCCACATCTCTTGCTTGATTCAAAAACAAAAATTCCAAATTCGGCCTCGTTCAACCTGCTTCTTCAGCCTTGGTTAGAGTTGAGGTCCGTGGCTTTTGTGGGTTTAATCCTGTTTTTGTCTGTGCGCTGTTACGAGTGAGTCCTATCTCTGACTGCTTATGTAAGCGTTTGTGTCTGCGACGTCAGCTGGGGAGTTGGTCGGCGAGTTCTCCTTTGTGCTCGTCTCCTCTGGCGGTTTTTTTTTGTTCACTGTTGACTTCTGGCTCGTCTGGCTTGACTGGTTGCAGTACTTATGACTCTTTATTTAACTTTTTTGTTAACTTTCCTCTTGCTCACATTTTGTGTCACCTTCTCGTAGTTATCATGGTGTTCTTTCTTCATTTGTTTCCAGATGAGTTGCTTGTCCATATGATATTTTTCGTTCCATGTGGGGAGGTCATTTTCTAACTCCTTGCATTGTAGTCTAGCTTGCTTTTCCCTCCTCGAAATCAGCGTTATATATTTCTCTCCTCTTGCAGAGAGCTAAGATGGGATTGTCTTCCTTGTCTGTGCTCCAGTTATCTTCCGATGTGTCGGAAAACGCCTCTAGGCTAACTTCATCAACCTGGCAGGATATTAATTTCCCCTTGATTTGCTTGGGTATCGTGGCTGGACTACTGGCTTTAGCTTATGGTTTCTGATTGGCCTGTGGTTTGGCTTCAGCTTGCGTCTGTTTGCCTCCTTTTTGTGTCTTTAGTAGCTTTTTGATGTTTTCTTGTTGGGTTTCATCTTGCGGCTTCTCTGTGGTCTTTTCCGTGGCTTCTGACGATTTGTTTTGGGTTAGCTCCCTTTCAGATTTTACATCTCTCAACATCTCTCTTAAATAAAGTTTTTTATGCACAGGTGTGCATTTCCTCGTATACTCATGCTTCTGTGCCATCATGATGTGAAATTCGATGGACTTTTTCGACAAAATTGTGGCGTAGTAAATCCGACTTTGCTCTGGTTTGCTTTCCCTAGCCTTTGACGGACTCCATTCTAATTAGAAGTCAGCAGGTTTGTGTATCGCTTCGTCTGACGACTCTTTGATCTGACAGCCAAGGCTGACTCTACCAGTAGCTGCGACACCGCCGGCATAGCTTCTGTGGTCATTGGAGCACGCAAAAAAAAAAAAAAAAGGCTGGATACGCGGTAAAGTGGCTCATGCTCTTAACTGATTAAGCGCCATGAGATGATTAATCGTCTTAAATGACTTCCTATATCTGTCATTGGCTTATATTTTATATATCGCCGAAATGTTGTCTTTGCAAAATCTTGTCTCAATTAAAATATCAATACAGTAGTTTTCCCCAAACAACCTCCTTTAATTTGATATATAATACAATCTGTCTGCACTATATAACAACTTTTAGGTCATAATTGTGACACCTTTACTTCCCATTTTCACCCATCCATTTTTGTTTGGTCCATATCTACTTTTTGTTTGGCGCTGAATCTGTTAATTTTTATAAAGCAAATCTCTCTCTAAAATACGCTATAATAAGCCTTTCATGTGTCCAGGAATATAGTGACTGTTTTTCCTCTGAAATACAGATTTGGCCTCTTGTTCTATCTTAATAATCGGGTCTGTTTGTGATACATTTGTGCTTAGAGTCCGACTAATTTGTGTTATGACATGTCTTTCTTCTAAGTAAAATGTTAATGGAGAATAGTTTATAACATTTTACTTGGATTTTCCCCGAGCTCCACATTTGATTAAATAATGATGTCACATTTTTTACTATCTGGTGTCAGGTCTTAATCAGATGTGATTGAGCTACTGTATGACATTAGACGGTACTACCTGCATTCTGTTAGCGCCGAATCTTGGGTAACGCTTACCAAACCCGACATCCCACATAGTGCCAACGGCTTTGGGTGAAGGAGCCCAATTGGGAGGGTGCCCTTTCCCTGGCGCGAGGAAATGCTACATAAAGACTAACATGGCAGGGCAGACCAGGCCCTAAGCCTTGGCCGGCAACTGGTCTCGGATAGAAGCTCCGACAGGCGGACAGTTAGAGTATTGCTTTGCTGATCCGGCAGCTTCTGCAGCTTGTCTTGATCCAGACGTATTGGTGTTACCTTTCCTCTGGGGTAAACTAGGCAGGCCGAGAGAGGGATGATGCTGCACGGACAACACATGGTCTCTACATTCAGCCAAGGCTTTGTGTTATGGAGAGGTATAACTCCAATGTACAAACAATCGTCTGCCAAGACGGCAAGGTGCCAGTCAATTTCTACGGTGCTTTGTTGCACCCTCTTTAGCTTTCGTAATTTAAATTATATGTCCTGCGGTCGTATTATTTGTACTATTTATTGCATTCTCCATTTCTGTCATACTAATATCAGTATTTAAATAAGACATATACCCCATATTTCTTTGTGTGCCTATCTGAAAATAGTGTTATTATTTCCAGGAGTGTCTTAAGCATTAACTAAATGAATTAGGATCGACTTTATTGCGCCAAGGTTTATCCCACATGGCTCGATCTCTTTCCTCAGGGGGGCGAAAGCGTTGCACTAAGAACGAACTCCGTAGCTCCACCTACAATCCCCAGGAGTCTCCGAGTAAAGTACACCCGGGAACCGAATGACGGAGTCCAGAGTCGAACCCACAACTAAATGAGAGGGTCATAGAGACTGGAGTTGTTAAAGCAGGAACCCAAAAGACCACGGGGAAGTACTTTAACTAATTAAGTGCCAAGGGATTATTAATCGGTTTAAGCGACTCCCTGTATCAGTCACGGGCTTATATATCGCCGAAATGATGTCATAGCATTATAATAATGTATGTTACTATGTTATGCTTGGGAAGAGAGGAAGAGGAAGGCCAAAGAGAAGATGGGCGCAGGATGTGGTGGATGATCTCCAGATGGGCGTATCAGACGCGGGACATATTGCTTATGATCGAGAGGTTTTCCGGAAGATTGTTATGGGAGCGAGGTTCTGCAAAGGACACGCTACTGAATGAATGTATGAACTATGTAAATAACTTTTAAGCCATGACTGAGACACATCCCTACTTTCAATTTTCCGTCTTTCATTCTTGTTTGGTCCAAGCCTACTGTTTGTTTGGCGCAGAATCTGTTAATATAAAAGCCTTTTGTTTTTCAGATTCTGTCCTTTGAGGTAGTTCTAAATTTTAGATAAAAGATTAATATTACACCACACATACACGCACAAGAGAAGTCAATTCTCCCAGTTTGAGCACCTTTGGCCTAGGACGAACCTTATTTCGTTTTCCAGGGACCAAGCCATCTTTTGTTAGCTTATAGAACAAAAGAAAAATCAGCGGGTGCAGCAGATATAGCTTATCCCGACAACTTTGTCATTAAATACATTCGAAAAGTTGTGGTGTCTGTATGGTAGCCAACGTTATCAAATCAGTGTTAATATTAACATCTAGATAGACTAACAACTCATTAAAAATGAGAACTGTCAAATGCTACGTATATTTAACACTACTGTATGGCGCGGAAGCCTGGCAATTTGAACAAGCAACTAGAAAGTCGCATAGAGGCCCCGGAGATGTGGGTGTACAGACGAATATGTCGTTTTTCATAGTAACAATAACAATCAAATGCAGAGGTTCTAGGAAAACTGGGAATGAAGAGCGAGTTGATGAAAGTAATAAAGAGAAGGCAAGTGAAATATTTCGGCCTAACGTTTAAAAGACATGATACTCTTATAAAAACCATACTGGAAGGCAAGGTTGAGAAAAAGCGAGCAAGAGGCAGACAACGATACAAGTGGGAAGAGAATATCAAGAGATGGACGAACATCAGTCTGACATAATGTACAGTCAAGGCGAGAGATAGTCAGAAAGTGGTGGCGATCCATTGCAGCCAACCATCATTGTGGAGACGACACATAAGTGAATGATAATAGCCAAATGCCTTTATACCGCACGGATGGCCTTTCTCAGGCATGCTAAAAGAGTGGAACGGGAAGGGGCTGTGAAGGCGTCGCCCGGGGAATGTTACCAATGAAAGTGGAAATGACTTAATGTTACTAAAAATAACTTAGACAACAATCAACATGGCGGCACTGTTTGGTCACGGGAACCCCCTCTCTACCCCTGTTGGGCAACTGATTGGTAAGTGATCTCTTCCAAACCACGGCCACTGAAACACTTACAGGAATAACACCAGAGCATAGTTGACGAGTAAATAGTCTATCCTAAGACAAGAAACGTTAAGGTTTATTTGGGCGTTAGATCATCTGGGCATCTAAAGTAAAGTTTCTGCTGAACTGATTCCAGTCCAGTGAGTAACGGAACGAGTCAATTGAATTTGGCTGGTATGTGTAAATTAAATTGAAATGACAAAATGAATGTCAAAATAAACATTAAAAACAAAGAATGCAGTTGTGAATTAGTTAATATGAATATATTAGTAATATTAGCTGCACCTTTATGCAACTGCAGGGTGTTATAAGAGTAAAGCATTTTAATAAAAATATTCTTAACCTTAAATAGTAAAACATCTGCTAATTTAACTGTTACCTCCCCAAGCAGTCCCAGACGTTATCCTCTTTAATGTACCAGCAAAGAGCAATGCCAACACTTGCGCCCAAATATCCCTAAAGGGGTCATCTACAAATTCAATTGCATGCATGCCGAGTCTATAGGTTTATTTATTTCTGAATTTTTCATCTATGCTAGGCATGGGTGTGACATCAGCTAAGGTTAGGAGTTGAGGAAAGGTCAGTGGCCACATAGATCATTGTATTGGTCACTACTACTTACTGCCAGTCTCCGTGGCGAAGGGCTTATGGATGCGATTTGTAAGCCTGCTTACCCATGTTTGAAACACAGCTGCGACCGATTTGGCAGCAGACCGCATTGCACTGGGTCTTTACGAGTTAATATGGGAGCCGGTCATTCAGAAAGCAAATGCAAACTACTGAACGTAAACTTGCCAAGACATCAAAACAGCAGTAAAATGCTGGTGTTGGCAGCGATGTCCTGTAAAAAATGATAAGCAAAAAAAACAAAAAAAAGTTGCATAACCTTTACAGACGTAGCAGTCAACCCCAGCAATTTTGACTGTTCATGATTCCTGGGCAAGTTTACGTTTAGTAGTTTGCCATTGCTTTCTGAACGACCAGCACCCATAACATTTCATAAAAACCCAACACAGCTGTGTTTTGAACACGGTATGCGGGATTATGAACTGCGTCCATAACCCCTTTGTCACGGAGCCGGCTACTACTACTACTACTACTACTACTACTACTACTACTACTACTACTACTACTACTACTACTACTACTACTACTACTGTTGCTGCTGCTGCTGCTGTTACTACTCATCATCATCATTGGCACCTTGCCGTCTTGACAGACGATAGTTTGTGCTTTAAAAAGGCATAATAACTTTTAACTATGGCGGTAGCGAGTGTGACTGATAAGGCCAATTTGCGCTGTAAATGTCCGTTCACAGTGGGTGCATGTGAACACGTGGTCATTTCCACCATCATGCACCATCTTACGTCTCAAACGCTTGGTGTGTGACTTTTCTGCAATAATTTTCTCCTTTGACTTTATTCCATTTCTGATATTTGCCCTCCATGCAACACGTTCAGCGGCGACTTGCTCCCAATGTGCATTATCAATGCCTGTATCAATCATGTCCCGCTTACACACATCTTTGTATCGTAGTAGAGGCCGACCCTGAGATCTCTTACCCATCTGTAATTCACCAAAAAAGATATCCTTTGGTATTCTACCATCATCCATCCTCCTAAGATGTCCTATCCATCTAAGTCTACGAAGACTGAGCATGGAATAAACTGTCACACAACCTGATCTTTCCAATACTTCAGTATTTGTGATTTTGTCTTGCCACTTAATACCAAGAATTCTTCGCAGACACCGCATATGAAAGCTGTTTAAGTTGTTCTCTTGGTGTGAGTAAGTTGTCCAGGTTTCACTGCCATAGAGAAGAGTACTAAGGACACAGGCTTGATAGACAAGGACTTTTGTTTTGGCAGTAAGCTTCCTGTTCTCCCAGACTCTTTTTCTTAACCTGTTCATTGTTGTTGCTGCCTTACCAATCCGGATGTTGATTTCCTGATCTAGGGATAATTTGCTATTTACCACTGATCCTAGATATGTAAAATGGTCTACTATCTCTAGTTCGGCGTCGTCAATAAAGATTGATGGTACCCCATGTGCACCTTGTGACATAATCTGTGTCTTCTTTTTGCTAATTGTTAAACCAAATTCAGAACAAGCATTGGAGAATGCAGATAGTAGACATTGCAATTCTTCCTCAGAGTGGGTCGTAACTGCAGCATCATCTGCAAAAAGCAACTCTCTGATAAGTACCCTCCTAATTTTGGTCTTAGCCTTCAATCTCTGAGCATTGTAGAGGCCGCCATCTGAGCGTGAGTGAATGTATATACCACCATCCTGATCATGAAATGCATATTTCAGTAGAAGTGAAAAGTATATTCCAAAGAGGGTGGGAGCTAGTACACAACCTTGCTTAACTCCACTCTTGATTTCAAATTCTTCAGAAGTTGCACCATCAAACTTGATTATACCCTTCATGCCTGTGTGGAACGATTCCACAATGGACAGAAGAGTTGGTGGGCAGCCAATCTTCTTTAGTGCCTTGAACAGACCCTCACGACTGACCAAATCAAATGCCTTTGTGAGGTCGATGAAGGCAATAAACAGTGGTTGATTCTGTTCACGGCATTTTTCTTGCATTTGTCGCAATGAGAATATCATATCAGTGGTAGACCGGTTCTGTCGAAAGCCACACTGTGATTCGGGGTAGACTTGATCTCCTAGGACTTGAAGTCTGCGCAGAACAATTCTGGCAAATACTTTTCCAACAATACACAGAAGTGAGATACCCCTATAGTTGTTGCAGTCGCTCCGATCGCCCTTGTTCTTGTACAGTGTTATGATGCTTGAATCTTTGAAATCCTGTGGGACTTGTCCTTCACGCCAGCATAGCTCTATTAGCTGGTGGATCTGTATAGTGAGTGTGTCTTGCCCACTCCTGATAACCTCTATTGGAATCCCATCCTTACCTGGAGCCTTGCCAGATGCAAGTTCATTTATAGCACACTTAACTTCTGTTATGGTGGGAAGTGTGTCCAGGTGGTCAAGAGTTGGTAGAGCCTCTATGGCGTTGAGGGCATCATCCGCTAGTTTGGTCTCACTTGAGTAAAGCTCCAAATAGTGCTCTACCCATCTGTCCATCTGCTGTTTCTTATCAGTGATGATTTCTCCAGTCAAGGTTTTCAATGGTGCACTTCTTTTGATCACTGGACCGCAGGCTTTCTTTATTCCTTCATACATGCTTCTTATGTCTCCCTTATCACTTGCGATTTGAATGGACTCACATAACTTGATCCAATAATCATTTGCACACTGCCTGGCAGCCTTTTGCACATCCTTCCTAGCTTGCCTAAGCTCACTCAGAGTGTTACGCGTTGGTCTTTCCTTGTTTCTTAAGAGAGCTTTCTTCTTCTTATCAATCAAGGGCTGCAGAGTCTCGCTGTTGGCCGCAAACCAGTCCTGCCTCTTTTGATCCACAGTGCTGTAAACCCCTACGGCAGTTTTATAAAGAGTTTCCTTAATTTGACCCCACTTTTCATTTACTGTACAATTTTCTGGTGTATCAGTGAAAGCGTCTTCAAGTTGCTGTTGAAACTGAAAGCACTTTTCAGGATCATGAGTGTTAATAATATTAATCCTGAGGCTAGATTTGTGTTTAGCTGTGTAGATTCTCTTTGGTCTCAGTCTAACCCTTGCAACAACCAAAGAATGATCCGTATCACAGTCAGCACTGTGGTAACTACGAGTCAATGATATATGGTTCAGATGTTGTCTCCGTGTGATGATGAAGTCCAGCTGGTGCCAATGGCCGGATCTTGGATGTTTCCATGTGACCTTATGCATCTCTTTTGTTTTAAAAAAGGAGTTTGTAATACATAGGTCATTACTGGTGCAATGCTCCAGCAGCCTTTGCCCATTTCCATTCATGCGACCGATGTTGTATTTTCCAAGGCACACTGGCCATGAACTCGAGTCCTTGCCCACACGAGCATTGAAATCACTGAGCATATAAATGTAGTCAGATTTTGGAACTGCCTTGATCACGGAGTCTAACTCCTCATAGAACGAATCCTTCACATCATCAGAGGAATCGAGTGTCGGTGCATATGCAGTAATAATGGTGGCAAACCCACAAGAGGTTGCCAAGCGCAGGGATAATAGTCTTTCATTTCCTCCTGCTGGAATTTCAATCATTCCCAGTAGCGAATTCTTCACTGCAAAGCCCACACCGTGTTGCCTTTTTTCTGCCTGCCCTCTACCCTTCCAGAAAAAGGTGTAGTTGTTTTCCCTGAGTGACCCTTCCTCAGCGAGGCGAGTCTCCTGCAGGCCAGCAATATCAATGTTTAGACGATTGAGTTCGGCATCAATCACAGCCGTTTTTCTCACATCGTCAATATTGGTCAAGTCAGTGGAAAATCCTGGACACATGGTTCTCACGTTCCAGGTTGCAAGCCGTAGCTTGAGGGTTCTATTTTTATTTTTGTTTGTACCTGGTGCATTGGTTTTACAGCCTGCGATTCAGATTTTGTCCTAGCCCCAAGCACCCATTGAAGCAGGCAGGCTGTGGCGGATCAGCACCCAATTGGCTGGGGGCTGCCCAGCTTGAGGCGGGCGGTAGCTGATCAGTGACACCTATAGGTGTCTCCCACCGTCAGAGGCAACGCGTGGCGCCCCATGTCTGCGCCAACTGACAAGGACTTATAACCCGTAACAGTTGCCTCTCGCTTTGATTCCGAGACCAGTTAAGACCAGGGATGGAGTTATTGCCTCTCCATAGCACAAAGCCTGGGCTAAAATATAGAGATCATGTGTTGCCCATGCAGCATGATCCCTCTCTCGGCCTGCCTAGTTTACTCCAGAGGAAAGGTAACACCCCTACATCTGGAACAAGACAAGCTGCAGAAGCTGCCGGATCAGCAAAGCAATGCTCTAACTGTCCGCCTGTCGGAGCTTCGATCCTAGACCAGTCGCCAACCAAGGCTTAGGGCCTGGTCTGCCCTGCCATGACATTTTGTCTTTAGCTTGCATTTCCTCGCACCAGGGTAAGGCTTGTACCCTCCCAATTGCGCTCTTCCGCCCGAAGCCGTTGGCACAATGTGGGGTGTCAGGTTTGGTAAGCGCCGCCCAACGTTCAGCGCTAACAGAAACCAGGTAGTACCGTCTACTGTTATACGGTAGCTCAGTCATATCTGACTAAGACCTGACACCCTGTTACTACTACTACTACTACAACTACTATAAAGCTATTACTACTGCTGCTGCTGCTGCTACTACTGCTGCTGCTGCTACTACTACTACTACTACTACTACTACTACTACTACTACTACTACTACTACTACTACTACTACTACTACTACTACTACTACTACTACTAATGATATTACTACTGCTGCTGCTGCTGCTGCTACCACTACTACTACTACTACAACAACTACTACTGCTACTACTGCTGTTACTATTGCTGCTGCTGCTGCTACTACTACTACTACTACTACTACTACTACTACTACTACTACTACTACTACTACTACTTTGGAGGTCACGGGTGGCAAGCATCACCTGGATCTTTTCTCCGGGGTACGCCGGTGTGCTGGGGAATGAACAGGTGGACAGATTGGCTGGCTCTGCAAAACTTGGTGGAGTACTGATGCATGACAAGGCAGATGTGATTGCGGCCTTGTGGGAGCACGTGTACACCTCAGAGGAGCAAATGGATCTTCATGGTCTGGCAAGAATGAGGCAGCGAGGAGTGACGAGGGGATCTGGCCGATGCTCGACGCTCAGAGGAAAGGTGAGATGGACTTATAATCAGATTGCTACTGGTACTATTGGTGTTGGAACTCTTCGCTGGCTGCTGAGGATGGGTCGGAGCGCCTATGGGAATGCCCCAAATGCTGTGATGTCAGTTCCTAGATCGATCGATCGATCAATCAATCAATCAATCAATCAATCAATCAATCAATCAATCAGTCATTCAATACTACTAATACTACTACTACTACTACTACTACTACTACTACTACTACTACTACTACTACTACTACTACTACTACTACTACTATTACTACTACTACTACTACTACTACTACTACTACTACTACTACTACTACTACTACTACTAGTACTACTACTACTACTACTACTAATGCTGCTACTGTGTGTTGTTTGTCCATCAAGAATGATGATGACCATTCATTTCATCCAGTGGGGTTGAAGGTGTGGAGCCGTGGGTTCTAAGATGGCTGATAAGGCCTATTTTGGCTCGAAATGTTCTTTGACAATGTGGGCAAAGAATGCTTGACGTCTCTGGAGGAGGATTTCCTGCAGTGGTTTTTCTGTCCTGCCTTTTCTTCACAGCTCTTGCAGTCCTGGTTGCCTCACATATGACTGCACCTTTGCGCAATGATGCACGCCACGAATTTCGGTCTCTGGCTGCAGCCTCCCAGGAGTCATGATGAATTCCAAAAGCATTCAGTGAAATTTTCAGAGTGTCTTTAAAACGTTTCCTCTGGCCACCTTGGGAGCATTTACCACAACGCAGTTCGCTGTAAAAAATTCGTTTAGGGAGCCTGTGATCTGGCATGCGAGTCAGGTGACCAGCCCAGCGAATCTGATTCTTCATCAGTAGAGTGTGGATACTGGGCACGGATGCTCTTTCTAGGACTTCAGTGTCTGTAATCTTGTCTTGCCATTTAATCTTCAGTAGCTTCCTTAGGCAGACTGTGTGGAAGTGGTGTAATTTCCTAGCGTGTCGCTGATAAACAGTCCAGGTTTCACAAGCATATAGCAGTGTTGATAATACAACTGCTTTGTAGACTTTTAGCTTTGTTTGCAGGCTTATTCCAGTTCTGTCCCATACATTCTTGTACAGTCTGCCAAAGGCTGCACTGGCCTTGGAGATTCTTGCATTCACTTCGTCATCGATTGGGGCAGCTTGTGACACGGTGCTGCCAAGATAGGTGAATTTGTCCACAACACTTAGTCTATGATCATTCACTTTGATATTCGGCACAGTGTGATTATTCCCTGGAGCTGGCTGGTACATAACTACAGTCTTCTCCAAGTTGATATTGAGCCCAAAGTTGGCACAGGCATGTGAGAAAGCTGAAACATGTTGCATGTCCGTCTCTGAGTTGGCGTATAGAGCGCAATCATCAGCAAACAGGAGCTCTCTGACGGTGCCGCTGTTAATTTTGGTTTTAGCTTTCAGCCTTCTGAGATTGAATAACTTTCCATCCATACGGTACTTGATGTCTATTCCAATGTCGTTTCGAAGGCATTCATCAACATGGCTGAAAACATGAGGCTGAACAGTGTTGGTGCCAGGACACATCCTTGCTTCACTCCATTGGTGACAGGAAAGGGTTCAGACAGTTCACCATTTTTCTGTACTCTTGCCTGCATGCCGTCATGAAATAGCCGCACTATTTGGACAAACTTTCGTGGACAGCCATATTTTGCCATAATCTTCCACAGTCCTTCTCTGCTGACTGTATCAAAAGCCTTGGTAAGGTCAATGAAAGTGGAGAACATTTCGCAGTTCTGTTCCTGACATTTCTCTTGCAGCTGCCTTGCAGCAAAAATCATGTCAACAGTTCCACATTCTTTTCTGAAGCCACATTGACTCTCAGGAAGAAGACCTTGATCGAGATGGGCTGTGAGGCGATTGAGAAGAATTCTGGCGAGTATCTTCCCTGCAATTGAAAGCAAGGAGATGCCTCGGTGGTTGTCACAGGATTGGCGGTTTCCTTTACGTTTGTAAAGGTGGACTATTGACGCGTCCTTAAAATCTTGTGGCATGGTCTCGTTCATCCATATGTTTGTGAAGACTTGGTGAAGCTGCTCTGTTAGGACCGGCCCACCTGCCTTGTATATCTCTGCTGGGATGGAGTCAGGACCAGGTGCCTTGCCTCTGGAGAGTTGCTGGATGGCTTTGTTTATTTCCACTATGGTTGGCAGGTCATCAAGAGTCTCATTGGTGGGAACTTGAGGAAGGCAGTTGATGGTTTCATCATCGAAGAAGGAAGTTGCATTTAAGATTTTGCTGAAATGCTCTGCCCAGCGTTGGAGGATTTCTTTCTTATCGGTGACCAATGTTCCCCCATCTGCACTGAGGAGGGGAACTATGCCTGGTGATGAAGGACCTTAGACCGCTTTCAGTGAGTCGTAGAAGTTTTTCATATCATGTCTGTCAGCAATGCTGCTACTACTATTACTGCTACTACTACTAATACTGTTGACTCCAGTGCTGCTGAATTGATCCTCTACATTTGTTCCAGGGAGACATTGTAGTAGCTTTTCAATGGCATTAAAAGATGTAGGCACTCAAAGAGGAGGTGCCAAGTTGTTTCATAAAAGTGAGAACAATGTCTGCATAGGGATGATGTTAGTATCCCATAAAGAGCACACCTATCTCATCATATTTTGAGCTGTAGAAACTTATTTTGTTACTATCTTTTCACTGAGTTTTCCTCTAATAAAGTAATGATGCAGGAGTGCAGGGTCTTTTCCATATTCACTTGAGGGCCTCAGTTAACTAATCACCCGATCAGATGACATTTCAGTATGATGTAAGTTTAATGAAATTTTACACAATATTTTCTTCTTCTTCTTTGTTCATCCGGATATTTTTTTTCCGGACGTGACTTGCATTGTGCCTGTTTACAGCAGAGCTGCATTCTTGCGCCGTTAGGACGACACATCCGACTTCTGCGGGCATTTGTTGACCAGGTGCAGTGATAATTCTATGACTTAGAACACTGATGGTATCTTCTGGAGAAATAAGATCCAGTTAGATATATCTTCTTCTTCTTCTTCTTCTTCTTCTTCTTCTTCTTCTTCTTCTTCTTCTTCTTCTTCTTCTTCTTTTTCTTCTTCTTCTTCTTCTTCTTCTTCTTCTTCTTCTTCTTCTTCTTCTTCTTCTTTTTCTTCTTCTTCTTCTTCTTCTTCTTCTTCTTCTTCTTCTTCTTCTTCTTCTTCTTCTTCTTCTTCTTCTTCTTCTTCTTCTTCTTCTTCTTCTTCTTCTTCTTCTTCTGCGTTCACTCGGATTTTTCCCCCCGGATGTGACTGCGTTGTGCCTGTTTACAGCAGAGCTGCGTTCTTGCGCCGTTAGGCCGACACATCCGACTTCTGTGGGCATATGTTGACCGGGTTAACCTTCCCGGGTTAGATATATCTGATTACCTGGTTTAAAATGTTGTTTGTGATCATTTATACAATATAATTTTCAAACTTTCAATACTTCCCTGTCATCTGACATGGCAACTGCCTGAATTGTCTATATGTGGCCAGTGTTTGAGGCTGATATTTCTAAGCATTTGTGACATGGGTGGCCTGGGAGTGTTATGTTGTCTAAATAGTGTGTTGGTTCTTGGATTGTCACATAAAAAGCTCAGCAGCACAGAAACAACCCTCCTGCACTATATATGTTCATCAACAGACCATATCAGAGCTGGGTCCAGTCAAATCATGATAGCAATACATTTACTGTCTCACACAGTTAGACAGTGCCGTCACTGTAGTTGTTTAATGTGTCAGCATTATGATCAATTTATCTTCTACTTGTTAGGACAGCAACAGAGAGGTTTCTAAGACACGGCGTCAGCTGAAGTGAGCTTAAAGATTGTGCTTTCCCTTTTGTTGAATAATACTAATAGTTATCTATGATGAACAAATTATAGATGTTTATATTCAGAAGATTTTTTCATATAATATGCACTTTCATTCTTGAGCAAACTGAACACGTAGATACACACATCTAAAGGTTTAATGCCATCTCTGTCTGTGTCAATTTACAATTACTACATTTCTTTATTCAGCCGATCTCATGCAGGGCATGCCATCAAGTGCACACGCTCAGCCTGTGCCGTATATCCTGTGTAAATGATGTTGAGCAGGCAGCAAATCTTCACATTTTGCATCCAAGCCAAATACACGATCCCCAGTGTCAATACATGCTCTTGTCTTAACATATATTAGTCCTGTCTACTAGTCGACACTCAGACTTATCGTTTAATTCATACATTATAACATCGACCATGACAAAAGTCTGATTTTCGTTCAAGATAACATTTATCAAATGGTTTGTTCTGTTTTGTCTGGGTTATAGTTTTTAAATATTTCTTTCACAACCAAGTTCAGTATATAATCTGGATCGGTGTAGGTTAAACACATTTGAGATGTAAATGAACCTTGAACATTAACAGAACTTTAGCATCATCATGTGCCAGGCATTGTAACACAGATGATCATGTTCTTCCTCAATCATCTATTGCCTGTATTCCTAATAAGTTTGATTGCTGATTATTCTCTGTGTGACTTTGCCAACCCTTCCAGCTTTTTTTCCCTCTGTTGAGCTGGGTCTCTAATAGCTAGGATTGCCAGACATCCCAGTTCTCCAAGACAGTCCCGGTTTTTTAATGAAATAATTCACTGTCCCAAAAAATGCTTTTGGGAATGCCTGCTTGTCTTGGTTTCTGTTTCTTGTCAAATGAAAGAGTTAATTAAATTCAAATCTTTCTCAATATGTTTTTGGTAGAACTGTTTAATTTGGAGCACGAATATGCAGTAGTTTTGTTTTCATTATCTTGTTGTCAAAGTGGTTAGTTGGTTTCTGTCTGTCTCTTGTGAGTTGGACAAAATTAGTTTCAAGCTAAACTGTGAGCACAAGTCACTCTGTGGACAGAGACCATATGGAATAAAACCCAGTGCAATGAATTCAATCCTGTTGCCTTTACACTCCCTATTTGTAAGTGACAGTACTCGTTGTTGTAACATCTTTGATTCTTCTCATGTTTAAAAGAAATGATTGCAAGATGTGGAGAAGCATTATCACCCATACCAGCCGGCAAGGCACTTGATGACGATGATATAATCTTCATAATCTTGAAGTCTTCTTCATTTGGTGATGCATCATATTTGTTGTCATACCATCTGCTGTGCACTTTCATTTTGTTCTCATATTTGTTGAGTGATTTCACAAGAACATTATGTACAATAATAAGAAAGAGACAAACAGCTTTCTTTGGTCATGTGATGAGAAGAGAGGCATTGGAGAATATCATGACAACTGGAAAGATCGAGGGGAAGAGAGGCAGAGGCAGACCAAGAGAAATGATGCTGGATGGATTGAGATGGTTGTATGGAGGAATATCATCAGCAGAGTTGATTGAGAAAACCAAAGACCGAGATCTGTGGAAAGTCATGAACACCTACACCAACCGGCATGGCACTTGATGATGACGATGATGATGATGATGATGCTTTAACAAGCCATTTTCTTTGCACTTCGCTTGGCATAAAAATTCTTGATCACACTTGACACTAATCATCAGAACTCTGTACCCCTGCAAATGACACTAGAAGTTTACTCTCATTATTGTATGTCAGTTACAGTTTGGCCCAAGAGAGCAAATATCACATTTCTGCTGTAAACAGGTGCACGGTTAATACTGCCCTGTACTATTCTTTTAAAATATTGAGCAGATGCATAATAATTTAAATTTTATTTCTGTTTCATGTCAACTATTTGATTTCTGTTTCAGTACAACACTTTGATTTCTGTTTTATTACAATTGGATTTCTGTTTCATTACAACCATTTGATTTCACTTTCATCTAAGTCATTTGATTTCTGTGTAATTAAAACCATTTGATGTCTTTTCCACAGAGCAGGCCACAGATGGCAGTCAAGCATCCGAGAATTGGGCTTTGTACATGGAGGTTTGTGATATCATCAATGAAACGGAAGAAGGGTGAGGACACACATGTTGACATTTTCAAAGACAGGAACATTCTAAGCAGTATAAAATGTAATATGTTGAGAAGCAGTGTAAACTTTATTATATGTTGGGAAGGAGTATAAACTGTAATATGTTGAGTAGTGGTATAAACTGTAATACTAATATGTTGAGTCGCAGAATAAACTGTGTTATGTTCAGAAGTAGAATAAACTAATATGTTGGGAAGTTGTATAAACTTTAATATGTTATGAATGGAAGTAGAATAAACTGTAATATGTTGGGAAATAGTATAAACTGCAGCATGTTGGGAAATAGTATAAACTGTAATATGTTCAGAAATAGCATAGCATGTATGTTTGCAAGTAGTATAAGTTGTAATATGTTAGAAAGTAGTGTAAACTGTAATATGTTGGGAAGTAGTATAAATGTAAATTAATGACAGGCAGGGTTAGATATTTCAGAGACACAGCTAGTACTCTCTGTACATACTTTCCTTAGAAATAAGATAGTTCTATATTCTTTGCTCTAAAAGTTGATGGGCAAAAGAAAATAAAGTAAAAATGACAAAAAAAGAGTACATAAAGAAAAAGACAGGAAATTTAATTAAATGAGCTTTGCAACAAACTTTTAATTAAATTCTATTAAATATACCAAAAATATGCACAGGCAAATCAATGATTAATAATAAGATTAAACACAGAAAAATAAGATTAAATACAGCATGTTTAAAAGACGCATACTTGAGCTTTATAGATTATGAACAATGAAGAAATTTAAAATGTTGAAAACTTAGAATATCTGGGCTACATAAACAACAACATTGGGGAGAGTTCAAAATTAGTTAGACGTAGACTCACAGAAGCTGGCGAACTAGCTAGGATTGATAGACCTTTTGTTGGGTTATGATGAGGGCGATGTTCTGCACAGGACCCGCTACATAATGAATGTGATATTTGAAATTGACATTGTAACTCTTTAGCCCATTGGTTCACCAGCTGTCATTCTTTCCCAGGGACATTTCTGGGACCCAGTTTACATGACTAGAACGACTCGCTTTAGCAAGAGAGAAATAAAATCTCTGTAAGGGAATGAATCTGGATGACAGCAGGAAAACCATCACACAATTTACTATGCCTTCACAGTCTTCATGTATATGTATCATCCTCACGTGCCATGTTGAGTGGCACAGGCAATCATGTTTCTATACAAATTCTGTGTTCATGATAAGTTTGACAACTCCCACTTTGCCAACTCATCTGAAAATCAAACATTTGCCTTTGAATATAAATGTTGCAGAAAAATATGACAAATTCATGGGATGAAAAAGAAACACATCTGTCAACTAAGAACTCACCATTAAAGATGATTGGTTATTAAGACAAATAAAATTGAGGACATTGAAACATTTTGGGCATGTAAATAGATTTCTATGTCTGTAAAAGATCATTATGGAAGGAGGTGTATGGGGAGAGTGGAGAAGAGGAAGAACACAGCGTAGATGGATTAAAGATATGATAGATAATTTACATATGACAGCAACAGAGGTAAGACATCTAGTTTGTGATAGAGAGAAGTTTCAGAAGACTGTTATGGTGGGAAAAAGCTCTGCACTGGAAAAGTCCTGTATGATGATGATGATGATGATGATGATGATGATGATGATGATGATGATGTATATATATATGTTATAAACCATTAGGCACTCACATTTATCATCAGGAAGTGCCCTGCCAGCTGGCATAGGCATTCATGTCTCTCCACAGATCTCAGTTTTTGATATCCTGGATCAACTCTGCTGATGATATTCCTCCATGCCACCGTCTCAGTTCATCCAGTATAATTTCTTTTGGTCTGCCTCTGCCTCTCTTCCCTTTGATCTTTCCAGTTGTCATGACATTCTCCAATGTCTTTCTTTGCATCACATAACCAAAGAAAGTATTTTATCTCTTTTTTATTGTTGTATATAATGTTATAGTTTCACTAGCCTCTTTCAGGCAATCATTGTTAGTTACTCTGGTAATCCAAGGAATTCGCAACATTCGTCTCAGGAACCACATCTCTGTTGCTTCCAAGTTCTGCCTAATTTTTTCATTTACATTCCAAGATTCACTGCCATACAGTAAAACAGGTTCTATATAGCATTTCAGCACCCTCTTTCTCACATTAAATGATAGTGACTTATTGCATAAGATACTTTTAATTTTCTGAAATGCAGCCTTTGCTTGCCCTATTCTGCTCTTAGTCTCTGTTGTGCATCTTCCATCTGATGTTATAAATACCCCTAGGTATAAGGTGGGTGATATGTTCAGTATCACACTGTTGCCTTTACTTTGCAAGACATTTCCTCGTATCTATTTTAGACTGCGTCGATTTAATAGTTCAGGCCAGTTTTATGTACTTATGTACTAGAATCGTCTGCTAATTTTCTGGATTTTGTCAGGATAACCCAAAGAAAAAGGTTAAGTTTATTGACTACTCGAAAGTGAAGACTGTACATCTGACACTTGGTGGTGGCATGGACAGTTTTCCTGCATTTTATTTTTCAAAATGGCATCAGACCATACCAGTTGACTCCATTGCAGGAACATGTTGTGATTATATTTTCGTTGAAAGAAGGTTCAAAACCTGCTGAAATGTATGTGTGATTGGAGAATAGACTGTAGCATGTTCATCAGTGTTTGAGTGGTGTAAACGCATGAATCCATCAAGGATGAGCTCCATGAAAGTCAACTGAAAAGTGTCATTACAAGTGAAGTGTGTCAGGTAGTTTTCCAATGACTCAAGGGCTAGCCAAAAAGGATGTTATGCTTCCGGAGTATAGAAGCTCATAGCCTGGGAAACAAAAATGTGTTGCACTGGCAGGTGATCATGTACAAAAATAGTATAAGTAATTTCAATTCATCTCTCATAGTTATCTTGAGATTACATTAGTCCGCATTGTCAGAGTCCAGAAAGGGTACAGTGATGCAGTGACATCGTTACGCCCACCAGGCGACTTAGCTCCCAGCAGGGATGCAGCAACTTCGTTACGCCGCCAGGCGAGTAATAGTTACCTGCCTGCAAGATTGCTGGCTGACGAGCGACCAGCGGTCAGGCAAGGACGACGCAAGACGCACGCATGCCTCGTGAAGCCACCTCAGGTGGGAGGCAAGTTGCGAACTAGCGGCAGACAGCTCTGGGACATGGACTTGGACGGACGCATGATGAGAGAAAGGCGTTGTGTGGTTTTCTGTGCTGAAAGTCGAGTGTCTGGACATCTTGAGAGTTAGACTTGTGAGCTGTATTGTGGATGTAAGTGTATTGAAGTATCAAGTATATATTGTTGTGATCATCGTAATGTATTTGATCTGTGAATAAATCCATTGAACGGTGTGTCGTTGAGTCTTACGTCAAATCACGTTGTACTTGTACTGTCTCACATGTGTTAGGTTAGCGAGCCAAGTTTAAGACCCTGACATGTGTGGACGTGGGGGCTCGTCCGGTTTTAAAATGAATGTGTTTATGTGATTAACGATTTAAAACTAAAGTTTGTGAACTTAGAATTTTTGTCGAACTTTATAGTACATGTAAATGTGATCGTGGAAGGCTCATTTTGATAAATTACTACATTGTTTAAACATGGAGACTATTTGTAAACGTACAGTGCATACATATGGTTTGATCTTGTAAGCGTGTAAAACATTTGTGATTTGTGAAACTTGTCACCGTTTTGACCTTGTCGACATTGTGATCTTGTCGCCATTGTGACCTTGTCGCCATCTTGTAAACTTGATGTCTATGTCCTTACTGAATGTCATCTTGATGTAAGTGATGTGTCATCAATGTTGTAGAGTGTTGAGATACATGTAGATTGTCTTTGTGCATTGAGTTGTGGAAAGCAGAAAGTTTTGGAAAGAAAGTGACTTGTGTTTTGGAAAAAAATTGTTGACGGACAAACTTACGACCTACAATTACACTCAACGCCATACAAACCTAATCAACACTTAGTGACAAGCAGGCACACACCAACAAATAGACGCTAATGTATTTTCCTCCAAAAACAAAGCAGGTTTTCCGTACCATCCGAAACCTTGCCGTAGAGGTCATTTGTGTTTTCGAAGTAGCGACCCTACAGTTCCTAGCCCGATTTCCAACCGTTTTTCACCGCATCCAGGGCACTTGAGTATATTTTTCTTTTCATATACTTTAAGGATGCAACTTTAGGCACGTATTGTCAATAGAAGTCAATTGTAATTTGTTCATTACTAACCACTTATAACATATTTTGTGTGGCTGGTATTTCATTAACAATTTTCCATCATGTCTTCATTATTTGATTTCATCGATATGGGGATAAAATTACAGTTGACAGGTGATGAATTAACAAATTGGAGTGAGAAGAAATACTCTGAATACCTACTAGTACAGGAGAAAGCTAATGAACGCGATGAAAGAGCGGCTGAAAGAACATTAAAGCAGGCAGAGATGGTTGCCAAGCAAGCAGAAGCAGAACTGGCTGCAAAGACAAAGCAAGCTGAGATAGATAGTGAATTAAAGAAGGCAGAAATAGCAGCTCAGAGTAAGAGAGAAGAACTGGAGTTACAGTTGAAGATGAAACAACTTGACACTGAGACTGCCATTAACAAAGAGTCTAAGAAATCTGAGAGACTGGAGAAAGAAAACCAGTACAAGAAATATCAAGGTATTGTACGTAATTATACCTCGGGTGACTGCATCGCAGCCTTTACCCAAAATTTTGAAACTTTAATGGAACATTATCAGGTTCCACTGTCTGAATGGAATATTGTTTATATGAGGAGTTTATCAGGGGAACCTCTTAAAGTCAATGAAACCATCCCCAAAGACCTCAGAAAAGATTACCATTATCTGAAATCTAAGATTATGGCACATTGTATGTTAGATGAGGCAGGTTACAGAGAACAATTCAGTAAGTTGAGCCCAAAACCGACTCAAACGTTCTCTGATTACCTCTGCTTAGTCCGAGATATATTTACCAAATGGACTTCAGCAGCTAAAATTGACAAAAATTATCAGAGACTAGAAGATCTGATCATTAGAGATAAAATCATTTCATCCATTCCATCAGCATTTTCAAAATTTTTGCAAGAGAATGAATGCACTAGTGTGGATGAGATTGAGAGACGTGGTTCGGCGTATTACACAGCCAACAAACATTGTTTTGCCAGTGAAGCTACTGACATTAATTTTGTAGCAGCGGCTAACTATGACAAACCCTACAGTAGGCAGAAACCTCATAGGCCTACCTCTGAGAAGTTTAATCACTGTACTTATTGTAAATTTTCACATCATCAGAATGAAATGTGCGATAAGCACCCAGGATACCATACTTACCTACTAAACATGGTAAACAGACAAGATAAGGAGCGTAAATCCTTCAGAAGTTTGCGTAAATGTTTCCTCTGTAAGGCGTACGGACACCATCGAAAAGATTGTAAAGGCAGGCAAATGACCAACAAAGTAAATGCCGCCTTGTTTGACAGTTCGGCGTCAGATGAAGAACAGCCAGAGAAACATCCTGTGAACTCAGCACAGGCTTTTGACATGTTTAGCGCAAATAAATGTTCTGTTTGTAACACCTTTTATGAAGATGGTATTTTAACATGCGGTCACGCCATCCCTATTGCCAATGAAGAAGCTAATTTGGTAGTAGATTCAAAAGGCAAGATAATCGTCCATCACGGATATGTGAATGGCAAGCCTGCTACAGTCCTTCGTGACACGGGCAGTTCACTCATTGGTCTGAAGAGAACGTTCATAATGCCTACAGACTATACAGGCAGGCACGTAACATGCAGAACATTCTCAGGCAATATTGAGAAATACCCATTAGCATGGGCATATATTGAAACACCTTTCCTCACTGGGAAAGTAAAGTGCGCTGCATTAACAAACCCAGTGTGTGATGTAATTATTGGAAATTTACCAGAGGTGAATGATAAACCTCATGACATAACATCTCTGTGTATTGATGATGCCATAACATCACCATCAAATGTCATCATTGAGAATGTCACACCACCTATTGATTGTATGGTAGCTAATGTAGCACTAACATCTCATGACATCATTGATAACATTGTTCCATCACCATCTGATATCATTGAATGTGTGAACGCAGTAACTAGATCTACTGCTAGAGTGCAAGATGAAAGTAATCAAACTGAGGCTATACAAATGCTTAGCCCAGTATCACTACCTACTAACACCATGAAGGAAACGTTTATAACAGCTCAAAAAGCTGATCCTTCATTGTCAAAATATTTTAATCTGATCGGCCAAAAGCCAAAGGTAACCAAGAATGCAAAATGGCATTTTGCTGTGAAAAATGATATACTCACCAGGTATTATACCAGAGGTGACAATACAACAGAGCAAACTGTTTTGCCAACTAATTATCGCAAGCAAGCCTTACATCTTGCCCACGATATACCTCTTGCAGGGCATATGGCATACGTTAAGACCAGATCAAGGTTACTGACACAGTTTCATTGGCCCAAATTTTGCAATGACATTAAAGAATATTGCAGAAGTTGTGACACCTGCCAGAAACTGGTAAAAAAAGGTAAACACCCACAGGCAAAGTTACAAGTTACTGACTTAGCCAGTCAACCTTTTGAAAAACTATCTGTTGACATAGTGGGCCCTCTTAATCATACAACAACTAGAGGGAATAAATATATTCTAACTGTCATTGATCAATGTAGTCGCTGGCCAGAAGCTATTCCGCTAAAGAACATTACTGCCAACGATATAATGGAAGTTTTCTTCCATATATTTTCTCGGATAGGTTTTCCAGATACTATCCAATCTGATAGGGGCACTCAGTTTATTGCCGCATCTACCCAAGCTTTCACCAAAATGTTGGGAGTGAAGCAATGTTTCAATTCCCCGTACCATCCTCACTCTAGTGGAGTAATAGAAAAATTTAACGGGGATCTAAAGCACATGCTTGCAAAAGTAACGCAAGAGCACCCCAATAACTGGGATGTATATCTACCAGCTATTCTTTTTCCTTATCGCGAGGTACCACATTCTAGTACCGGTTTCTCTCCTTTTGAACTTATCTATGGTGCCAAACCACGGGGCCCATTGACTATTTATCACCAAATGTTAACTGACTCTGCTCCAGTACTTAAACCCATATCATCATACGTATATGTTACATCATTGCGTGAAAGAATCATTAAATCTTGTGTTATTGCAAAGAATGCACTAAAATTATCTGGTGCTACTTATAGACAGTATGCTGACAAAGGTAATAGGACAATAACGTTGACACCTGGACAGGACGTTCTGCTTCTACTACCTAGTGACAGACACTTATTGACTGATTCTTGGCAGGGACCTTTTAAAGTGACGAGACAGATTTCACCTGTAGACTACGAAATCCAAATAAAAGACAAACACAAAATATTTCACATAAATATGCTAAGACCATACCACAACAGAGACAACGAACAAGACGATACGACAGCTTGTACAGTGATAATAGATCATGAAGACGACGATGTTAGTGACGAGATTCCAACACCTGCATTAGACACGACAAACTGCTTGAAGGAGATCAAAATCAACCCAAAGTTAACCCAAGCAGAGACAAACAGTTGCAAACAGCTTATACAACAGTACAACACCATCTTTTCCAACAACCCAGGACAAACAGAATTAGTACAGCATCACATCACACTCACATCAAACACACCCATAAGATGCAGACCATACACCATCCCATTACATTACAAAGAACAGTTACATCAGGAGATCATCAACTTAGAGAAAAACAACATCATAAGACGATCCCAATCAGACTTCTCATCTCCAATGGTCATAGTACGCAAAAAGGACAACACAATAAGACTGTGTATCGACTATCGAAAGCTCAATAAAATAACTGTTCTAGATCTTGAGCCAATGGCTAACTCTGACGATATTCTGACAGAACTGACAGATGCTAGGTTCTTTACGAAGATAGATATGACGAAAGGATATTGGCAAATAGTGGTAGACGAACAGAGCAGACATCTGACAGCATTTGCCACACCTTGGGGACTCTACGAATGGTGCAAACTTCCATTTGGGCTTGTCAATGCCCCTGCCACATTCGTACGTATGACACGACTTCTTCTAGTAGACATTCCTAACATAATCGGCTACATAGACGACATCTGTGTTCACACAGAGACAATGACAGAGCACATTAAGACGTTAGAACAGACATTTGAACGTATTAGACAGCACGGACTCACGGTAAAGCCTGCGAAAGTAGACATAGCCTACCAGGAAATATCCTTCTTGGGGTACAAAATATCCAATGGCTTTGTCACGACAGACGATAACATTGTGTCCAAGATACTAAAACTCTCACTTCCGACTACAAAAAAACAAGTCAGAAGTTTGTTGGGACTGATAAACTATTACCGGCAGTTCATTCCTGATTTTTCCGAACTGACCGAAGTGTTTACTAATTTACTAACAAAAGATAAACCAGAGAAAATTGTAAACAATGAATGCCTAAAAATTGCATTCCATAAAGTACTAGCATGTTTTTCTGATAATAGTTTAAATAATCTCATCCTGAAATTGCCCAATCTCCATTTACCTTTCAGATTGCGTACAGATGCTTGCTCCGTGGCGATTGGAGCAGTCTTGTTGCAAGAGTACAATAACATCCTCCATCCCGTGTACTTCGTATCCAGGAAACTAAAACCCAGAGAACGGGCTTGGTCCATACCTCAGTTGGAAGCCCTAGCATTAGTGGTGGGTATAACTAAATTGTCCAGATTTCTTCTAGGACACCATTTCATCGTGGAATCTGACAGCAGCCCGTTACGATTTATAAATTCAGGTGTACCTTCAAACCAGATGGTAGCACGCTGGTCTCTTAAACTTCAAGATTACAGCTTTGAGGTTCGACATATCCCAGGCAGAACCAATTCAATTGCCGATCTTTTGTCCCGTTGTCCGACCGACCCAGTAAGCACCAACGTCTGAGTGCAGTGTGTACAAATACACTCAGACCGACACAGCATTCACCAGTGAATATATTTTTTCCATTCACAAAAAGCTGTGTAATGTCTACAATATTGTGATAGGGGTTACTCCCAATATATATAGTGTTCTTATGTTACTAATTCATGTAGTGATTGTCGAGTGTAATTGTGTAGTGTGTGGTAGAAAGCGAACTTTATTAATTGTATATATCACGAACAAGAACAGTGTCACATTCGCTCAAAAACTTACCGTAAGCGAACTATCCAATTTGACAGTGACATCTGCGTGTGGAACATTCCAGGGATATTTTAAAGACGTGTGTGAACGTGTAAACTAAACATTGACAGCTACACCATTGCAGTGAACCGAAATCCATAATGTTCGGTAGTGAAACATCCAACACATGAACAGTCAATCGTAATCCAGAAGGTTCTGTAGTGAAACATCCAACACATGAACTGTGAGAACATTGTACTTTCCGTAACTACATCAGACCGGAACAAGTGTGTTCTGCAAGCTTAAACATCAGCTGGTTTTAGTGTTCGTGTGTACTTCCGGATTAGTTAGAAATTTAGAGCAAAATTAGCAGACGACAAATAAAAGTTTAAAAAGCTATGACGATTCTAAAATCTTTAAGAATCAACAAAGTTAAATACACGAATTGTGTGTTTATAAATTTCTGTAGTGTAATCTTAGAATCATATCTTGATTAATGTATTCATATTACCGACTTTTTCTCGTTAATATGAAGAAACGTCAAGCGATGACGCTAAGAAATAGGATAATTATTGTAAATTATTGTATTTCATTAATGTGGAAATTATTCCCCTTTCATTTATTTGTTATTACAGCATTACACAAAGGGCCATAATTTGAAATTTATTCATTAATGTGTTGTGTATAAATAGCCATGTTGTTGCCAGATTGTTGACACAATAGGTAGCCATCTACTGGGCATGGCAGAGTGTTACCGACATTGCAGACCAACACAAAGGGGGCTTTCTTGGGCCCAAAAAAGGTCCGGGTTTTGGGCGTTTTATGCGGAAAAAAATTTTTTTTTTTTTTATTTTTTAAAACCGTATTTTGGTTTTAGCTAGATGGTTTTTTTTTCAAGAAACCCTTTATTTTCGTTTTTTTTGGGGGAAACTGCGAGGGGGAGGTGCGTGAAGGGGGTACTACCCCCCATTTTCCCCGACTGGGTTTTTATTAAGCAATTTAGGTAATCAGCCATTTGGGGGAGGGGTTTAAAACCCGACATGTGTTAAAGGTTGAACACCACAAAGTCGTTTGAAAAGCAACTTTCCCTTTCTTATATATTTCTATTTGGGATTTTGTGTATTTATTTGTTTTTTTGATACCCAAAGTATATAACAACAGAAGGGTAGACTCCCGACCCAAAGGGTTTGAATTTTTTAACCCAGTATGTTTCATATATTATACCCTGAAAGATTACCTCTTTCATGAAAATTTTCCAAAACGTGCGGTTTTCCGGGGAAGTGGAAGGGAGTGGGCTCAACGGAGGGGGGGACTTTGCTCCCCGCAGGGGTGGAAAGGGGCCCGGCGGGTTTGTTTTGCCTGCGTTGCCCGGCTCGGGGGCCGCCGGGTTCGGCAAGGGGGGCGAACCCCGGGGTGGGGGAACCAATCAGGTGGGGGGCGGGAATACGGAAGAAGTTTTGGGCCGGGCTTGGAAAAAGGCGCAGGAGAAAAAGGGTTGTGTGGTTTTTGGCGAAAGCGGGGGCTGGACTTTTTTTAGAGTTGATTTTTTGAAAATGTATTGTTTTTGGGTGAAGGGGAAAGGGGAAACCAAAATAAAATTGTTTTGGGGGCCATCGAATGGGGGGATCCCCAAAAAATCCAGAATTGTGGGCCCTTGGTTTACTCAAAACCCTTTTTTCTTGTACCTTTCCAGGTTTGGAAGGGGGGCCCAATTTTAAGCCCCCCCCTTTCCCCCCTACTTACTCCCCCGGAAATTTTGTGTTGGGGGGAAAAGGGTTTTAAAGTCCTTTTGAAAATGTTTTTTTCGACCTGGCTTCCGGGGGGGGTTCCCGAAGCTGTTTTTTTTTTTGTTTTGGGGAAAAAACAACCCCCTCCCCCGAAACTCCTAAATGATTTTTTAGTGGGATAAATTTTTTTTTAAAAATTTTTTTTGGGAACAGTGGTTTATTAGTTGGGTTGTAGTTTTTTTGCCTTAGATTTGGTTTTTGGGCAGGCGGGTTTTTCCCCCCTTGGGGGGTTTTTTTTACCCTTAATTTGAAAAAATTTTTGTTTAGGCAGGTTTTGGTGCCTTTTGGTTTTTTAAAAATTTTTAGGGCCGGGGTTTGATTTTTTGTTGATTTTTATTTGGGGGAAAAAAGGGTTTGGGGGGGCCCCATGGGTTTTTTGGGGTTTTTCAAATTCCGGGCACGGGGACTTTTGGTTTTTGGGGTGGTTAGGGTTTTTTGGGACCGTGCCCTGCCAAGGGGACCCCCCTTTGGGGGGATTTAATTTGCCCCAAAAAGGAATGAAAAAAGCGGGGGAAATTTTTTTCCCCGGGCCCGTTGGGTTTTCCCCCCCCTGGGGGGGGCAAGGATTAAGGGGGGTCACCCCAAAAAATTGGGGGGGGCCTTAAAATTTTAATATGAGACTTTGGGGGGGGAAACCCCGAAATTTTTTGGTTTTGGGGGGTTTTGGGGGGAACCCCGGGGCCCAATAAAAAGGGAAATATCAGTATCTCTTAACCCCCCATGGTTTCTTTGGGGATTATTAAAAGGGGGTTGCAGGGAAATTTTTTTCCCCCACTTTTAAAAATTTTTGCCCGCAAAATCCAAAAACCAGCGGGCAAAGGAAAAAAAAAAAGAAACCACCCAATTTGAAGGATTATGGGGAAAGGGCAAAATTCAACTGCCAAAAAGCCTGGGGCACGGTTTCACCCAAAAAAAACTTGGTTTGGTTTTTTTGGAAAGTTAGTTTTTTAGGATTTGGAAAGACGGGAAAATGGGAGGGGAAAATTTAAATTTATAAGATTTTAAGATTTTGGGATTATGAAAATTTGATTTTTGGGAAAAAAAAAGGGTTTCTTAAGGCACGTAAACCCCCTTTTCTTTTTCTGGCCCCAAAAGGTTCTCCTTAAGGGGCCCAGTTTTTTAAAAAGGGGGAGAAACACCCAAAGGATTTTGGGGAAAGTGTTGAATAAAAACTAAATTTAGAATCATAAAAAAAGGATTCCAATTAAAGTGTTCCGTTAGGGACCCAAAAAAAATTTTTCCTTAAGGAAAGTTTTTGGGAAATTTAAAAAATTTTTATAAATTTTGATAATCAAAAATCAAAATTTTTGGGGGGTTTTATTGTAAAAAAGTTGGATAAAAAATTTTTTTAAAAATTTTTTTTTTTAATTTTCCCAAACCCCGTTTCCGGTTTTAGGTTTTTTACAAAAAGACTGGCTGGCAGAATTTTTTTAAAAATTTCAAAACAGTTAAAAAAAAAAGAAAAAAGCGGTATACAGGGGGTTTTTTTTAAAGAAGTTCCCCTTTTTGGATTTTGGTTTTTTAAAATTTTAAACTTTTGGTTTTTTTTTTTTTAAAAGGGTTTTTTAACTTTGAAATAAACATGGCCATATGTGTGAACCCCAAAAATTCATTCCCTTGGGGGCGGTTTTTTTTGGGAAGGTTTTTTTAGAACGTTGTTAAAATTCCCCCGGTATTTTAAATGGTATTGTATTTATTGTTTGTTATTCCCTAAATAGTATTGTATTTATTGTTTGTTTCTGAGCTATGCTGCACTGACATTGATTGTCATTTTGGCTGTTTTCATTTTTAGTGTATTGAAGCATGTGTGAAAAACTGTGGTCGTCGCTTTCATGTTCAAGTGGCCAACAAAGATTTCCTTCATGATCTTATCAAGATCATCGGACCAAAGAATGACCCACCTCTAATTGTGCAGGAGAAAGTTCTGAGCATGATTCAGGTTCCAAAAGCATTTTTATAAACATTGTATTTTATCATATGTACTGGTTATTGCATATCATTTTTTGTTTGTTTAGAATTTGATTGTATTAACATTATCATAATAATTGGCATGGCCAGACACAAGAGGCATATTGAGAGAATAAGGGGCCTTATCAACCAACACAGAACTGGCACGATTAGCCACCGAGCACTGATGCATATGTTGGAGGGATGGGGGGAGGATCTGAACACCTATGGACTTGTCCGGAGTACAAGGATGATACTCCATCAGATTACAGATAACAGAAAACTTGTCCGGAGTACAAAGATGATACCCATCAGATTACAGATAACTTGTCCAGAGTGCAAGGATGATACCCATTCAGATTACAGATAACTTGTTCTGAGTGCAAGGATGATACCCCATCAGATTACAGATAACTTGTGCAGACTGCAAGGATGATATCCAATCAGATTACATATAACTTGTCCAGAGTGGAAGGATGATATCCAATCAGATTACAGATAACTTGTCCAGAGTGCAAGGATGATACGCCATCAGATTACAGATAACTTGTCCAGAGTGCAAGGATGATACCCCATCAGATTACAGATAACAGAAAACTTGTGCGGAATGCAAGGATGATACTCCATTGGATAACATTTACATTAACATGCTTCAACAAAAAATAAAAATGGTGGGAAAGTAGATGAGAGGTTAGTGTGGTCAGCTCTGGCCTAAGCAGACCAGGTTCGTCTCATGGTGTATTCTGTTTGACTTTTTACATAATTAGAAAATAGAATGGTATATCCGAACGTGATCCTGGGGTAGTGGATTGGATGTCTAGCCTTCTCGGACAAGGGCAAAAAACTAAAGAGGACCAATGTGCATGTTGCTTATATTAAAAACTCCTCAACATTTGGAAATAAAAAAATAACTGGCTGCCCAGGCAATACTTTCCAGATGAGAAGAGCTACCCACAAGACAATCTATCACATATGTGATTCTGCTGTACACAGATTTGTATCAACCCCAGTGTTACAGAGTTTGTGCACTGTGTGTGATTATCCTTGTGCGATTTGTGTATGATTTATGGAGATATCACTGTGGCATGAAAGTGATGCTTTACAAACAAAAATCCCAAAAAAACTGCTTCAACAAATGTAACCAAATCTTAAGATGCGACTCATGAAATGTTAGGTATACTGGACACCATTGTATTGAGCGGAAACATCATTCTTGACAGAAAAGATGAAGCATTTGACATGTAGGTTATTAAAAGATATGGATAAGTTTCTTGGATGGAAAGAAAGATAAATAAGTTAATCTTAGAATAACTCAAAATAAAAAAAAGGGGCACTGGTGAAAGAAATAAAATTGAGAAATACAAGCAACTTTAGCCACATCAAATGATGTAGCAAGAATATGTTACAAATATAAATGGACAGACCACATGAAGGTATGGTCAGGATATGGCCTGTCAGAATGTGTAACCAGTTCTCAAAATAGAGGATACTGGAGATCTGTTACCACCAGCCTTGTTCACGGAGATGGCACTGAATGCTGATGATAATGCTGAACATGCTTTATGTTTACATTTGGAGAGACCTTGTGTAACCATATCTTGTTGGTTGAGATAGTTGAAGTTATGCTTCCTAAATACGAAGATAAACATGTGTTTGATAGCACTGTATGATCAGAGCTTATGAAACTATATGCCATTAATCGATAACACTGGTAATTTTCATTGATAGATTTCATAGTATTTCAGTATAAGAAACTTAATGAACACTAAATGCCATTCAATGATAATTTTCATAATATATCAGTATCAGAAACATAATGAACTATATACCATTAATTGACAATTGTCATAGTATGTCAGTATCAGATGCTTAATGAACACTAAATACCATTTATTGATAGTTTCCATAGTATGTGAGTATCAGAAGCTGAATTGAACCATAATGCCATTCATTGATAATCTTCATAGTATGTCGGTATCAGAAGCTTAATGAACTATATGTTATTCATTTATAATTTTCATATTATGTCAGTATCAAAAGCTTAATGAACTTAACAGGTATGAATGAAAGCTTAATGTGTCATTCATTGATAATTTTCATAGTATGTCAGTATCAGAAGCTAAATGAACACTATATGCCACTCATTGATAAACTCTAATACTTCTTTCATTGAATTTTCTCAGACCTGGGCTGATGCATTCCGGGGTATTCCTGAACTGAAAGAGGTGGAAAAGGTGTTCCTGGAATTGAAGCAGAAAGGAATTGAGTTTCCTGTAACAGATTTAGACAACCTGGCACCAATCCATACTCCAGCCAGAGTGAGTGCTTATAATGTGATACAAATGGTTGTTTTATTGAGTTATCTTTGTGCAAAAGAATGGAATCGGGCAGATAAAGCATGGCTTGTGTTTAATTCATTTGCATGGATCTGTTTTCTTATTGTTAAAACTAATAGCTAGATATTTAGCTTGCCAGTAGTGGGTGTGACATTGTTGGCTAAAGTTGTGAGTTTGAAACCAAATCCTTACATCATTTAGTTAGTTAGTCGACAGATCATCCTCATTGCACATCGAACCATTCAGTCCATAAGTGCTCTGATCCCCTCCTCAGCAAATCCCGCAGCGTGTAGCGGCTCACGACACCAGTTCTGTGTTGGTTTATTACTCTTCTTTGGCTTCCTGCATAGTGTTCTTGTTTGGCCACACCTCTTTTAACTAGCTGTTCTCGCAGCCTGACCATAGTTGTAGATTCCCAGTCATCGCTTGGTTCTCATAAACGACTTACTTCTCGTAGAGCATTCAGAATGTCTGCCTGGGCCATGGGTCGTCCGCCTTCCACAGTAGCCCTACCTGCAAGCCTGCTCATTCCCTTTTATGCCCACATGCCCTGGCACGAAGATGAAACTAATCCTTACATCATTGCAGAATTGTAAAATAGGTGCTTGATGAGGAAGGATGTTTGTTACCCCCCCATGTTATCTTTTTCTCCTCCTCTTCTTCCTTCTAATTATCTCTAATTTCTAATTTCTAATTTCAAATTTCTAATTATCTCAAATGATAACTTGTATAATTAACATTCCCATATGTCTTGTTAAAAATTGCTTCAGTGAGTCATGTATTATTCATTATATTCCATGCGTCTTAATGCATATTGTTTTGTTGTTGTCTAAGATTTGCTTCATAAGTGATATATTATTATTAGTCCATTATGTAAATGTAGATAATGATCTGGTAAATGTATTTCTGTGCTTATGGATATGTCCAAGATGTAAATAATGCTGTCCCTGGCTTGAGATGAATGATATTATTATTATTATTATTATTATATATGAATGAAATAACATATGAGAGGAAAGAGAGAAGATGGGCAGAATGCCGGACGGTCCTGCGTGCCCAATTCTGAACCCTTTGAAAATAAAGTTTGTTTGTTTATTCGTTCTCTTTGTTTGTTTATTCATTCTCTTCTTCTTCTCCTCCTCTTCTTTCTCCACCATCTTCTTTTTCTCTAACTTTTCCTCCTCCCTCCTTATTCTTCTTAGTCTTGTTTTCATTGTTGTTATGCTTCTCCTTCTTATCCTTTGTTGCTGCTTCATCTTCTTCTTTTTCATCTTCTACTATTCTATAATGTTCATAACCTAATCTGTGGGTTGTGTAAGTGACATCATGGATGTGTTGTTAATGAAAATTTTCCATTCTTATCTTCAGCAAAACATGTACGTGTGGCAGTGCTATAGTCTGTCCAGTAATGAATGAATAAGCAAATAACAAATCACTTATCTGAAATAACTATAGGCATCATATATCCCAATTATAACCCAGTAGGGTTGAACAGGATATAACATTTCAAGAAGAAAAATATTGATTTATTCTCTGTAAAGGAAATGTTTTGAATTTTCCCGTAACATTTATATCCTTGACTCCAGGTCTGTCTTCCTTGTGATATTTTCCTGCCAAGTTTTCTGATTGTCACTAGTTTTCTTGTTGAAGAATTGCCTTTTTTGTTTTCTGTATTTTAAAAACATTTAGTTGCATGTCCTTCACAGGACGTAGCAGTCAACCCCAGCATTTTGACTGTTACTGATTCCTGGGCAAGTTTTATGTTCAGTTTTCTGTATACTTAAATAGCAAATGTAGATAATGATCTGGTAAATGTATTTCTGTGCTTATGGGTATGTCCAAGATGTAAATAATGCTGTCCCTGGCTTGAGATGAACCTGCCTGTTTTGACTTTACTGTCATCTGTTCTGAGCATCTGTAAGTGTATTCATAACACACTGTACATTGCTTATTGTGTGAACAGAAATAAAAGATTTATTCTGTTGTGCAGAGTGTCCCAGAACGGCAACCAGCACCAGGACATGATGTAGGTCGAGGAACCACGGGGGTATGTATAACAAGTTTACAGCTTGTCTTGTGGCTGTATAGAGTTCTTTAATTGTCTGCTGACATTATGACTTGTATTTATCATACTCTGCTCCCAAATGCTGTAGTGTCTGTTTTAGCTAGATATAAATAAACTCACTGCATTAATTTATTAGGTCAGTAGGTCTGAAGACTAGTGTTGAAAATGTCTGACATTGCCCCTCCACTATCTCCTAAAACTCTCTTATTGCATGTCAGTTATTTCTCTGGTTTTAAATTTGGGCACAGATTTAAACTAACTTCATCCAGTGGGTTGTTGCATGTTAGATCACCTTGTTACATTGTACCTTCTAGCCTTTAGGTGTGGGTGTTTTTCTCATCTTATTGTTCTAGAAAGTTAGACAAATAAGGAGACAATGATTTTAAAGGAATTCAGGTATAATTCCTGCACAGTTTCATTTGATTAGTCACTCTATCTGGGTAACCAATGGTGACATGACTAGTGAGGATATTTTAATCTGTCACAACGTGAAGTTATTTATGGGTTGATCAAACAATTATTTATTAGCAATTGACTATGGACTACACATTTGAAAAATGTAAGTAGCCATTATTTGAGGCGCACAGGTATTTATTCCAAAACAAATCTATGAATACAAGTAGAAAATAACGCATTATAATATTGCTCGTAGGGACATTTGGATCCTTATTGTTGCTACAGAGTTTGTACACTATGAGATTCTCCTTGTGTGATGTGTGGGAGGAGACTGGAGCTCTTATGGAGGTATCTGTGTGCAGTGAAAATGACCCTTTATGACAGGGGCATCAAACTCAATCGCTCAGCACGCCAAAACTCAAATCACACGTAAGGTTGCGGGGCTGAACAGGATAAACTTTCAATAAGCCGAAAATTCAACCTTTTTTAAACATTAGTAATAAAAAATCATTGGTATAGACATTTTCACTCTTATGTCAGTTTGTCAGAACACAATGTTTTGACATCTATTCTTGGCTACAAGTTCGTTTATGCTGGGAGTAATGTTCTGTGACATTGAGACAGCCACATTATCTCCACAAATTAGTCACACAGGTTTACCACCAATATCAGTAAACATATATTCAGCCTCCCAGTGGCTTTGAAAGGCTTTGTTTTCAGAATAAACTTTTCTCTTGGTCATTTTAAAGGCTAGCTTTGATTTATAAAAGATTGTGCATCTACCGACAGACGCTTGATTGATATCAGGTTAGCCATAGTGGGAAAAGGTGATGTAATATCTGGACACTACACTACTTTCATTTCTTATGCGCCAAGCCAAAATGAGCAACTGAACGTTGCTAGGGCACTATAACGATGAACATCCACTCACTATACAACTTTTATTTTCACTTATTCTGATCGAAGCGAGAACGCTCTCAGGTAGTCTATCATTCGGCAAGGCTGCTAGTTAGGGAGTTTGATTTGCACTTTATATCGTGGCCATTAAAAATAATTTTTGCCTAAAATTCTCTCTCGGGCCGAATATATTTGTACGTCAGTTGAGACCTCTCGGGCCTAATATGATTGTATGCCGGGCATGATGTGGCCCGCGGTCCTTGAGTTTGACACATGTGCTTTATGATATCAAAACCAGGAGGTCAGCATGGCTGAATCAATAGGAACACATGTTCTTAAACATCTGGGGTGCTGCTGCCAAAGTAGTGGGTCAACTCCTACATCGGTGAATTGGAATAAAATGTTGACTTCCTGTCCTTAACTTGGAAATGTAAAGTACAAGTACCTCTAAAGTTAGAGTATGTTCATTTGATTTTATATTATGAAATAAAATTACAAGTACCTTTGAAGTTAGAGTGGGTTCATATGATGGCGAGGGACATTGGTAATAGGGAAAAGCTAATCCACATGCACCATTCTGTCTAGTGCAACTAAAATTAGTGTGTATGGACTATGCTTGAGTTCAAAGCAAGCATGCGCCAAAAAACAGTCTGTAATCAAAAACAATTTAGCAAAAGTATGTAGAAAGCATCATTTTGTGGAACTGTCAAATGATGGCTAAAAATTTTTTGCAAGGGTGTCCAACATATGCAGAACAGGTAAAATTATGTTGAATCACACAGGCTCCATTAAAAAAGTCTATAAAGAAAAATACAGACTCTATGGAGATGTCAGCAAGCTCAAGTTGATTGTTGCTTTCTTTAAATATATTCAGGTAAAAGACGTCTGAAGGTGTACAATTAATAATAAGAAGAAGAGAAGGAGGAGTGTATAATTAAGAAGTAACATTTTAAAATGTAAAAATAGAAGCCATGACCCGTAGGTTACACATTGTGTTGCTTGGTGTGTGTCACTGCATCTCTCGTCAGGTGCGTACTGCAGAGTTAGATGTAATATAAAGTGAATAGATGAATCCTTGCTGGCTGAAATAGAGAGGACATTCAGTTCAAATGTGGAATACATTTGCTTTGAATATTAATATGTGTAATACATATATATAATTAGATAATTATTTGTTTTTTCCTTTTGGATTAACTAACTTAAAAGAGAATGACTAAATTAACTAAACTTGGTAGTAATTAAAATGTAGAGTAAATTAAGCAACAGTTATTGCGAAACAAAAAAAGGGCAAGAAAAATCACACACTGTTTAATATAGAATAATAATGTTTGGTAATTTTAAGCAGCGAAATGATAATTTCTTGTTTAGAAAAAGTATGCAGAGCTGGTGAATGAGTCAGAAGAGGAGGTTTGTTTCCCGGTTGTGTTTGTGTGAACTGTTGCTTGTTGTTTTGTCAGTGCAGAAGTGGAGACTATCATTCTATTGTCTGTTTGATGTTGTCATATTGCAAAGCAGTAAGTAAAGGATCCTTTACATGCCTTAAGGCAGATTGGATGCTTGATTCGTATTTTTGTAGACTAGTCAGCACTAAGTGGGTCATGTTATCAGCTACACGCCAGCTGCCTTTACTGTCCAAGACATTTCTTGGTGCCCATTTAGGCTGGGTCAACTTAGCAGCTCAGGTCTGTTGTAAAAATATGAATCTGCCAATGTTGTCACATGCTTTGTTATAAATAATTGTCTGTGACACATATATGACAGAGTCTTTCAGGTTATAGATGTTGTACATTTCCATAATTGAAATTGTGAAAATATTGTTTTATATGGTAAAATAAATGCACATTATCTAGAGCATTTGTTTGTTGTAACTTTAAACAGTCACCTGCAATGTGTCCAAACGTATTCTTGGAGAGAAGGGAAAGCAATAGAATTAAATAGTTAACAAAAAGACAAGAATGATCAAATCAATCAGAAAGCCACAAAAACCTGCTCAAGACTACTATCATGTTATGGACAGAGCTCTGTCCATAACGTGGTAGTCATCTTGAGCAGAACAAGTTATTATTCTGCACCTCAGACCAGGACACAATAGATTATGCAACCACATGTATACCAAATTCAAGATTGATGAATCAGCCATGTGTACATGTGGATTGGCACCACAGACAGGAGATCACATACTCCAAGACTGCCCAAAATACAAATATCTAGGCTAGCCTTCTGGCCCAGAGAAGCGACAGTGGAAGATAAACTCTATGGACCACTGAGTGAATTGGAAAAGTCAGTTAAATTCATACAAGAGACAACATTGCAGTTATAGACAAATCTCAAGTGAACAAAAGAAAAAGAAGAAAATAGTTAACAGTAGTTATGTTGTTGTTCTGCTGCCACTAGGTAATCACTAGATAATCTGTAATACTATTCAAGACTCATCAAATTTGTTATGATTAAGTAAATTTGAGTTGGCAGAGGTTGATTTGAGGCATTTATCTAAGTGTAACAACACTATCATTTCTGATCAAAAGGGCCTACCCAGCCTCAAAATGTTCCAGGACGTGTAGCCAGCATAATATTTGGATATAAAAGTATAGGGCTGGCACTGTATACATGTACACGTCAAGGCATGATCTTTATCCATTGATTTGTCAGGGCAGGGTTGGTGTTTTAATCTTCTTAAAAAAATAAAAAAAGTTAGTCCTGTCAGGGTCTTAAACTTGGCTCGCTAACCTAACAGTGTGGGACAGTACAAGTACAACGTGATTTGACGTAAGACTCAACGACACACCGTTCTATGGATTTATTCACATATCAAATACAGAACGATGATCACAACAATATATACTCGATACTTCAATACACTTACATACAGCTCACAAGTCTCACTCAAGATGTCCAGACACTCGACTTTCAGTACAGATACCACACAACGCCTTTCTCTCTGCACACGTCTGTCCGAGTCGAAGTCCCAGAGCTGTCTGCCGCTAACTCGCAACTCGCCTCTCACCTCAGGTGACGTCACGAGGCATGCGTGCGTTTAGCGTCGTCCTTGCTTGACCGCTGGTCGCTTGTCAGCCAGCAGTCTTGCAGGCCGGTAACCACTATTCGCCTGGCGGCGTAACGAAGTTACTGCGTCCCTACTGGGAGCTAAGTCGCCTGGCGGGCGTAACGATGTCACTGCATGATCGTCTCCTTTCTGGACTCTGACACGCTCCCCCGGCAAATTCATGAAAGATGTCATCTTTCATGTATCATATATATACATAATGGGTTAATATTTAAACCTTGTCAGAGTCGACCCTTCTATTGTTATGTATATTTCTATCAAATACAAATAAATACACATATGCCATAGAAATATATAAGAAATGGAAGTTGCATTCAACGACATGTGGTGTTCAACCTTTAACACTTGTCAGGTTTCATCATCTCGATGGCTGATTACCTCAATTGCATGAGTGACCCAGTCAGATCGGTAGTTCCAGCTTCACGCATCTACCTCGCAGCAAATAGAAAAAAACGTAATAATATGGTTCTTGAAACAAAAACCATCTAGCTAGACCGAAATACAACTTTATATAAGTCGTATAAAACGCTCAAACCCTGACCTTATTTGGCCAGTAGCTCTCGTGTTGGTCTGCAATGTCGGCAACCCTCTGCCATGCTAGTAGATGTCTACCTGTTGTGTCAATAGTCTGGCAACACTTGGCTATTTATACACAACACATTAGAATATACATTTCAAATTATGGCCCTTGGTGTAAGGATGTAATAACAAATAAATGAAAGGGAAATAATTTTAACATTCATGAAATACAATAATTTACAATAATTATTTTATTTCTTAGTGTCATTGCTTGACGTTTCTTCATATTAACGAGAAAAAGTCGGTAATATGAATACATTAATCAAGATATGATTCTAAGATTACACTACATAAATAAATAAACACACAATTCATGTATTTCAATTTATAGATTCCTAAAGATTTTAGAATCGTCATAGATATTTAAACTTTTATTTGTCGTCTGCTAATTTTACTCTAAATTTCTAACTAATCCGGAAGTACACACGAACATTAAAATCAGCTGATGTTGAAGCTTACAGAACACACTTGTTCTGGTTTGATGTAGTTACGGAAAGTACCTTTCTCACAGTTCATGTGTTCGATGTTTCACAAAACCTTCTGGATTACGATTGAATGTTCATGTTGGATGTTTCACTACCGAACATTATGGATTTCGGTTCACTGCAGTGGAGTAGCTGTCAATGTTCAGTTTACACATTCATACTCGTCATTAAAATGGAATGATCCACACGCGGATGTCACTGTCAACTTGGATAGTTCGCTTAAGGTAAGTTCTTGCGCGAATGTGACACTGTTCTTGTTGGTAGTATATACAATTAATACAGTTCGCTTTCTACCACACACTATACAATTATACAGGACAATCACTACATGAACTAGTAAAATAAGAACACTATTTATAATGGGGTTAATCCCTATCACAATATTGTAGACATTGCACAGCTTTTTGTGAATGGAAAAAATAATTCACTAATAACTGGCTGTGTCGGTCCGAGTGTACACACTGCACTCAGACATTGGTGCTTACTGGGTCGGTCGGACAACGGGACAAAAGATCGGCAATTGAATTGGATCTGCCTGGAATATGTCGAACCTCAAAGCTGTAATCTTGAAGTTTAAGAGACCAACGCGCTACCATATGATTTGAGGGTACTCCTGAATTTATAAACCGTAACGGGCTGCTGTCAGATTCCACGATAAAGTGACGTCCTAGAAGAAATCTGGATAATTTTGTTATACCTACCACTTAAGCTAGGGCTTCCAATTGAGGGATAGACCACGCCCGTTCTCTGGGCTTTAGTTTCCTGGATACGAAGTAAACGGGATGGAGTATGTTGTTGTACTCCTGCAACAAGACTGCTCCAATCGCCACGGAGCTAGCATCTGTACGCAATCTGAAAGGTAAACGGAGGTTGGGCAATTTGAGGATGAGATTATTCAAACTATTATCAGAAAAATATGATAGCACTTTTCGGAATGCAATTTGTAGGCATTCATTGTTTACAATTTTCTCTGGTTTGTCTTTGTTAGTAAATTAGTAAACACTTCGGTCAGTTCGGAAAAATCAGGAATGAACTGCCTGTAATAATTTATTAATCCCAACAAACTTCTGACTTGTTTCTTAGTAGTCGGAAGTGAGAGTTTTAGTATCTTGGACACAATTTTATCGTCTGTCATGACAAAGCCATTGGATATTTTGTACCCCAAGAAAGTTATTTCCTGGTAGGCTATGTCTACTTTTGCAGGCTTTACAGTCAGTCCGTGTTGTCTAATACGTTCAAATGTCTGTTCTAACGTCTTAATGTGCTCTGTCATTGTCTCTACATCTAGAACAGTTATTTTATTTTAAAAAAAAAAGTCGCTTAAAAGTCGACAGGGTCGACTTCATCGCACCGGGTTTTGTCCCATATGGCTCGGTCTCTTTCCGCAGCGCGGAAAGCGTCGCACAAAGCACGAACTCCGTAGCTTTTAGCGACGACCCACAGGAGTCTCCGAAACATTTTAACTCGTAAACCGAAGGGTGCGGCCCGGAATCGAACCGACAACCTTCGGAGCACGAGAGTTATTTTATTTAGCTTCCTATAGTCGATGCACAGTCTTATTGTATTGTCCTGGGTTGTTGGGAAAGATGGTGTTGTATTGCTGTATAAGCTGTTTGCAACTGTTTGTCTCTGCTTGAGTCAACTTTGGGTTGATTTTGATCTCCTTCAAGCAGTTTGTCGTGTCTAATGCAGGCGTTGGAATCTCGTCACTAGCATCGTCGTTTTCATGATCTATTATCACTGTACAAGCTGTCGTATCGTCTTGTTCGTTTTCTCTGTTGTGGTATGGTCTTAGCATATTTATGTGAAATATTTTATGTTTATCTTTTATGAGGATTTCGTAGTCTACAGGTGAAATCTGTCTCGTCACTTTAAAGGGTCCCTGCCAAGAATCAGTCAATAGGTGTCTGTCACTAGGTAGTAGAAGAAGAACGTCCTGTCCAGGTGTCAAAGTTATCGTCCTGTTACCTTTGTCAGCATACTGTCTATAAGTAGCACCAGATAGTTTTAGTGCATTCTTTGCAATAACACAAGATTTGATGATTCTTTCACGCAATGATGTGACATATACGTATGATGATATGGGTTTAAGTACTGGAGTAGAATCAGTTAACATTTGGTGATAAATGGTCAATGGGCCGCGTGGTTTGGCACCATAGATAAGTTCAAAAGGAGAGAAACCGGTACTAGAATGAGGTACCTCGCGATAAGCAAAAAGAATAGCTGGTAGATATACATCCCAGTTATTGGGGTGCTCTTGCGTTACTTTGGCAAGCATGTGCTTTAGATCCCCGTTAAATTTTTCCACAATTCCACTACTGTGAGGATGGTAAGGGGAATTGAAGCATTGCTTTACTCCCAACATTTTGGTGAAAGCTTGGGTAGATGCGGCAATAAACTGAGTGCCCCTATCAGATTGGATAGTATCTGGAAAACCTATCCGAGAAAAAATATGGAAGAAAACTTCCATTATATCATTCGCAGTAATGTTCTTTAGCGGAATCGCTTCTGGCCAGCGACTACATTGATCAATGACAGTTAGAATATATTTATTCCCTTTAGTTGTTGTATGATTGAGGGGGCCCACTATGTCAACAGATAGTTTTTCAAAAGGTCGACTGGCTAAGTCAGTAACTTGTAACTTTGCCTGTGGGTTTTTTCCTTTTTTTACCAGTTTCTGGCAGGTGTCACAACTTCTGCAATATTCTTTAATGTCATTGCAAAATTTTGGCCAATGGAACTGTGTCAATAACCTTGATCTGGTCTTAACGTATGCCATGTGCCCTGCAAGAGGTATATCATGAGCAAGATGTAAGGCTTGCTTGCGATAATTTGTTGGCAAAACAGTTTGCTCTGTTGTATTGTCACCTTTGGTGTAATACCTGGTGAGTATATCATTTTTCATAGCAAAATGCCATTTTGCATTCTTTGTTACCTTTGGCTTTTGGCCGATCAGATTAAAGTATTTTGACAATGAAGGATCAGCTTTTTGAGCTGTTACAAATGTTTCCTTCATGGTGTTAGTAGGTAGTGATTCTGGGCTAAGCATTTGTATAGCCTCAGTTTGATTACTTTCATCTTGCACTCTAGCAGTAGATCTCGTTACTGCGTTCACACATTCAATGATATCAGATGGTGATGGAAGAATGTTATCAATGATGTCATGAGAACTTAGTGCTACATTAGCTACTATACAATCAATAGGTGGTGTGACATTATTCATGATGACATTTGATGGTGATGTTATGGTATCATCAATACATAGAGATGTTATGTCATGAGGTTTATCATTCACCTCTGGTAAATTTCCAATAATTACATCACACACTGGGTTTGTTAATGCAGCACACTTTACTTTCCCAGTGAGGAAAGGTGTTTCAATACATGCCCATGCTAATGGGTATCTCTCAATATTGCCTGAGAATGTTCTGCATGTTACGTGCCTGCCTGTATAGTCTGTAGGCCTTATGAACGTTCTCTTTAGACCAATAAGTGAACTGCCTGTGTCACGAAGGACTGTAGCTGACTTGCCATTCACATATCCGTGATGGATGATTATCTTGCCTTTTGAGTCTACTACCAAATTAGCTTCTTCATTGGCAATAGGGATGGCGTGACCGCATGTTAAAATACCATCTTCATAGAAGGTGTTACAAATAGAGCATTTATTTGCGCTAAATATGTCAAAAACCTGTGCTGAGTTCACAGGGTGTTTCTCTGGCTGTTCTTCATCTGACGCCGAACTGTCAAACAAGGCGGCATTTGCTTTGTTGGTCATGTGCCTACCTTTACAATCTTTTCGATGGTGTCCGTACGCCTTACAGAGGAAACATTTACGCAAACTTCTGAAGGATTTACGCTCCTGATCTTGTCTGTTTACCATGTTTAATAGGTACGTATGGTATCCTGGTTGTTTATCGCACATTTCATTCTGATTATGTGAAAATTTACAATAATTGCAATGCTTAAACTTCTCAGAAGTAGGCCTTTGAGGTTTCTGCCTACTGTAGGGTTTGTCATAGTTAGCCGCTGCTACAAAGTTAATGTCAGTAGCTTCAGTGGCAAAACAATGTTTGTTGGCTGTGTAGTACGCCGAACCCCGTCTCTCAATCTCATCCACACTAGTGCATTCATTCTCTAACAAAAATTTAGAAAATGCTGAAGGAATAGATTAAACAATTTTGTCTCTAATGATCAGATCTTCTAATTTCCGATAATTGTTGTCAATTTTGGCTGCTGACGTCCATTTGGTGAATATATCTCGGACTAAGCAGAGGTAGTCAGAGAACGTTTGAGTTGGTTTTGGGCTCAACTTACTGAATTGTTCTCTGTAACCTGCCTCGTCTAACATAAAATGTGCCATAATCTTAGATTTCAGATAATGGTAATCTTTTCTGAGGTCTTTGGGGATGGTTTCAATGACTTTAAGAGGTTCCCCTGACAAACTCCTCATATACACAATATTCCATTCAGACAGTGGAACTTGGTAATGTTCCATTAAAGTTTCAAAATTTTGGGTAAAGGCTGCGATGCAGTCACCCGAGGTATAATTACGTACAATACCTTGATATTTCTTGTACTGGTTTTCTTTCTCCAGTCTCTCAGATTTCTTAGACTCTTTGTTAATCGCAGTCTCAGTATCAAGTTGTTTTATCTTCAACTGTAACTCCAGTTCTTCTCTCTTACTCTGAGCTGTTATTTCTGCCTTCTTTAGCTCACTATCTATCTCAGTTTGCTTTGTCTTTGCAGCCACTTCTGCTTGTTTTAAAGCTGTTTCTGCCTCTACTTGCTTGGCAGCTCTTTCAGCTGCTCTTTCTTCATGCTCAGCAGCTTTTTCCTGTACTAGTAGGTATTCAGAGTATTTATTCTCACTCCATTTTGTCAATTCATCACCTGTTAAATGTAATTTTATCCCCATATCAATGAAATCAAATAATGAAGACATGATGGGAAATTGTCAATGAAATACCAGCCACACAGAATATGTTATAAGTGGTTAGTAATAAACAATTTACAATTGATTTCTATTGACAACACGTGCCTCAAATTGCTTCCTTAAAGTATAGAAAAAGAAAAATATACTCAAGTGCCCTGGATGCGGTGAAGAATGGTTGGAAATCGGGCTAGGAACTGTAGGGTCGTTACTTCGAGAACACAATGACCTCTACGGCAAGGTTTCGGATGGTACGGAAAAACCTGCTTTATTTTGGAGGAAAATAAATTAGCGTCTATTTGTTGGTGCGTGCCTGCTTGTCACTAAGTGTTGATTAGGTTTGTATGGCGTCGAGTGTAGTTGTAGGTCGTAAGTTTGTCTGTCAACAATTTTTTTTTTTCAAAACACAAGTCACTTTCTTTCCAAACTTTTTGCTTCCGACAACTCAATTCACAAAGACAATCTACATGTATCTCAACACTCTACAACATTGATGACACATCACTTACATCAAAATGACATTCAGTAAGGACATAGACATCAAGTTTACAAGATGGCGACAAGGTCAAAATGGCGACAAGATCACAATGTCGACAAGGTCAAAACGGTGACAATGTTCACAAATCACAAATGTTTTACACGTTTACAAGAACAAACAATATGTATGCACTGTACGTTTACCAATAGTCTTACACATGTTTAAACAATGTAGTTAATAATCAAAATGAGCCTTCCATGATCACAATACATGTACTATAAAGTTTGACAAAACTTTTACGTTCACAAACTCTAGTTTTAAATCGTTAATCACATAAACATGTTTATTTTAAAGCCGGACGAATGCCACCACGTCCACACTTGTTAGGGTCTTAAACTTGGCTCGCTAACCTAACAGTGTGGGACAGTACAAGTACAACGTGATTTGACGTAAGACTTAACGACACACCGTTCTATGGATTTATTCACATATCAAATACAGAACGATGATCACAACAATATATACTCGATACTTCAATACACTTACATACAGCTCACAAGTCTCACTCAAGATGTCCAGACACTCGACTTTCAGTACAGATACCACACAACGCCTTTCTCTCTGCACACGTCTGTCCGAGTCGAAGTCCCAGAGCTGTCTGCCGCTAACTCGCAACTCGCCTCTCACCTCAGGTGACGTCACGAGGCATGCGTGCGTTTAGCGTCGTCCTTGCTTGACCGCTGGTCGCTTGTCAGCCAGCAGTCTTGCAGGCCGGTAACCACTATTCGCCTGGCGGCGTAACGAAGTTACTGCGTCCCTACTGGGAGCTAAGTCGCCTGGCGGGCGTAACGATGTCACTGCATCATCGTCTCCTTTCTGGACTCTGACAGTCCTTAACTGAACATTGCAATCAACCCCAGCATTTATTAGCTCTGTTTGATATACTAGGCAGTGCTAGTTCAGTAGTTTGCCATTGCTTTCTGAACGGCCGACGCCTAATATAATCAAAACCAACGCAAAGTGGTCTGCTTACAAATCGCTGGCAGCTGTTTTAGAACCCTTGACTGTGTGTTGGAGAATTAAGAAACTGAATCTCACGATTCCATAAGCCACAGTGCCAGTTTTTATTATTCTTACATTGTCAAAATTATATTGTTTTCTGGGAGATTTGTCAGTTGGCATTTGTGATACACCGTCAAACTGTTATGTTTGCTGCTGTGTTAGGAGTATACATACACATTTGCTCAGATGTCACAGTTCACGCTTTACTTGCTTAATTATCTGCACCTTCAACTTTGTTTATGTGTTTTATTTATGCCATTCTTAATTTTCCTGAGGTTAGTTTATATTTCACATAAGGTCAATAATCCATTTTGGAAATATTTTATTTAATCTTAAATCCTGTGGTGAGATATTTGTTTCAATTATAAAATCATAAATTTACTTAAACTCTTATATTTTACGTGTTAACTCTTCAAGGACATAAGTGTTTAGTCATGTTTGGTTTAGGATTATTATTTCTCATTAAGCTTTCATTATATTATTCAGGTTTATAGGCCATTGTTTCCTTGGCTTGCTCAAAACTGTTGATGCTATACATGCTTATAACAGGGAACATTTAAAGAAAAATAACCAGGAAAAGCTATGAGCCATGCAATCTGGTCTCCCATTTTTTAAGTTTTAGTTTTGTTTTCATATTTATGCTCAGTAGGTACAGGTAAATGTAATCTCATTGTCCATATTACCATTGGGCTATGAAATGGTAGGAGTCTATTTATATCAGGTCATAGCATTATCAGCAGGGGTGTCCACTTCTTCTTCTTCTTCTTCTTCTTCTTCTTCTTCTTCTTCTTCTTCTTCTTCTTCTTCTTCTTCTTCTTCTTCTTCTTCTTCTTCTTCTTCTTCTTCTTCTTCTTCTTCTTCTTCTTCTTTAACCTCCATTGGAATCTAATCCCTCCACCAACTCATGCCAAACCATCATATCTTTTGCCATTTTCTGCTGCTCCATATCTTCCCTAAATGAATTATCTATGTCTGCAGTTTTCTTCTTTTACCACCTGCTCTGTCTTTCCCAGCTTATACATAGGTGATCATTCCAGGTGCCAATTGGAGATTTTCCAAGGTGTAAGGGAATAAATCTGCATTTGAGACTGCATGTCTCTTTTTCTGCATCATGCTATACTTCTTCTAGAGCAGGTCAGCATGGTAGAATGGGTAAGAGCACGTATTCTTAAACATCCGGTATGCTGATGCCAAAGTTAGGGGTTCAACCCCTACACCGTACAACTGGACTAAAATGTTGACCTGTCATCCTTGATTTGGGGATGTAAATTACAAGTACCTCTGAAGTCGGAGTGGATTCGCCTGATGGCGAGGGACACTGTTAATAAGGAAAGCTAACCCACAAGCAAAATTCAGTCCATCACTACTATAAATAGTGTGTATGGACTATGCTTGAGTTCAAAGCGAGCAAGCGCAAAAAAAAAAATACCTTCTAGAAGAGCCTTTTTTCATCTGGGCTTGCTAAATTCTTCTTCTTGTGTTATCTTTAGGCTTGTTCATAGTTGGTTGAATTTTGCAGTGAAAATGTTTTACAGGAACGCTTAGCCAGCCCCTCACTAACCCTTGTTAATCACCTCTTGTTACATGTATGGTAGGTAAGTGGTACTATTCTCTCCTTACATTTAGGGCCATCGTAACACAGGGTGGACCGGTTCTCTAGGTCACCACCTGCCTTCCTTATAGAAATCTCTGCTAGCCAAGTTACCAGGCTGGGTCACTCCAAACCTATGTGTGGTTGGGAGTACACATCTCGTTTCATCTAGGAATCGAACCTGGACTGCTGTGGTCGTAAATCAGTGCACACGTTTTCAGTATTTACATTCATTTCTGGTATTGACATGAATTGTCACTAAATGAAGTAAAGGACTCTATCAAACGCCTTGAGACTTATTGGGCATATGGTGCTTGCCCCATATTTGTATGGATCCACCAACCAGCACTCATTGGGTGATCAGTATCACACCAGCCACCTTTACTTCCTAGGTAATCATCTGGTTCCCATGTTAGGCTGGGTCAGCCTGTTAGCCCAGGTTGATTTTAAAAATCAACCTCAGTAGGGATTCAAACTTGTGACCACCGTGCCGACATGCTTCATGTGACACAGGTTCTGATCCACTATAAGACAAGAGATATGTATCCTTACACCATCCTATCCTTACACCACGTGGCAACTTCTCTGGCCAGCAGCCTGTAACTTGCAGCCTAGGAAAACTCTCCTGGAAAACACTGGCAGTGTTATAGTTGGCTGTAGGAAGTTTAATTTTTTAAGTATGTATTCCTACTGTAGTCTAGTCAGTCACTAAACTTTGCTATTAATGACTTTGCTAGCCATGGTAGCCTATTGACTAGACGCTCTCCTGTGGGCGCAGTGGTCATAGGTTTGATCTTCATCAACGGATTCAAATGTTTAAATATCTGCTGTGCTCCCAGGTCGATCCCTGATCACATGACCCACTGAGAGCCGATTGGTCTATGAAAATATGGGTCTAGCACCAAATGCCCAAGTTGCCTTCATTCATGTAAAAAGGGCCCTTAACTCACTTGCTGATAGTAATATAATGCCAGATTTTTATTTCTATTTCCAGCCTGCTGGTTCCCCTGCTGGCTACCCTCCCGCCATCTATCCCCCGGCTGGCTACCCTCCCGCCGGCCTTCACCCAGCCGGCCATCCTCCTGCTGGATTCCCCCCAGCTGGCGGTGTTGCACCAGGTGGTGGCGCCCTCAACCCGGACCAGACCACAAAGTTGAGGCGTGAGCTGGAGGTTGTGCAAGGAAACATCCACGTGATGAGTGAGATGCTGACAGAGCTCAGCCCTGGCAGCGTCAGTGCCTCAGACTTGGATTTACTTCAGGTGGGCATTTCTGTCATGCTTGTTGCTGTTGTTGTTTGTCTCTATGTTGCTGAGCCCAGTGCTGTTCTTTCGAAGGTACAGATACTCTGCAGCCTTTCTTTCGAAGGTACAGATGCTTTACAGCCTTTCCAGGACCCAAGAGAGAATTGTTTTTCTATTGTTTGTGTTAGCTCACTCTGAACTTGACCATAGTCCACACTTGTGCTACTATGACTGTTGGTTGCTGCTACTAGTGAGAGCACTAGACATTACAGGAGGGGCATAGTCCACACATGTGCTACTATGACTGTTGGTTGCTGCTACTAGTGAGAGCACTAGACATTACAGGAGGGGCATAGTCCACACATGTGCTACTATGACTGTTGGTTGCTGCTACTAGTGAGAGCACTAGACATTACAGGAGGGGCATAGTCCACACATGTGCTACTATGACTGTTGGTTGCTGCTACTAGTGAGAGCACTAGACATTACAGGAGGGGCATAGTCCACACATGTGCTACTATGACTGTTTGTTGCTGCTACTAGTGAGAGCACTAGACATTACAGGAGGGGCATAGTCCACACATGTGCTACTATGACTGTTGGTTGCTGCTACTAGTGAGAGCACTAGACATTACAGGAGGGGCATAGTCCACACATGTGCTACTATGACTGTTGGTTGCTGCTACTAGTGAGAGCACTAGACATTACAGGAGGGGCATAGTCCACACATGTGCTACTATGACTGTTTGTTGCTGCTACTAGTGAGAGCACTAGACATTACAGGAGGGGCATAGTCCACACATGTGCTACTATGACTGTTGGTTGCTGCTACTAGTGAGAGCACTAGACATTACAGGAGGGGCATAGTCCACACTTGTGCTACTATGACTGTTGGTTGCTGCTACTAGTGAGAGCACTAGACATTACAGGAGGGGCATAGTCCACACATGTGCTACTATGACTGTTGGTTGCTGCTACTAGTGAGAGCACTAGACATTACAGGAGGCAAGTGCTGGCCACCTATTCCTCCATAAAAAGACCTACAAAATGTGGTGACCTTGACACTTCACATTCCCACAGCAAGTTCCTGTTATGGGACTTGCTATTAAAATAAAATACTTTTCTATCCTCTGTGAATGTTAAGTGGTATATATGAACCAATAAAAAGATGTCAATTGAAACAAGAAAAAGAACCTTGAGGTAATACATAGAACCTGTACTTTTGTATGGATGTGAAACTTGGACAATGAGCAGTCAAGCTGAAAAACATCTGATGGCTGCAGAAATGTGGTTTCTGAGGAAAATGCAAAAAATACCATGGACAGACAGAAAAACCAATGACCAAGTACTACAGGAGACAAATGAACATCGTAAACTGATTAGAGAAATTAGATGTAGACAGTCAAAATTGTTTGGACATGTTATGAGAAGAAATGGATTGGAGAACTTGGTGACAACTGGCAAGATCGAAGGGAACAGACCAAGAGGAAGCCCGAGAGGAAAATACCTGGATGGCTTGGCCACATGGCATGGACGAGACAGGAACACGGAGCTGATCCACGACACTGGTGATCGAGTGAAATGGCGAGTCATGACCGCCCACGCTTTCTGGCATGGCACATGATTGATTGATTGATATATGAATTTCTTTCTTGTCTCAGTGAATGTTAAGTGGTATATATGAATTTCTTTCTTGTCTCAGTGAATGTTAAGTGGTATATATGCATTTCTTTCTTGTCTCAGTGAATGTTAAGTGGTATATATGCATTTCTTTCTTGTCTCAGTGAATGTTAAGTAGTATATATGCATTTCTTTCTTGTTTCATAAAAATATTTGTTTGTTTCTTTGCCATGCATCTGTTATTTTTGATGTCCCATTGGGTTTCTCGCCGCTCTCCGTGGCGAAGGGGTTACGGGCGCTGTTCTTAATCACGTATACCTGCGCTCGAAACACAGCTGCACGCGATTTGGCAGCAGACCGCGTTGAGCTGAATTTTTATGAAAAGGTATGGGTGCCTATCATTCAGAAAGCAACGGCAAACTACTGAAATAAAACTTGTCAAGACATCAACAACAGCTAACAATGCTGGTGTTGACTGCAAATGTCCTGTAAAGGATATGCAACTAACTTTTTAACATAGGTTTCTCAGATGTTTCTGTTTCCTTGGAACAGAAAAGTCGCATGAAGAGTACTGAACAGATAGATGTCACTTTAAGTGCTTCTAATCCAGACAGTTATTCAGTTAAAATGTCATTTGTTTAATTCAGAAATAATATAAAAAAATTTTGTGTTATATTTGTTTGTGTATGAACCAGTTCTGTTAATCTTATATTATATTTGTTTATGTATGAACCAGCAATGTTTATTTTATGTTATATTTGGTTATGTATGAACCAACTATGTTTATCTTATGTTGTTATATTTGTTTATGTATGAACCAGCAATGTTTATCTTATGGTATATTTGTTTATGTATGAACCAGCAATGTTTATCTTATGTTATATTTGTTTATGTATGAACCAACTATGTTTATCTTATGTTGTTATATTTGTTTAAGTATTAACCAGCAATGTTTATCTCATGTTGTTATATTTGCTAATGTATGAACCAGCAATGTTTATCTTATGGTATATTTGTTTATTTATGAACCAGCAATGTTTATCTTATGTTATATTTGTTTATGTATGAACCAGCAATGTTTATCTCATGTTGTTATATTTGTTTATGTATGAACCAACAATGTTTATCTCATGTTGTTATATTTGTTTATGTATGAACCAACAATGTTTATCTTATGTTATATTTGTTTATGTATGAACCAACTATGTTTATCTTATTTTGTTATATTTGTTTATGTATGAACCAGCAATGTTTATCTCATGTTGTTATATTTGCTAATGTATGAACCAGCAATGTTTATCTTATGTTATATTTGTTTATGTATGAACCAGCAATGTTTATCTCATGTTGTTATATTTGCTAATGTATGAACCAGCAATGTTTATCTTATGTTATATTTGTTTATGTATGAACCAGCAATGTTTATCTCATGTTGTTATATTTGCTAATGTATGAACCAGCAATGTTTATCTTATGTTATATTTGTTTATGTATGAACCAGCAATGTTTATCTCATGTTGTTATATTTGTTTATGTATGAACCAACAATGTTGATCTCATGTTGTTATATTTGTTTATGTATGAACCAACAATGTTTATCTTATGTTATATTTGTTTATGTATGAACCAGCAATGTTTATCTTATGTTATATTTGTTTATGTATGAACCAGCAATGTTTATCTCATGTTGTTATATTTGTTTATGTATGAACCAACAATGTTTATCTCATGTTGTTATATTTGTTTATGTATGAACCAACTATGTTTATCTTATTTTGTTATATTTGTTTATGTATGAACCAGCAATGTTTATCTCATGTTGTTATATTTGCTAATGTATGAACCAGCAATGTTTATCTTATGGTATATTTGTTTATGTATGAACCAGCTATGTTTATCTTATCCTAACCAGGAGCTGAACAGAACCTGCAGGCAGATGCAGTCGCGCATTGTGGAACTGTTGAACAGAAACCCACCGGAGGAGATCACAAGTAAGTACTTTGATGATTTGTCTGTCCATGTGAGTACAGGACATGTTGGTTATGCTTGTCTCTCCTGAGAATTACCATACCATCTCATAAAAAACCAACGTAAGACAGTCTCTTGACAAATCGCCCACAGCTGTTTTTCGAACGTGGTATGTGAGATTACGAACTGCGTCGTAACCCCTTTGCCACAGAGCCGGCTTTTACATGGCTTGGGGCATATGGTGCTGGCCGTATAATTTTATAGACCAGTTGACTCGTAAGGGTGATATGGTCAGTTACCACGCCGACCACCTTCACTTTTCACGACATTTCCTGGTACCCATTTTTGGCTGGGTCGATTTGTGAGCCCTGTACAATTTCAAATATTCGTCTCTGTGCAAATTCAAACCCATGACCATGGAGTCATCAGACAAGCAACCAAGTCACAACACTCCTGTGGCTTCCATACAAACACAGTGGCATATTTACATATCGTGGATTCAGTACAATGCAGAAATAAATAAATGTTGTGAGCTTAGATCTGTTAAATGGTTAAGTACACATTTACCACTCACCAAGCAGAAGTAATGTTGTGAGCTTAGATCTGTTCACTGGTACCACTCACCAAGCAGAAATAATGTGAGCTTAGGTCTGTTAACTGGTTTGGTACAATTTTACCACTCATCAAGCAGAAATAATGTTGTGAGCTTAGAAGCTGTTAACTGGTTTGGTACAATTTTACCATTCACCAAGCAGAAATAATGTGAGCTTAGGTCTGTTAACTGGTTTGGTACAATTTTATCACTCACCAAGCAGAAAGAAAAAAAAACTTACAAAACTTAGCAGTAAAACAAAGTGGTATGTTTTTGGTCATGTTTTCCAGATGATCTTCTGCGTGTTAATGATGACCTCAACAATGTTTTCTTGCGCTACGAACGTTTTGAGAGGTATCGTACAGGCCAGAGTGGTCAGGCTACTACACCCCAAGAGCAACAGCCACCCTCGTATAACCAGGTATTTATCACTTTTACATCCAGAATTGTGTGTCACTGGTGCCAGCCACCTTCGTTTAACCAGGAATCTATCGCATTAACATCCAGAATTATGTATCACTGGTGCTTGTATTAATCATTATTTCTTTCTAACACATGGAATGGTGTGTGACTGGAAAAAGTGTCAAGTATTATTTCTTCCATCTTGTTCCCATAACTAGAGAAATGAAATAAGTTAAACAGCAGTAAAGCTGTAAAATGACAACGAATGGATCAGCCCAATAGAAAGTGGAATAGGTCATCTTTTTATTTTTCTCTCTCTGTTTTAATTAGTCACTTTGTTGAGCTCCAGGCATCATTTGTTTCCAAGGCCACACAGATTGAACTGAATCCTCAAGCGGAGAAAGTCAAAACTGATTGTATGAGCTCTGTGGGTCAGCTATTAGGAAGTGATACAGTAGGTAATAATGAAAGCTATGGGTGGTGGTGGAAGGTCAGTCACTGTAGGAAATTCATGAGTAGGATGGGCACAGAGCAAAGAAAGGGGAGAGTACATAGATAGAGATGTGGGAATGACAGAAGAACCTAGGTTAAAGGGCTTGGGGGAAGGGGGAAAAAAACAGGTTCAATGAAGCTGTATTGGACATTGAGACAATAAGGCGAAAGTGATCCAAACTGAAAAATTATATGGTTTTCCAGAGTCTTACGTTCTCTTTCATGAGATTAGCAAGATTTTATGGCTGTGACCTGGATATCAGACACACCACCATCATCCTCGACTGTTGAAATGTGTAATTATCAGCTTATGGGTTTCACTATTATCACCAGACAGATTTTAGCTGGATCTATTGACCTTGCGTGAATCTGTTTCACTTATGTATTTCATGCCACACCGTTTGCATATGTTGGCATAAATGACATTGTAACTTGTGCAGGAGAACCCATCATGTACGTGAAAGCTGGAATCAGAGAATGCCACTCTCAGTCTGGGACACATAAGGGACAGGTCTTGCAGTGAGGTCTAAGACAAGCCAAAGTACCCAAATGGAACTCAGAAAGTTGATGTCATCTGCTCTTGGCTAGTGCATGCTTTAGATTATGATCATGTCTGTGTACCTCTGAAAAAACTATGCATGTGCTGAGGTTAGCAAGGAGGATGCAAAGATAACTTCAAGAGGATATTTTCAGCAGTAATATTGTAGGGGTGACAGGTAAGAGAAAGGATAGATCTGTTCTACTGTTTCTTCTCAGAAGAGAAAGCCTTGACTGGACTAATAGACTAGGAGTGGCAAATAGCTGCTGTCACAGTGTATTTAACCACGTTCCATTTTTATGTATTCTCTCATTACCTACAAGATCATTGGGGCATCTTCATCCTCTTTGTGGTTTCTGGGCTACAGTCTATTCAATAGCCTGTAACTCCTCACTTCCAGTTTCCCAGACTGCACCACAACACTATTAACTTTACATAGCCAGATTTTGCTATCATTTCTATTCAAACATAACAGATTGTCAAGATATAATTGTTTCATATTTTATAAAGTGGAATTTGAATGTTGACTTTATGATATAAGTTTGAGGAGGTAAAGGATGCAAGATATTTAAAATGGAATCATCATCTTCTTTAGATATCTAGTCTGGAGCAGACATCAACAACCATGACTCTCCAATCCTCTCTCTCATCTGATACTTTGATGAAGTTGATGTTGCTTATATTATTGTTTATTTCCCAGCTGTTTAAGCTTTCCACACACATCTTTCTCTGTTTTCCTCTGCCTCTGCTACCTAGTATTTTCTAACCTAGGGCTAACTTCTCTATCCCACCTCTTCTGTTGGTATGCACGATACATTTCATTTGTCTTTCTTTTACTTTAGGTCTTATATGAGTGATCTTCTAACATTTACAGCTCTCAGTAACTTCAGCATTTGTTTTCTTGTAGAACAGTATAGGAACAAGTAAAAGATCCTTTTTCCCACCTTGAGGTGTATAGGGTAAATGGTGTTGGTCCCATATTGTTGATAAACCAATCAGCATTTGATGTGTCATGTGGTCAGTGTCATGTGGGCATCCTTTACTTTTGAAAACATTTTCTGGTATCCAGTTTGGGCTAGGCTGCCCTGGGAGCCCAGGTCAATTTTTAACAATGCTGAATAGGTACCACTTAATTAATTTGTAAAAAGGAGTGTTAGATAACTAACAAACCATTTTAAACATTCACAGTTTCCTGCAGACCCAGCTCCAGCTGTAGGAAATTTGATTGACCTTAGTGATGACCCCGTCACACCAGCCCAGAGTGTGACGACACAGATGGCAGGATTAAGTAAGTACTGTGGTGTTATCTTGGTGCCTGATACACTGGTTTATGAAGACTCCATGACTGTTCCTTTACATTTAGGACAATCTGGTCCATTCTATCATTACCAACTACCCCGTTCAACCTCAGAAGAGAAGTTATATCAGGGTCATCGCTTGGCTCAGATTAATAATCCTGTGATCCAGTCAGCCACAATAAGGATATTAATTTGAAGGTGATTGTCCAAAGGGCTTAATGTGTTAATAGGACAAGCTGGCATAGATTGCTCCATTATATACAGGTGGAGTGGCTTAAAGGTTATGATGTCTGCCTGTGTCTCGTGCAGGACCTGGTTTGATTCATGGCATGAACTGTGGATTTTAAAATAAAATAATGAGTATGAGTTCATTAATTATCACTGCACTCCCACGCATGTTTGTCCCCCTTTTTTTTCTTTAGCCAGTGAAGAGTTCCCATGCGGATGATATACCAGTGGCAGCCTCATTAAACGTCCACCTGTATTTTCCCCTACAAATTGAGTGGTGTCCAGACTCCCTGCTGAATCAGCCTCTCCAGATTGAACTCTGTTTTGTTGCACTCTCTCCACATAGTCCCAGAGAACCTCCACCATGTCACTCTTGTCATCAAGTAGCTTGCTACCTAAAGGAGCGGCAGCTGCCAGTCTATGCACATGCCCTGGACACAAAATTCATGATATGCTTTTGACCTATGTCTTGTCAAGTGATGCAGATCACCCCATCTGGAACATACCAGTTTCTATTTTATGTAACTTGCAGAGTCCACTACAAGTCAGGCTGTACTACTCTACAGCCATTAGAAAGCTGTCATTACAGCCTCCACCTATATTATCATGCTCATCATTATCATATGTCATGCTGGTAAGCATGAGCGGTAATGTTTCGTCATCACCAGAGTTGTGGATCAGCTATATGTTCTTGTCCTGATCATGCCATATGGTCAAGCCATTTGGATATTTACTTCTCTGCCTTTCCCTTTTTCTTTTCCCTCAATCTTGCCAGTTTTCATCAAGTGCTCTAGTTTGTTTCTGTTCATAACGGGCCCAACAAATTTGACTGTCTAAGTCTAATTTCTTTAATCAGTTTGCCGTTTTCATTTGCCTCTTGTAGGACTTGATCATTGGGTTTTCTGTCTGTCCTTGTTATTCTCATTCTAGAAGTAATTATGTTATGCACCAGACTCTCCACATTTACAGTATCCCTTAACCTTTAGAATGAATCCCCCACCTATATAATAAAAGGATGGTATACTCCCTCCTGATTATGGTGTAGCAAATTGAACATCTAGCCTTCTTGGTCAAGAGTGGAAAGCATGGAGCACCTGAGTGCATGTTCAAAATCCCTTGAGAGTTAACATTGAAACAAGAAGTCAGAATAGGCTGTTGCACAGGCTAAGTTTCACATCGCTTGGACAAAGGTGAAAAGCATGGAGGTCCTAAGTGCATGTTCCAAATCCTTTGACGGTTACAATTTAAAAAAAAAAGTCAGAATAGGCTGTTGCCCAGGCTAAGTTTCACATTTTCTTGGATAAAGGTGAAAAGCATGGAGGTCCTAAGTGCACATTCCAAATCCCCTGACAGTTAAAATTGAAAAAAAGAAGTCAGAATAGGCTGTTGCACAGGCTAAGGTTCAAATTTAGAAAACCTACCCACACATAAAAAAGGCCGACTCTGTGGCGAAGGGTTTACAAATGCAATTCGCAATCCTGCATACAGCATTCAAAACACGGCTGTGGGCGATTTGGAAGCAGACTGCCTTGCGTTAGTTTCCCAAAGGTATGAGTGCCGATCATTCAGAAAGCAACGGCAAATTACTGAACGTTGTCTATGTAATCTTGCCAAGAAATCATGAACAGCCAAAAAATGCTGCGATGACCTGTAAAGGATATGTAGCTAACTAACCCACAAAAATAATATTTAAAGCATGTGTGATTCAGGTATATGCAGATTTAGATCTTCAACACTGCTGAGTTTGTGCACTGTGCTGAGACTCTGCTTGTGTGATTTATAAGAGTGGATTGGAACACTTCTGGAAGTATCCGTGCACAATGATAGTGATCCTTTACCAAACAAGAGTATTCGTGGTGAAGTGGTCAAGCCGTTTAACTCGGGCTCCGAAGGTTGTGGGTTAGATTCCGAGTCGCGCCCTTCGGTTCACGAGTTAAATTTTCGGAGACTCCTGTGGGTCGTCGCTAGAGCTACGGAGTTCGTGCTTTGTGAGACGCTTTCCGCTCTGCGGAAAGAGACCAACCCATATGGGATAAAACCCGGTGCAATGAAGTCGACCCTGTCGACTTTTAAGCGACTTTTTTTTAAACTAGCATGATCTGGCATATTCACTTACAATGTCGGCTTCTCCAGGTAGCAAAGTAAAAAAAAAAAAATACAGAGCTTCCCCTCTGAAGTGTCTCCACCAACAGTCTGGATGCGGACGCTTGTGTGTTTCAATGACCCCAAGAGTTATGCCGATGGTAGTGCAGCTATTGGTAGGGTCTCCAGTGTTATCTCTATGGGTTTTAGGTATTTCATTTTCAACAGACTTCAACCCTGTGCCTGGAAGGAATGTTGGTGGTAAAGTGTGGATTTCATGTTTAGATTGGATGTATTCATTTGCACAAAGCAAGATGGAGGAATGTCTGGCCAAACGGCTAGAACACCAGGCTCCCATTGAGGAGACCCGGGTTGAATCCTCAGAAAGGGGATGGATTTATTTTTCTCTCGGGTGCAAAAAGAAAACCCTAACCTGCACAGTTCGTACTAGACAGGTGGCCTTAATTCCGCAGGCTTAAGACCCCAGTGTCTTACACTGTAAGGTTCTATAGACAATAATGAGAGTTTTTTAAGCAAGATGTGATAAAGATATGTTAGTAAGCATGATTGCAGTATTGAGTGTGTTTATATAATTGATGTCACAGTTGCACTGGCAACAGTCATGACTGAATCATTATCTCTGTCGATGCAGTAAAGGTCATATCATCATCATCTCCTCCTCATCATCATCATCAACACTTCTCCACTTCTCCTTTTGTTAAGATTTGTACCTCTATGAAACATACAACTTTAATGATCGTTTTCCATAGATTTGTTCATTGTCTCCTTGAAAATGATAAATTTTAGTAATCCAAAACATTTCATCATTTCTCCATTTATTTGTTTAAGCTGTAGGAAACAGTGCGCCAGTTAACACAGCTGCACAGAAAAATCCATCATTTTCGGATGAGTTTGAGGCGCTTGCTCAGTCCAGACAGATCATTGAGCCGAACAAACCACTTGTGACGTGAGTGAACATGCTAACCTGTATTCTTTTCATGTTGAGACTAAGTTCCATGAATTCATGAACTACGAGATATTGTTAAAGCATCTGTTTAGAATTGTTTCATGGTTGGTTGGATTTTGTGCTGAATTTTTCTGTGTTGAGGTAGCCTGCCCAAAGCACAGCTCTTCTTTAGTTGCAAAGGGCAAGAGGAGCTTTCATAGCACTAGGAAATATGTGGGAGCCGAAGGAAGTTAAACTAGCACCAAACTTGGAATACTTAACTCCAGTGTTATATCCGTACTATTGTATGGGTCAGAAACATGGAGAATAACTAAAAGAATGACTAATAAATTATAATCAATCATTAATTGGTACCTGCACAGAATAGTGGAAATGATATGGTATGACAAAATCACCACTGTAAAGTTATGGGGAGAACTAACAAATTCCTTTGAATCAAGAGGCGAGGGGAAAAAACCCACTGGCACTGTATAAGACACACTGTGAAAACATGCGGACAATATAACATGTCTGGAACCCACAAGGCAAATGAATAGCGGAAGACCTGAATACACATGAAGAAGAGAATTACAGACATAGATAATCATATTGGTAGGATGTGAAGAGAGCTGTAGGAGATAGCAAAAGACAGGACGGCTTGGCATGGTTATCACCCATGGGGAATTATTCCCCCATGGGGGAATTAAGGGCAGCAGAAGAAGATCTGTTTAGGGTTGATTCTTCATGGCAGAAATAGTGGCAGATTGAAATGAACAGCACTGTGGGTCAAAAGGATGTAAAGTAATAATTGTCATTATAATCTCCTGGTTCTACTCTCCCAGTTCTACTCTCTCATTTTTAACTCTCCCAGTTCTACTCTCTCATTTTTAACTCTCCCATTTTTAACTCTCCCAGTTTTACTCTCCCAGCTGTACTCTCCCAATGTTACCTTCCCAGTTGTACTCTCCCAATGTTACACTCCCAGTTTTACTCTCTCATTTTCACTCTCCCAGTTGTACTTTCTCATTATTAACTCTCCCAGTTTTACTCTCCCAGTTTTACTGTCCCAATTTTACTCTCCCAGTTTTACTCTGCCAGTTGTACTCTTCCATTTTACTCTCCCATTTTTACTCTGCCACTTGTACTCTCCCATTTTTACTCTGCCACTTGTACTCTCCCATTTTTACTCTGCCAGTTGTACTCTCCCATTTTTACTCTGCCAGTTGTACTCTCCCAGTTCTACTCTCCCATTTTTACTCTGCCAGTTGTACTCTCCCAGTTCTACTCTCTCATTAACTCTCCCAGTTTTACTCTGCCAGTTGTACTCTCCCATTTTAACTCTGCCACTTGTACTCTCCCAGTTGTGCTCTCCCATTTTTACTCTCCCAGTTTTACTGTCCCAGTTTTACTCTCCCAGTTGTACACTCCCAGTTGTACTCCCATACAAAGATTAATGGCGAGAGGATTGACTTCAGGGTTTTACCCCATCTGGACTCGTAAGCTACCTACAAAGAGCATCATGTAAAGCATAAACTCCATAGCTCCAGAGATGACCCCCAGGGCTCTCCAGAAAAATTGCACTCTTGGTCTGAACAACAGTCTTTTTTATTTTGGGAACTCGCTCACTTTGAACTCAAGCATAGTCCAGACACACTACTTCTAGTAGTACTGGACTGAATTTTGTGTGTGGATTAGCTTTCCCTATTAACAGTGTCCCTCACCATCAGGCGAACCCACTCCGACTCCAGAGGTGCTTGTAAATTACGTCCCCAAGTCAGGGATGATAGGTCAACATTTTAGTGCAACTGTCCGGTGTAGGGAGTTGAACCCCTTACCTCAGCACACCGGTTGTTTAAGAATATGCGTTCTTATCCATTTGGCCATGCTGACCTAGAACAACAGTCTGAAAACAAATCCACGACCTGCAGAGCATGAGCCGGCCGGCTTGATGACTTCAGCACAGAGATCCAAATAAGGTGGCCTAAAAAATGTTAGTGCTTTCTTTAGATGTTTTTGTTTAACAGAGTTGGGGATTGTCAGAGCTAATCTTCAAACCATTAGCTAATCATTGTGTTTTCAAATGTACCCATGGAACATGATTTGTTTGTGTTCTTATATTCCTTGTCATTGTAGTGGTGCAAACATCGCCTTACAGCAGACAAATGCACACATTAATGGCCAGGGTGAAACGGTAAGTTGATTGTTGACCATATGAATTGGAAACAAATAGGTATATTTAGCTCCTGCGAGAAGAAACGTACTAAACACAAACACGTTGCACATACTTTACAAGGAGATCCATCGTATACCGGTGAAAATCCAAAATGAGAAGCAATCAATAAATATATAAAATGAAATAATAAAATAAAATACACACAAATACGTTCAATACAACACACAGGACGGCCGATGTTTCGATTCTCAGAATCTTTGTCAAGGACATGACAACACAGATAGATAAAACAACGAAAAACAAAATACAAAAAACAAAAAGCACATCTACTCGGTTCGCATGAGGGAGCAGAAAAATGCACTTTTTCTGCTTTTTCTTTTCTTGTCTTTCATTGTTGACCATACACATGGTTTATTTGTTAACAGAACTAACATCATTCCACTTCAATAAACCCATTGGTGATTAGTCTCCACGGAAACAAAAAGTAGGTTTTGGCCAAACATGATCCACAATCAAATGAACAAGTATTATAATGTATATTTCCATTCACTGAGCATTGAAATTGCGGAGGATACCACTGCCAAAGTAACTAACAACTGCCGCCTCAACGAGGCTGATGAGACTAGAACATTATATACAACAATAAGAAAGAGGCAAACAGTTTTTTTTTTGGGCCATGTGATGTGAAGAGAGGCATTGGAGAGCATCGTGACAACTGGAAAGATCGAGGGGAAGAGAGGCAGAGGCAGATCAAGAGAAATTATGTTGGATGGATTGCGATGGTGGCATGGAAGAATATCAACAGTTGAGTTGATCCAGAGAACCAAAGACCGAAGTCTGTGGAGAGTCATGAACGCATATGCCAGCCGGCATGCCACTTGATGATGATGACCACAAAACAAAACAAATAACATGATGACCATTGTATGGCGATATATCGTCCTTCTGTCCAATGGGAGGTCACTTTTGGCGATATATTGTCCTTCTGCACTGAAGCAGTTAACAATGTAAAGGGGCCTTCCCACACCTTGAGGTGTATCAAGAAGTTGGTGTTAGCCCCACATTTCTTTAGACCAACCAGTACATGATGGTTGATGTGGCTAGTACACTTCGCCTGGTATTTCAGTTTTAATTCACCGCAAACCATATAGTTATTTTTAACACTGACCTAGAATATGGATGGGATCGTAGATTTTCAGAATGGGGTTATCGGGATTCACTTTGTGGTCGGTCAACGTGTGTTTGCAGAAAGGTGTACCCAAAATTGCATGTCATTGTCTTCGCAAACTGACCCCTAAATGCATCAAAGATGAGCGCAGATAGGTGGGACATACACAAGATAAGACGAGTAGCTCAAGATATGGATATACACTCCGATGACAGTGAGGGCCTTCCTGGCCCAGAAACATTTATTGCATCCTTTGATCGGTCTAGCAGTCCACCACACACTTAACCGGAAGTGACACCCCTACACCCAATATGGAATCACCCTGATGCCACATGATTTCCTGGGAACTCCCAGAATTCCTTTGTGGTGAATTAAAAATGAAGTACCCTCCGCCCACCTTTACATCCCAGAACATTTCTGGTACCCATTTTAGACAGGATTGACCTGGAAGCCAAGGTCAGTTTTAAAAAAAAAATCCCTGGGTCAGGGGACATTTGAATACATAATCACTGGATGGGGAGGCAAGCATGCTAACCATGTACCAGAGCTCCCAAAATAATAATAGTTTATTACTGCCTGTTTTATGGTAGAAAACTATTGAACGTAAACTTGCCCAGGAATCACCAACAGCCAACAAATGCAGGGTTGACTGCTACGTCCTGTAAAGGATATGCAACAAACATTTTATAGTAATCTACTGGGACTGTAGCCACAGTGTTACAGTCGTTAATGTTCTTGTCTGCCCAGACAATGGTCTGTGTTCTTCTTCTTCTTCTTCTTCGTTCATCCGGAGTTTTTTTTCGGATGTGATTGCGTTGTGCCTGTTTACAGCAGAGCTGCGTTCTTGCGCCGTTAGGCCGACACATCCGACTTCTGCGGGCATTTGTTGACCGGGTTAACCTTCCCGGGGGTTTCTTAGGACGTGTGACTCTCACTGTTGTGGTGTTATCCCCCATCCCAGCTGGTCCATATAGAACAGCCAAAGATCCTGGTCAGCCCTCAAGGGAAGGCAGGGGCAGACCATGGGCATTCCCCGCCATCCAAGGAGGCTTCCATAATTGCAGAGCCGATACATAGCGCTCTGGTACTGGGCTCACCCAAGGAATCGTCACGTCCTGCACATGGCTGCTTAGCCTCACTTCCGTATATTGGGCCTTCCGTTCACCATAGGCTGTTCTTCCGGAAACCAGAAGTATGCAGTCTGCAGATGACATCCACACAGTGAGCTTTCGATTCGGACTTTCCATGTAATGGATTTGCTATCCAAGCAATATTCCATTTCGTGCCACTAGGACACTTTTCCACCTTTTATGAAGTCCACACAGTGGGCTTTAGATACGGACTTTCCACGTAATGGATTTGCTATCCAAGCAATATTCCATTTCATGCCACTAGGACACTTTTCCACCTTTTATGAAGCCCACACAATGGGCTTTTGATTCGGACTTTCCACGTAACGGATTTGCTATCCAAGCAATATTCCATTTCGTGCCACTAGGACACTTTTCCACCTTTTATGAAATCCACACAGTGGGCTTTAGATACGGACTTTCCACGTAATGGATTTGCTATCCAAGCAATATTCCATTTCATGCCACTAGGACACTTTTCCACCTTTTATGAAGCCCACACAATGGGCTTTTGATTCGGACTTTCCACGTAACGGATTTGCTATCCAAGCAATATTCCATTTCGTGCCACTAGGACACTTTTCCACCTTTTATGAAGCCCACACAGCGAGCTTTCGATTTGGACTTTCCACATAATGGATTTGCTATCCAAGCAATATTCCATTTCATGCCTCTGGGTCTTCATGCACCTTTAAATGTCAACCTGTATGTAGTTAAAGTAAGCTGCGGTCAACTTGAGCTTGTTGATATCTCCATAGAGCTTGTCCTCAAATGAAGCAGGTGTGGGCCAAAATATCTTTCTCTGTTCTGCATACATTGGGCAATCCTGCAGCAAATGTTTTGCTGTCATTTTTCCAGTTCTACAATTACATTCATCGGTATCTCCTATCTTTAGTTTATTGAACAAGTGGTATTTCAGCCTGTTATGTCCTGTGCGGAGTCTGAAGATTGCTACTTGTTCTCTTCGGTCGAGTTTGTAATATGCATCATCCTTCTGATGGCCTGGATGCTCAGATTCCCATTTGGTTCTATAAGTGCTTTTTATCAACCTCTTTGCCTCATTATAGGTTATGTCTATGTCAGGCTGTGGTAGTCGTCCGCCCTCTTTTGCCAGTCTGTCAGCCTCTTCGTTTCCAGGTATACTGCAATGTGATGGGATCCACTGTATTACAACTTTTTTGGATTTCTGGCATAGACCATGGAGTGCTGATCTTAGGTCAGTTAGTTCTGTGCTGTTATTGCTCTTGAGTATTGAGACAGCTGACTTTGCATCTGTGAAGATAGCTATTTGCTTCTCTTTATTTTCCTCCATCAGGAGCATTTCTGCTGCAGTTTTCAAAGCCTCTACCTCCGCTTTGAAGTTACTTGAAAATTTTCCAGTTGCCATTGAATGTGTTTTTTTCACTCCATTTTTTAAATTTAGGAGAATTCCTCCTCCTCCATTCTCTATTGAACTTTTGGCTGATCCATCTGTATATGCATGGGTCCAATTCCTGCTTGGGTAATGTTCTTTTATGTAGTTTAGGGTTATTTCTCTTCTTTCGGTTTCATGCTGAGTGTTCTTTTTCTCAATACCAGGAATGTTTTCTATCATCTCAGGCAGTTGCTGCTGTCTCCAAGCTGGGAACTTGTGTGCATTGTGTATGGGCTTGACTGTTGATATGTTAAGTATAGGATCTGCCCTAATCCTTCGTTTTGCAGTTTCTACAAAGTTGCTACGCTTCAGTCTTCCCTTTCCAAAACCATTAAATCTGTTATACATAGGGTGGTCTGTCAATCTTCTAAATTTTTCTGCTTGTTGCTGGGCTCTGCTATCTCTTCTATCCTGCATTGGTTGTAAACAAGTGATCTTTTCTAGTTCATTAATAGGCGTTGTCTTCAGGCTTCCAGTTATGATTCGCATTCCTTGGTTTTGGACTCTACTTATTTTGTTAAAGTTTGACTTAGCTGCTGTTGCCCAAGCTGCAATGCCATATTCCAGTACTGGCCTCACCCGTCCAGTATATAACTTCTTGAGAACTTTCTCATCTGCTCCCCACGTTGTACCAGCAAGCTTTTTCATGATTGCCATTCTCTGCCTTGCTCTTGTTCGATTTTTCTCAACCTGTGTCTTCCATGTCAGGCGACGATCAAAGGTGACTCCTAGATAATTTGGATTTTCTTCATGGCGCAATATTTTTCCATTCAATACCAGCTTAGGTTGCTGAGTTTTATTTGAGAGGGAGAACACTGTGCATGTTGTTTTCTCCTCACTTATCTTCACTAGCCATGATTTTGACCAGTCCTCTAGCGCTAATAAGGCTTGCTGTATTCTGCTGTTAGCTGTACTAATATATTCTTCAGATGTCCATATGGCTAGGTCATCTGCAAAGGAGGATGTGTGTACTCTGGCTGGAAAATTTTCTGTGATGTCATTTATATATGCTAGGAATAATGTTGGTGAAAGAACTCCTCCTTGGGGGACACCTTGCTCCAGCAGCATCATTTTGCTTGTTTGTCCTTGTACTTTTGTCCTGGCAGTTCTGTTCTCAAGGTAGTGGCTGATCCATTTATACATTTTTCCACAAACATGCATGTTTTGCAGTTTTACTTTCAGTCCTTCCTTCCATACTTTATCAAATGCTTTTTCTAAATCTATCCAGACTGCTAGTGTGTACTTTTTCTCTTGGAAGGCATCCTCTATTTCCTGAGCTATATAGGTTATTTGATCTTCAGTGGATCTGTATTTTCTGAATCCTGCTTGGTGTGGTGTTAAGAGTTTGTTTTCTTCCAGATGCCATGTTAGCCTGCCATTGATAATGCGTTCCATTAATTTTCCTACACAGCTAAGTAGACTGATAGGTCGATAGCCATTTGGTTCTTCCAGGTCTTTTCCTTTCTTTGGGACTGGTATTAGTATAGCTTCCTTCCATGCCTGTGGGACTATTCCTCTCTTCCAGCTGTTATTTAGGACTGCTAGTAGTTTCTTCTTTGCCTTGGTGCCTAGTCCTATTAGCATTTCATTTGTGATTCCATCCTTTCCTGGTGATTTCTTCTTTTTTAGGGTATTCATTGCCTGTTCCATTTCTTCCATTGTTAGATTTGCCATCATATATTCTGCTGCTGTCTCTTTATTTCTATGATGTATCTGTTTGTCTTTGATTGCTTTCTTCTGTTCGGTTGTAATATCAATGTGGTTTGCATTTGCATAGTGTTCCATTAGTGCATTTGCAGCCTTTTTGCCTGTAAGCAAGGCATTTCCTTGTTTAATTGTTATTTGTTTGTTTCTAGGTCCTTCATTGTTCATGGCTTTCACTAGTTTCCATAGTTTGTTTCCATCCCTGTCAAAATTCAGGTTTTCTGTTTTTTCCCTCCAACAATCTCTTGTTGTTTGATTTACTGTTCTTTTATATTTTGCTGAGATGGCTTTGAGAGAGATGTTTGCTTCAATTGTTTGTTCTCTCTCTGCTGTCTTCCTGGCATCTTCAACTTTGTCCTCCAAACTTTGTAGTTCTTCAGTCCAGTATGGTTTGTAATTTTTCCTCGCTCCTCTTGGAATGGACTCAGTGGCTGCCTGTATTATTGCTCTGTTTAGACTTTCCACCATTTGCTTTATGTTGCCATATCGTGTATTTATGTTTTCACAATATTTGTCTGTTAGTATGGCAAATCTGTCCCAATCTGCTCGTTTGTAATTCCAGCGGGGCAAGGGCTTTTGCTCCTGTGGAACATACTCCATATTCATTTCAAGCTTGATTGGTCTGTGGTCACTACCTGCTAATTGGTCCAGCACATGGCGATCAATTTTGTGGAGGATGTCTCCTGTGCAGAAAGCTAAGTCTGGAGTAGAAGTGGTAAGCCATCTTCTGGAGTAGAAGCTCGGTGTGTCATCCGCTTTGTTGAGTAGATGGAGATTTGAGTCTATTTCCCAGTCCTCCAATTCATCTCCTCTTTTGTCAGTATCTGGGTATCCCCATCTTTCTGAACGGCTATTAAAGTCTCCGACAATAATGCAGTTTGTGTCAGTTATTTTCATGTTTGAGAGTGTAAGATCCTTATCTGCTGGGCTATACAGATTGTAGATTCTTATTTTCACGTCCTTTATCATTATATCAACACCTATAATTTCCGTTTGGTTGTTAGAGATCACAGATACTTCGCTGCAAGGTATTGTATTTCGTGTAAGTATTAGAACTCCTCCTTTGTGTCCTTCGCGGTCGAAACGTGTGGCCTGATATCCTCTGACTGAGAATTTGTGATTGGCGTTGAGGTGTGTCTCTTGAATGCATGCTACATCTATTCTATCTTTATGAAGACGCTGTGTTAGGGAGTCTTTCTTCTTGTAAACTCCTTCGGCATTCCACTGTAGTATGTTGAGTGTCCGGGGTATTTGGTCAATAGCTCTTAACCTACTCCTCTGTGCCTTGACTCCACAGCACAGGGGAAGGTGACCACCAGTAGTCATGGGTGGACCCCCTCGAGGCAGGGGGCCCGGCACTATCACCGCCTGATGGGACTTCACGGGATTAGCACCATATCGATTAATTTTGATTTGTGACATCATGAATTAAGTTACGTTGCACTGCTTTGTCAAGCCTGTGGCTCAGTACATCCGATTTCGACAAGCATTTATTCGGGATGCTTTCCCTAGCCTTTGACTGTCCCCAGTCTACCTACAAGGCAGCAGGTTTCACGTTGCACTGCTTTGTCAAGCCTGTGGCTCAGTGCATCCGATTTCGACAAGCATGTATTTGGGGTGCTTTCCCTAGCCTTTGACTGTCCCCAGTCTACCTACAAGGCAGCAGGTTTGTGTGTCTCTTCGTCTGGTCCCTCTCCCTTGACCTGTCCGACATGGGTGGCCCTACCAGTAGCTGTGCTACCGTCGGCATAGCTCTTGGGGTCATTGGGACGCACAAGCCCCTCTACCTCGTCACGGTGGACACACAGCAGAGGGGGGTCTGTGTTCAATCCCCAGCAGAGTTAGAATTATTTTTCCATCCAGTTAAAAAAAAGCTACCAGACAATGTTAGGACTTTTCTGGGAATGATGATGTGGAAAGGAACTGACCACCCCTCCTCAGTATATCATGGTCTAGTATATGTAAAGGCCTAATATTTCACAACCCAGTGGTAGTATCTAGTGGCTACCTTGACCTTACTGTGACTTGTTTGTGTCATATTGACAGTGAAATCCTTGGTGATTTTGATGCTGTCGTGCTGAATGGTTGGTTGGTTGGTTTATTAGACGATTGGCTGGATGGTTGGTTGAATGGTTGATTGGTTTATTAGATGATTGGTTGAATGGTTGGTTGGTTTATTAGATGATTGACTGGATGGTTGCTCGATTGAATGGTTGGTTGATTGGTTTATTAGATAATTGGCTGGATTGTTGATTGAATGGTTGATTGGTTTATTAGATGATTGGCTGGATCTTTGGTTGATTGAATGGTTGGTTTGTTTATTAGGTGATTGACCTGATGGTCGCTTGGTTGAATAGTTGGTTGGTTTATTAGATGATTGGCTGAATGGTTGGTTGGTTTATTAGATGATTGGCTGGATAGTTAGTTGAATGGTGGGTTGGTTTATTAGATGATTGGCTGAATGGTTGGTTGGTTTATTAGATGATTGGCTGGATAGTTGGTTGAATCGTTGATTGGTTTATTAGATGATTGGCTGAATGGTTGGTTTATTAGATGATTGCTTGAATAGTTGGCTGGTTGTAGATCCTCTGGAAGACTGGAGTCTCAACTGTTAAGTCTGAAATATTGGCATTCAGTTCACTGAAAGTCAAGTAGGTGAAGGGACTTGTCTCTCCACTTGGTTCCAAAGGACCATCTCCACAGGAACTATGTTGTTGAGCTCTCCTTGCCCCTCCTTGTATCTAGTTGTATAAATCTTAATATATTTCTCTAGTTAGATAAATGTTTTCTGTTTATGTATCAATTATTATTCTTGAATACATTTGATTTATTTGACTAATTTTGCAGTTTAGTTTACATAATTTTGTGTCTTTTGTTTAACTAAACTTTAGCTTTTTACATTATCCTCGGCAGATATCGGATGAGAAAACACTTGAGGTAAAAGCTGAGAAACTTAATTATTCCATCTGTTGTTGCCATATTCTCATGTTTGCTGTTAGAGTTATCAAATATGTTTTTGGGCTATTTTTCATATGGATGTGAGTCATGGACCATTTTACAATCACTATAGAAGAAAACTTGGGCTTTTGAACTCAAATGTTACAGAAAATTTCTTAGAGTATCGTGGACCAAGAAGAAGGAAAATACTGATATTCTACAAGACCTGAACATTGAAGTAAAACTGGCTCGTAAATAGTAACCTACCTCAGAAACTAAACTACTTTGGCGGTATTAAATGTCACAGTGGCTTGCAGACACCTTAGGCATGTAGGTGTATGAGCTAGGAGGAATGATGAGAGATTGAAAGGCTTTTCAATGCAGTGATGAAAGGACAATGACAAAAAAAGAGAAAAGAAAATTCACAACAACAGAAATGAGAACGAACGAACGAACGAACAGACTTTATTTTCAAAGGGTAACAAATTGGGCACGCAGGCCCCACACACACATCTCCCCGTCAACTCACATATTCTGCACCTACCCACACACAAATTCCGCACTCACCCACATAATCTCCCATCTCCCCCAGCCCACTCACAGATCCCGAGCCCACACCTACAAACATCCCCCACCATCTCCTAACCTGCACACACTCACCCACCCACATATCCTCTACCCACCCACACATCCTCTACCCACCCATCCCCCAACCAAACATCCCTTAACCACACACCCTTACTCATATACAATCACCCACCCACACATCCTCTACCCAACCACACATCCTCCACCCAACCACACATCCTCCATCCACCCATTCCCCCAGCCACACATCCCTTAACCACACACCCCTACCCATATACACACACATCCCCACCCACGCACAATCTCCCCACCCATACAAACATCCCTCACACACATCCCCACCCACCAACACATTCCCCATTCACAAACACACACTCCCATCCACGCACACACAACCCATACATTCATCCCCTCACACATCCCTAGACACACGTACTTATCCCTCAACCACTAACACCCACACATCCCTTACCCACTCATCAACACATACATCTCCTATCTACCCACCCACACTCACACATCCCAACCACCCATCTAAGCACACATCCCCCACCCTCACACACATCCTTCACCCACCCACAAACCCAACCACACCTTCACCCACCCACACAAACATCATTTATCCACACCCAGCTCAGCTCCCCTCCCACACAATACCACACCCACACATATACAAAAAGACACATCCCTCCCCACACACACATCTATCCACACATCTCTTACCCATCCACACATCCCCCAACTACAATCACCCTCACTACCCACACATACATCCTCCATCCAGCCACACACACCCCCACCCAGCCAGACATATCCCCCACCCACACACACATCTCCAAATCCATCACCCACACCCATCACGCACCCTCCCCCAACCCATACACATCCCCCACACACATTCACCCACACACACTCCCCACCCATCCTCCCAAACATCCCACACCCATACACATCCCTCACCCACACACACATCCCCAACCCCACAACCACCCCCACCTGCACACATCTCCCACCCACCACATATCCCCACACCCATATCTCCCCACCCACACATATACCCCCACCCATCCCATAACCCACCATCAATCATCCACCAACATATCGTCCTCCACTCACCCACAACCACCTAGACAAACACACACCCCCACCCACAAACACATCTCCCCATACACCTCGCACACACCCACACACAAATCCCCCACCCACCCACACACAAATCCTCCACCCACCCACACAAACCCACCCTGCCCACCCACACATCCTGAGCCCACCCACACACATCACAAATCCACCCACACACACATCCCCCGATCCCCCAACTTACTATTATGATCAAACTCCCACACTTTACACACACATACAGTGACGATTGTCGTGAGCATTGTCGCAAAATTGTAAAGAAAATGGAGAAAAATTGTACACATACATTTTGTAACTTAAAAATTAGTGATGCAATTCAATTCTCTCTCTCTCTCTCTCCCTCTCTCTCCCTCTCCCTCTCTCTCTCTCTCTCTCTCTCTCTCTCTCTCTCTCTCTCTCTCTCTCTCTCTCTCTCTCTCTCTCTCTCTCTCTCTCTCTCTCACTAACGCTCTCACTCAGATTACAGTAATGTTATATTATACATGATAAAATCAAGTGTCATACATACAAAATGATAATGTGAAAGATGAAAATACACAAAAAATATGGAATGGCATGTTACAGGACATGCGAGCACTGAATTCTCTCTCTCTCTCTCTCTCTCTCTCTCTCTCTCTCTCTCTCTCTCTCTCTCTCTCTCTCTCTCTCTCTCTCTCTCTCTCTCTCTCTCTCTCTCTCTCTCACACACACACACAGGCACACACACATCCCCCCACACACACACACACACACACATATCCCTCACATTCACACCCATACATACATCCTCACATCTAGACAAATACATGATGCCTCACATGAGATTCCTGAGAAGAATACTCAGTGTATCAAGCAGAGATAAGATCAGAAATAAAGAAATCAGGATTAAAGTGGGGGTTATAGTTGCACTAAATTTTATAGAAGGCAGCAAGTCAAATGGTTTGGCCATGCAAGTAGGTTACCAACTAACAGCATACTACAACAAGCAATTTTGTACAGACCGGAGGGAAGCAGAGGAAGAGGCCGACCACGTAAACGATGGACACAGGGAATAACAGAGTCCATGGGAATATCGATACATGAAGCCCATAAGTGGGCACTCTCCCGCTGTTATACTTCACCTCGACACAGCAAGGTACAAGAGGAACAAGATGAGATGAGATGAGATGAGATGAGAGCTACATTCTGCAAAGAACCTGCCGTGTGATGATGAGTTTAGTAATTGTATTGTTTTAAATTGTGCTCATAATTGAAGTATACCTTTGTTATTGTGATTGATAAAGCTCTTTTCATGCCACTATTAATCAGAGCAAATTTAAATATAAGTTTGAGAAGCTGAAAGAGAAGTCAACTTGAATATGAAAGTAAATACTGGATATGGTAAAGGTAATTCCATTAAAGATGTGAAAGCCTGTGTATTACCAGGGTTAAAGGGGAAGCAAAGAATAACCTATCATGCGTGTCGTAGGAAGTTAACTGAAGAAGCAAAGAATAACTTGCCATGCATGTTATTGGAAGTTACTAATGAAGGTTGGCCTGAGACCGACTGACTACCTTATTCTACCTCCTGTAGACAGTTCATAAATAAATACACAATATTGTTTCACGCCAAAGGAGAAGAAGAAGAAGAAGAAGAAAAAGAAGAAGAAGAAGAAGAATACTGTATAGTGCCAGTTCCATTTCTTGTCATATTTCCACTTCAAGATAATTTCCAGAAAATAGTACACCATCAAATGCCCATTTAATGATGCTGGGTTGACTCAACTCCATAGCTATAATAATGTGAACAAACCTTGCCACTATTGGGGATTGAACCTGGACACTGCCTTGGTAAGCAGGAAAAATACTAATTATATACATGGGAGGCCAGTATTTGGTGCAGATATTACCTAGCATTCATGATGGATGCCAGTTATTTGGGTCAATATTTCCAAGCATTTATGATGGAGGAAAGTTTTTGGGGTTGATATTTCCTAGCATTTGTAATATTAGGCCAATTTTTGTGGTCATTATTTCGAGACATTTATGATGGGAGGCCTGTATTTGGAGCCGATATGTCTTCATGAAAGACTGCTATTTGAGGCTGATATTTTCAAGTGTACTTCATGAAAGACCAGACTTTTGCTACATTTGTGCTTTTACAAAATGTGCTAAATTCCCTTTATGACCATATGTAATGTCAAAACAGTTTTGAAAATAAACTTGGAAATAATTTGGCTCTTGAGCTATACCAGTTTATGAAAGCTCAAGGAGAGAAAATCCTTCATCAAGTACATACATCTCTGCAATTATCTTAGAGATAGGAGGGAATTCTTAAATAGGGAAAAGAGGTCACAGTGAATTGTCATGATTAGAATACACAGTTTATCTGACAGTTTGTGAGGATAAGTGAAAATAAAAATATATAATAACAGAGATATTTGTTAATAACAGACAGCTGAGAATAAGATGTGAATATAGGACAGCAGTTTTTGTGTGACATTAGAGAGAAGTTTTTCTGTCTTGTCAGAAAGCAGTTTTTGTGTGACATCAGAGAGTAGTGTTTGTATATTATCAGAAGACAGTGTTTGTGTCATCAGTATTTTTCATTGAACTGTTTAGCCTGTGTTTAGTTGCAGGACAAAGAAACCGATTATGATGAGATGGAGCAGTGGCTGGCCACCCATGGGCAGGGGGTAAGTGCATCATATCATGAAGTAACAGATTAAAAAATACTCAGACAGATATCATTTGTTGACATTTGTCATCCAGACAAATAATTTCTGCTGTAGCTTGTCACACGTGAAACACATTTTATTTTGCTTTATTTTAAAAAGTGCAGCTGAGTTAGGTCTTGATTCACCTTCTTGTTACAACTGCATGAAGTTTGCTGTTGCCTGTGGCTCATGATAGCTAGTGAATTCTCCAGCTGCCTGGTCTGGAGCTTGGGTAGTGAAGTAGGAGTATCCCATATCAATGGTGAAGTAAGACACCTCCTTTCCCCCACTAACATATTGGACACCCTTAGGTAAGATGGAGTATCCTTTGAGCTCCCTAACTTGGGTAATGTGACACCATGTCAGCAGGTGGTGGATTGAGCTTGAGAGCAACTGTTAGATAGTTCTTGGGCATGGTTCAAGTTCACTACGGTAGACAGAGGACCTCTTTATAGAGACAATGGCTGCGCTCACTGACCAGTATGGTCACTGCCATGAAGGAAATCAGTGACAGAGTACTTTCTTTACAGATGCTGGTAAACCATGAATCGCTAACTCACAGAATAGACCACACATATATTTTCTTTAAGTAGACTTTTTACTTATCATAATTTGTTTGTTTTCACAACACACCCAAAAACATCATCATCATCATCATCCAAGCATGTAAAAAAAACACTGGGGCTTAGACTCACGCTGAGCTAAACAGTGGAATCACATGACCAGGCGACTTCAGCACCAGTCTTCATACTAATTTAATAATGATGATGATGAGCATTATCTTCTTCTTGTAGTCATTGCCATGTGGCATTTTATCTCATGTACTGATGTTCTTCCATGCTATTGTGTCAAACTGTCCAGCATCTTCTCTCTTGGTCTCTTCTTGCCTCTTCTACCCTCCAACTTTCTCATTATCATGATGTATTCCTGCTTTCTCCTTCTCATGACATGCTCAAATCCTGGAGCAGTATCCATGAGACTATTTCATTTTCATAATGTCAGTTTTACACTGTAATAAGTAGGCTATTCTTTGTTTGACAGGCTGCAGGTGGCAACCCACAGGAGTCTGTTACCAGATTGGGTAAGATATTCTTCAAACTAAATTTACTCCATTATATGCAGCATTTTCTTCTTCTTCCTCTTCTTTGTATTTTCCTTATGAATCTTTAGAACTAGTTGTTGTACATATCCTACCGGAAACAAATGAAAAGTGTAAACTGAATAGAGAAATTAGACTTAGACAATCAAGATTTTTTGGGCATGTTATGAGAAGAAATGTACTGGAGAACTTGGTGACAACTGGAAAGGTTCAGGGGAAAAGAACAAGGGGAAGGCAGAGAGGTAAATATCTTGATGGCTTGGCCGCATGGATAATCGAGACAAAAACACAGAGGTGATCCATGACTCTAGTGATCGTATGAGATGGTGAAACTAGACGCCAACGCTTATACTAAACTAGACGCCAACGCTTATCAGCAAGGCACATGGTAATGACGCTGTGACCTCCCTTCAAGTACGTTTCATTTATCTTGCATCTGATTTTGTGCGTGGGACAGGAGGGTAATGTTATCAACCATGTTGATCATGATCATTACTTACATCATCACTATCATTACATTACATTACGATCATTACATTACAACCATGATCATTAGGCATATGCATCATAATGAGAATGAACAGTTCTAAATGTAGTTGTAAATTTGCAATGGTTTCTTTGGTTGTAGATTACTTTAATTACACACGATATCGCCATAAGTTCATTTACGAAGGGAAGTCAATAAGTAAGTCACAAATGGGTAGAAAAATAACTAAATATGAAAACAACTTGAAACCAGTTTATTTTTATACATACATTGTCTCTTTATTTCTCAACATAATTTCCACCAACATTGATGCACTTATCCCATCGTTTTATCAGTCCTCCCAAACCGGCTGCATAGAACTGCGTGCTCTGTTTTCTAAACCACGTTTTCACTTCACATTCAACTTCGGCGTCATTCGCGAAATGTCTCCCGCCAAGGTGGGTTTTCAGTGGACCAAAAAGGTGGAAATCGCTAGGGGCTAAGTCAGGGCTGTAAGGTGGATGTTCCAGAACTTCCCACCTTAGTTGGTTAATTTTCTCCTGAGTTAATCGAGCCGTATGTGGTCTGGCATTGTCATGAAGAAGCAACACTCCTCTAGTCAGCAGTCCTGGACGTTTTCTTCGAATTGCATCATGAAGCATCGATAGAACTTCACAGTACGATTCATAATTCACATTATCACCTTTCTTCTTGAAATTGGTTAAAAGCACTCCTTAACAATCCCAGAACACTGTCAGCATAACCTTCCCTGCTGATGGCGTAACCTTGAATTTTTGGACACAAGGCGAAGAAGGATGTTTCCATTGCATTGAAGCATGCTTTGATTCGGGCTGGTAGTGATGCACCCATGATTTCGTCCCCAGTAACAATCCTGTTCAGCATGTCTTCTCTTTCATCTTCGTATAACAGAGATAATGCAAGGACAGGCCAAATCGGTTCATTTTGTGTTCCTCCTTCAATTGTCTGGGTACCCACCTTGAGCACACTTTCTTAAATTTCAATCGATCATGCATTATGCTGTATGCTGAACCATGTGAGCAACCTATTGCAGATGCTACAGAGTCTATCGTTACTCGCCTGTCACCTCTAATCATCTCCTCCACCCGCTGCACGGATGCTCCTGTTGCAATCTCAACAGGACTGACCAGATGGATTTCATCAACAATTTTAGAGCGTCTTTGAGAACATTTTTCTACCCAGCTATGCAACGCTTTATGGGACAAACATTTGTCAGCATAAACAGGAAGTGTTTCCTTATGAATGTCCGTTGCAGGCAGTCTCTTTGCCCACAAAAAAAAACACACAATAGCACATTGCTCTTTGGTTGTACACTTGTAAGTACAGACGCCATTTTATTTATGTGCTGCGCGTGCACGTGAGACACCTAGCGCCACCTGACGAACGAGAATATAAAGTTTGATGTTGCTGCACCTAATGACACCTGTAGAAAACACCAACTACATTTACCTGCCATCCCACAGAACTGTGTGACTTACTTATTGACTTGCCCTCGTATTTGTAGCATTACATTGTAAGAAATGTAATGTTGAATACTGGATCAGCTGTTACAATTTGATCTGTATCTTTGACAGCTTATAATTTTCATTAACTATAGGTATTGAGGTGGCCAAAAGAATAAGAGAATTAGCTCTTAAACTTCCTAGTGTACAGATGGTGAAGTAGGGGTTTTAACTCCTAGACCGGCATTAAGTTGGATTTAAATGTTGCCGTCTCGTGCAGAAAACAATGGCAAATTACTGAACGTAAATTTGCCTAGGAAATCAACCTGGCAATGATGGCAACGTCCTGCAATGGACATGCAGCATTTCAGTAATTTCAAGATGTAGTCATCAAATAATAATTACTGTTGTTATGAATGGGGGTAGATGTCTACTACAAATTCATCACCTCCAGGATCAGAAACAAACCATTCTGAAATTCAAAGCAGTGTTTTCCTGAAGTCTCAAACAATAGATTGCACTATTTATTGCCTGACATATGTCACTGCGTCTCGTCAGATACATATTGCAGAAATCACACATATGTAAACTAAAGCAATAAGATAAATCCTTCAAGCTGAAATATACAACACACACAATTCACATTCTAAAAACGTCTTCATATGCTATAAAACATGTCACCATGTACCCTATATGCAATACATGGGTCCAGATATCCAGGCAAGCTGTCATCATCATCATGTGCCACATCTATAGATGTGGGAGATCATGGTTCATTTCACACGATCACCAGCCTTGGATCAGGTCTGTGTTCTTGTCCTGATTATGTTGAAAGCTACAGTTGCCATACTAGAATACTATCCTGTCGCCTCCGGAAGATGGCAGCGCCTGGCCGCAGAAACAAAGTGTACTTCGACAAGCTATAGTTACCATACAAGAATTCTAAGCTGATGCCTCCAGATGAACAAAGTGTACTTCAACACATGTGGTAATGGTAACTATAGTGTTCAATTTTTAAATTGTCTAATATGTCCTCTAATCTCTACTTCTTTCTTCTATTCCTATGAACACCAATCAATACTTGTGGATTTGTTTATATGCTGTCTCAGCGGCCTCAGGGGTTCCCCCAGCAAATTCACAGATCTGATGGAAGAAATGTAAGAGATTCAAATATTTTGACATTAGGTGACAAATACTTTTAGTAAAAATCTTACCAGAGGGAAAAATCAGTGTAATTTGAGTTAGAGGTGGCCCACAATGCAATTGGAAAGTTAACAGAAATAGATGGATAAACAACAGTCTGCCAGAGTGTATCACAAGAGAAGGAGACAGATAATGTTAGAGATCCATTACAATTAACTTTTACTGTGTGAATGGCTCTGATTGATTGATTACCTGATACTATCTTATCTCCCACCACCGCAAGTAAAAACAACATTATGCTTGGTTGATTGCCTGATATTATGTAAACTTCTCCCACCTCCTGAAGTAAAAACAACATTATGTGGCTAGTCCATATGATAAGCAACATTAATAAAAAGTAATTATTTGGTTAAAATCTGCTTACAATTTCAGAATTTGACAAATTCTTGTCTGAGAGAGCAAATACATCTGATGATTTACCAACTATATCTGTGCAGACGGGACAACAGCCTGCCAGGAACTCACGGACTCTACAGAAAACTGACCAGGATGAAAATCCTCTGTTTGCTTTGTGAAGTATGGGTGCTGTCTATCTTTTGTAGTTTTATCACGTGTACAATGTGTTATGTTATTGTGTCTCCTTAATTGTCAGTGTACCTGGAAATCATATAAATAGATGTGTACAAGTATGTATTCTTAAATATAGTCATATACATACATATATAATGAAACTGGTATTTATGCACAGCAGAGAGAATTTATGACTGGGAGTATTGGATGATGGTAACTATTGTAGACTTTAAGGTGACATTCTTAGAATATTTGGATTATTCCTTGCATTTTCAGCTGTGGAGAGAGCATAAACATGAGGATACAAGTTTTCATGATTACCCATACAGATTCCAAACAATTGTTGTTTGACTAGTTTCAGCATAATCAATCAGGCTATTGTAGTTTGTACATTTTTTGTACAGAAAATTTAAATGTTGCATGTCCATTCAGGACACCAATTCCAAGTTGATATTCTAGGCAATTTTACCTTCAGTAGTTTGCCATGCCTTTTGTTAAGTCAATTTAAATTTTTGTTAAGTCAATGTTGAAGCCCAACTTGGATACCCCACCATCAGCACACAGCAAGTTTAACGGTAGGGTTCTTAACCTCTGGAAAGAAATCTGACACAACAGGCACCTTGCCGTCTTGATAGACGATAGTTTGTAAAATGGAGTTAAAGCTCTCCATAACACAAAGCCTGGGCTGAATTTAGAGATCGTCTCTTGCCCATGCAGCATGATCCCTCTCTCGGCCTGCCTAGTTTACTCCAGAGGAAAGGTAACACCAATATGTCTGAAAGAAGACAAGCTGCAGAAGCTGCTGGATCAGCAAAGCAGTGCTCTAACTGCCCGCCTGTCAGAGCTTCCATCCTAGACCAGTTGCCGACCAGGGTTTAGGGCCTGGTCTACCTTGCCATGACATTTGGTCTTTAGATTGCATTTCCTTGCACTAGTACCTTCCTAATTGCACTCCTTATTGGAGTGGCACAATGTAGGGTATCGGGTTTAGTGAGCGCCGCGCAACATTTGGTGCTAACAGAAAGCAGAGCAGATCTTACCGTTTATTGTCATACAGTAGCTCAGTCATATCTGACTAAGACCCGACATACCGGAAAGAAATTAGCAGTGTTAAAACTGCACAAAGAAAAAATAACCATTATACTTGTTATTTCACATTTGTTTCACTCTTGATTAAACTGACAGGCTGCACACTAATTCATATATAACAACCAGCTCTGGTCTGAATTGTTTTAACTTTACCCGTGAATGATCCTAACTTCTGTTACTACTGTAGCTACTATTCTACGAGCCAGATGAGAAATGAAACTGAAAATGAAATGTCACATGTGTTTGTGTTCTTGTAAAACTTACCAGTTCCACTTCTTGTTTTCATTGATTTACTACCAGTTGCAGCATTCTTAGACAAATTATACTTTTTGAAAGCAGGGAGTCGGAGGTTACAATTTACCAGTGGATAATCATATTTCACTGTTGTCAAGCTGAAATATTCATGTAGCTGTCATTTAAAGAACTTGGTAGATGAAATCTTAAGTAAGCATATACCATTGTGATACTGCTAGAATGAAGAAAGCTGTAAGCACAAGAAATATAACTGCTTTTGTCTCCTTTGTTTAATGGACAATTTTTGTCAAAAGCTATCGTCCATATGGGGATGGATGTAGATAGGTTGGCAAGTTTTAGATTTGCTACAACAAAATATACCCCAGAAAGCTAATTTGAAAGAACATTTATTTTAAACAGATACTCTTGTATTTAATTTCTAATTTATAAAGACAATGAATGAGTTATGAAACAAAGCAATTAAAACAAGAAGGTTGAAGATATAGATGCTTACATCATTTCCGCCATTGGATATAATGTTTTCTTCTAATGAACTTTGATTATTGAGAGTATTATTTATGGCAAGTCCGTGCTTTCAGGATGAAAATGAGTTCTTCCAGTCTGTACCAAATTAGGCAAGTTGGGGAGACATAAGATATTCGGGAGTCTGTTTTGCACATACTATAATATTCTGAGTCTGATTTTTGCATACACTATGAAATTATGTTAAACTAGATGTTGGAACACATTAAATAAATTTTCTTAAGCAGTCAAGTGGCCAAGATCAGAACTCCCAGATGAGCTCAAAATAAAGATATAAACTGTTACAAATACAAATTGCCTCCGGGTCCGATACACCCATCTCGAGATCATCCGCCACATCCTGCACCCATCTTCTCTTTGGCCTTCCTCTTCCTCTCTTCCCAGGCATATACCCCTCCATTATTGTTCTCTCCAAACTTTCGTGACATTTCAAGTGTCCAAAATATTTCAATTTTCGGTACTTTTGCTTTCTTTCACCCCAAATAAACTTTGCCAGCTATATTTAGAGTCACCAGCTATATTTAGCGCAGACGGTGATCTCCTCTGTGTTCGGCTGGAGTGCGTGTCAGTGCGTTTCAATTGCCCCACACCACAGTGTTGTTTCTTTGGGCTGTGGCAACCGTTTCTGTCTCCCTTCGATCCTCATTTACATCGGTCCTGCAATCACTTTCCAGTTAGGGTTAGGGGGTAGGGTTAGGATTAGGGTTAGGGGTAGGGTACACACACTAACCCTAACCCTAATCCTAACCCTACCCCCTAACCCTAACCCTAACCGGAAAGTGAAAGAATAGCGCACCACCGCCGCCGCATACAATTGCGCACCGAGCTACGGCGCAACACATGGAAACCCCCTGAATGTTCGGCGCAACACAGGGAACCCCTGGATGTGACGTCATACCCTGGGATTCCCTTATGTTTGGGGTGAAAGAAAGCAAAAGTACCCAATTTTCTTTGTTTTATCATCTTTAATATCCAATCTTTTTCAATATTCAGCTCTTGAAGTATGGATGCATTTGTTCTTTTCTTTACCCAAGATATTCCTAGAACTCGTCTATAACATTTATATTCAAAGGCATTTATGCGCTGTTCAGCTTGTTTAGTAAGTGTCCAGGTCTCACATGCGTATGTTGCAATGGGAAAGATGCATTCTCTTAAAAATCTAATTTTTGTAGTTCTGTCTGTCCCACTCCATAATTTAGTCAGTTGTTTTAGTCTTTGAAGAGCAATTGATAGTTGTCGTTTAATTTCTTTCATTGTGTCACCGTTGTTGGTAATCAATGACCCAAGATATTCAAAATTGTCCACCACCTCCAATTTTTCCTCATTAACATATATTTCTTTCTCCATGGTAGTTTTATCTGTATTGTATTACTTTCTCCCCGGGAAGGTTAACCCGGTCAACAAATGCCCACAGAAGTCGGATGTGTCGGCCTAACGGCGCAAGAACGCAGCTCTGCTGTAAACAGGCACAACGCAGTCACATCCGAAAAAAAAATCTGGATGAACACAGAAGAAGAAGTATTACTTTCTAATTGGAAAGTAATATAACATTGGAAAAAAGAAAAGAAGCAATATAGTTGCATTGTGAAAGTGTTATCTGCCATCCTGTATTCTTGTCATATCATCATGTCATAATGAAGTCTATAATGTTTCTACTGGCCAAATGCAACACTCTTAGAAAAATGCTACATTTCCAAAACACAGTAAAAGAATGTTTAGACACAAATAGCAGATACAGCTAAAACTAAAATGTCTGCCTACATGACAACTCAGCCATCTCTGAGCTAGAAATGTTGATAGTGAAGAATTGAATGACAAGAACTTAGTAAGTAAAGGTCCCTTTTACATGCATTGGCGGCTCTGTGGCGAAGGAGTTACAAATGTAATTTGCAATCCCATATACTGTGTTCAAAACATTGTGGGCGATTTGCAGAAAACCTTGCGTTGATTTCCAATACAAAAGGTAAAAGTGCCAGTCGTGCAGAAAGCAATGGCAAACTACTGAATGTAAACGTGCCAAGAAATCATAAACAGCCAAAATAATGCTGGGGTTGAATTTGACATCCCGTAAAGGATATGCAACTAACTTTTTTAGGTGGATTGGACATGTGGTGCTGGAACCACATTTGTATAGACCAATTAAATCTCAGTAAGTGTTGTATCAGTATCACGCCAGCCATCTTTACTTACATTTCCTGGAATCCATTTTGGGCTGGGTTGACCTGGGTCAGTTTTACAAATTTGAATCTGCCTTGATGTGAATGGAACCAATGACTTCAGGGTCGGCAGTCGAGTGTATAGCCACCTTGTTACTGCAGCTCCCGACCAGATCATAATTGATAAAAATATAATACAGCATCTCCATATATATTAGAAAATAGATACTTGTTAATAGTAATAACTTCAATATAAGTAGAGGTTGATTTGTTTTGAACAATGCTTGCTAATTTGTACTGTTGATTTGAATGCATTAAAGAATTACTCACTGTTAACTGCTTTTATTCTATACCTTTTATGCATTGCATTATAACTGAACAGCAGGTTTATTTGTTCGTTCAGTGAATGCTACTCATGACACCTATTTAGCTTCGTAACTATTGCAAAGAAAAGCTCTGATTTTAGGTAGTATTGAGTCAGAATATACAACAAATATTTGGAGTGTGGTAAGGAATTTTTCTATTTTGTCATAGATGATTTTATTTTAAATTTGCCGTGTTCTAGCTTTCCAATCAGTACAGCAGTGATTCATTTACACTTATGTAGTGTGTGGTTCTACTATTGTTCATTTTTCACTGAAGTTATTCATTATTATACAGAATTTGCTGTTAGCTGTACTGTCATGCTATGAAAGCATTTTGTGATGAAACAACATATGTCTAATATTTTCACCAGAATCGCTGTTGTACGCTGCTCACTTGTGTGTATGTAACAACCATGGATATGATCTGTGTTGTGTTTGAGTTTGACAACCAGAGCTGCATTGATGAATCTGATTCAATTAAACTTCATTTGTTATACAAATGTGTTTAAACAATTTTGTTATCTGTAAACATAGATCTTTAGATAGCACTGCATTATGTAAAAATATAGTGTATATTATTTCACTAGAAGCTTTATTGTTAAAATTATATCTTAATATTAGTTAAAGGATTATAGAAATATATATGGACAAACATACATAATTACAAACATGCATGCACACAAGATGGGCTAGAGTATGGAGTGCCGTTCTGTCTGCTATAATGTATTGTTGTAACACTTCTATTGTTAACTATAACGATGGATGGTGTGTATGAAATTATATGATTGCAGTCATGATAATCTGATGGAAGGCTAACATAACTAGTCCATACTTACTTGCTTTTTTCTTCACTCTTTAACAGGAGTAGGAATTTTGAATGTACGTTTTTGAAATAGTGCTGCTAGACATTTCCTGCTAAATCGATATGATGACAAGGGAATTAACTGTTATGAAATACTTGTTATTTTCTCTTAGAGTAATCTTTCAGGATATGTCTAATTGAAAATGTCAGAAACTATCACCAGATACAAAGCAGTGCCTACTTAATATGTATTTTTTTTTATAACCACATTCCATGAGTGCTGTCTGCAACCATGACATAAAATGATGTTTAATGTATTTTCCCCACTGATGTTTGTCACAAATGAAATGGATGCACTGATGCAGGTTGCACAGAAGGCCATAGAATTGTGTCCCGTTATGGCCAGCAGTGGATCTTGCCAGTTTTTTTTTATCACCTAGCCAGAATGTTTGTTGTCTGCAACCAATGAGTAGCATTGATTTTTGATGTATGGTTTTTGTTCTGATATTTGTCACTTAGAAATAGATGCACTGATGTAGACTTCTCAGATAACTAAAATTGTTTCTCTAAGGTAAGCAATGTGTCTTGCCAGTTAGCTTCACTTACATAGCCAGATTTTTTGGTAGAGTAGTTTTCTTGCTCTGTTGTTTTATCAGAATTGGATGATGACTATTTTACCGCCAATGATTTGCGGATTATATTGGTCTTATAACAAGTACACAATCAATGATTAGAGAAATTCCAATATCTTATTTGATGGAAATTAGGAGAAATAAAACTTATTGGTAAATAGCTACAAATTGTATGAAACATACATTGTACTGGTTTGTTAACATTTTTAAGAATGGAATGCCTTAATATCAGGTCCTGTAAATGGAGAAATAGAGAGGCTCAACTTAAATTATCAATATTAGACAAAGTGGCCTCATCTGCTATAACAGAACTGAATGTAATTTGGAAGTGTAATAAAATGTACAGTCTTGTTTTTTGACTGACCACTATGCTCATGCAGGCAGGCGTGATCAAACTGCAGAGCATTTCTTCAGGATTGCCCCGAGTACAGCCAGCTAAGAAGGGAATACTGGCCTAGTGAGGCAGCTCTGCATTAAAAACTGTGGAACAAAAGATAGTTAAGAAAAACTATTGATTGCATCACAAGAACTCGTCTGTCATTGCAAACATGAAAGAACAAACACAAGACGAAGAAAAAGAAGCTTCCGTAAGACATTGAAACTTTACAAATCTCTGGTGCTGTGTGTGCTCATGTATGCGCTTAACAGCTTGACAATTTGAAGTGAAGCATCCAGGCCTAGGAATGCCAATGTTACAAAAAACTTCTACAAAATTTGTATATACAGCATCAAACAAATGTCTTCATTAAAGAATGGATAGATACTTGTGCAGGCTACCAGTATCCACTCTTGGCAATGAAATGAACTTTAATTTTTTTCATGTTTGTTTTGAAATGGATGAGATAAACGAAAACACTTCCAGTGTTAGCCATGGAAATTGGCAGATGTAATCTGTTTACTCTTTGAAAAATCTTGCTGGTAATGGAGAGTAGTGAAGATGAAGACTAATCAAGTTTATTCATTAGAAAAGAATGTGGGTGATTGAGATGATGAATATAGATATGGTTAGATGACACACAATTTGAGGTGTGTCCATTTGTACAGTTTATGAATCAGGTGGAACAAAGTTCAAGGTGGGACAGGGTTCAAGGTGGAACAAGGTTCAAGGTGGAACAGGGTTCAAGGTGGAACAGGGTTCAGAGTGTTAATATAATATTAATTTTACAACAAGCTGACAAGCTGAAAGTTATCTTATGGTTGTGGAAGTGTGGTATCTGAGGGAAAATGCACAGAATAGCATGGGCAGACAGAGCAATAAGCAAGTCCTACAAGAAACAAATGAAAACCATAATCTGATTAGAGAAATTAAATGTAGACAGTCAAGATTTTTTGGGCACGTTATGTGAAGAAATAAATTGTAAAACTTGGTGACAACTGGCATGTTTGAGTGGAAAAGAACAAGGGAAAGGCAAAGAGATAAATATTTAGAAGGCTTGGCCACATGGCGTAATGGAGACAACACAGAGCTGATCCACGACTCTGGTGATCACGTGAGATGGTGAAACATGATCTCCCACTGTTACGGCATGTCACATAATAATGATGAACCTGTCATGTATATTGTTAGACTAAGGAGCTGTGACATGGACAAGCTGCCCAATCCTGTAGAGAACAAAGCTGCAACATTGAACCTATCATGAACGTCTACAAAGAACTCGGCACCAAATGGTTATGGACCTATAATTCGTTAGGAGATGAAAGACAGAAGAAGCCCCGTGTGTTGTCTCTCCTAGTTTTGTTCATTGCTGATTGACCTGTTTTTGTTTTGTTTTCGCTCTCATTGAACTCAAGCGTAGTCCATACACACTTCTTCTTGTAGTGTTGGACTCAATTTTGCTTGTGAATTAGCTTTCCTTATTAACAGTATCCCTCACCATCAGGCAACCCACTCTGATTTCAGAGGTACTTGTGATTTACATCCCCAAGTCAAGGGCGAGAGGTCAACATTTTGGTTCAACTGCCCGGTGTAAGGGTTGAACCCCTTACCTCGGCATCAGCACACCGGATGTTTAAGAACATACATTTTTATCCATTTGGCCATGCTGACTTCATTGACCTGTTTGAGTTGAGAGACCCTGCCAGTAGCATTCTTACTGTCAGCATAGCTCTTGAGGGCACTGGAAACCTCAGCTTCTCCAATACTGCTTGAGTTACAAATGATGGAAGACATTGTTTCAGATGCTCAAATATTTGTTACCTTATATTATTATTAAGACATCCCAGTTTTGTACTGCCATTGCTGCTTGCTACAGTTTATAGTCTTTGTGTGGATCTCTGTTAACTTTTATTTACCAGTATGCAAAGTGAAAAACATATTACATATGTATTTCTTGAATTTTTATTTCTATGTCACAGTGTAGTTCTATTTTGTTACTTTAATTTTTTTTTTAATACAGATAATCTGGTAACATTTGCAACTTGTTATTATATTTATTTCCCAAAGAAAATGTGTTGTGTTGTGAACTTTCACAACATGAGATTCAGTCTAGTTGACCCATATAGAAACTAGCATTTTTTGATTATGTGAGCTGTTGCTTTGGCAGATTAAGCATCAGATTTGGCCCTGGCTTTACACACATTTGTCAACGTATTGCCTCCATCAGATACTTAGGATTTGCTGGTCAGATGTGATGGCAAATACAGAGCTATGCATGCAGATCAGTCAGTAAATAAACATAGTAATACATACAAGATTGTGGGGATGGATAAGAGATGCCCTTACAAAATAACGCTGGGAACATTGAAAATGGTGCCTTGGACTAAATCTCACAGGAGATGAGAATGGTGATAACACCAAATAGAAGCTGGATAAAAACTATTGAAAAAGTTGTTAGAGGGATTAGAATGTCATGAAGACGCTTGAAAATGACAGTCCAGAGCATAATGTGACTTAGAAAACTTGTTTTGGCAATTTGAAGTTAAGATTGTCTTCAACAGGAAATGTGAAGTTAAGATTATCTTACCTATCAGCAGGAAGCTTGAACACAAGAAGATGGTTGACTATGAATTAGGGTTGGAACTTGAAGAGCTGACTGGAGTCAGTCTGCCAAGCTAAAATGGTTTGTTTGGAACATTTTGGGTATTTTTATAAATACAGGAGTTAGAGCAGCTCGGAGTTGCAGGTGTTAGAATTATTTGCATGTGCAAGTGTTAGAATGGTTTGCTGGTGAAGGGGTTAGAATGGTTTGTAGGCACAGGGGTTTGTATGGTTTGCAGAACAATGAGCTAGGATAGTTTGTAGTACAGGGGTTGGAATGGTTTGCAGAACAATGGGCTAGGATAGTTTGTAGTACAGGGGTTGGAATGGTTTGCAGAACAATGGGCTAGGATAGTTTGTAGGTACGGGGGTTGGAATGGTTTGCAGAACAATGAGCTAGGATAGTTTGTAGTACAGGGGTTGGAATGGTTTGCAGAACAATGGGCTAGGATAGTTTGTAGGTACGAGGGGTTGGAATGGTTTGGATGTAAATTGTTAGAATTCTCTGCAAGCATATGGATTAGAATATTTTTCAGGTTGAAGGACTACAAAGGTTTGCAAGTACAGAGGCTAATATCATGTGACTTGGAGGTACAGCTATTAGATTGACTTGCAAGCACACAGGTTGTAAAAGTTTGCTAGCGAATCTAATACTAGACTTTAAGTACAGAAGCAGTTAATATTCAGAGCAGCGTGGGTTCATTTCGAAACTTTGGGACAGAAAGACTTCAATAACTTTAGCTGACAGCTGATTTTCTTCAGATTTTGTGCCACAGATACATTTGTTTATAAATTACCAAGTTTAATGGTTCATTCCTGTGGCATTATGTTGATATATACTTCTAAAACCATGCACTCTGATTTGTTAAATATAAGTTGTTAAGACCAAAGTGTTGTAATCTCATTTTATTTTTCCGTTGAAATGTTCCAAGATAAATCTTATTAATATGATTTGTTATATTAAAGGTCAAAGAATATTCTCGTGTGTTTATATATCAGTTTGAGTCACAAACAGCTTTACTCACTAAACAAATGTTTATTGTGTCTGTCTCATTCTTACTAAACAAATGTTTATTTTATCTGTGCTATTTGCATTCAGCAGTTGCAGGCATCTCTTGTCATACTTTCTCACTTAAATTTTGTTTCATGACTGAAAAGAGAAATAAATTGATTATTCATTTAATAAACCTGTTCTGTTTATTATATGACAGTTTATGTGATTGTTGTCCCATCATGATTATATTGTTCACTTGATACCTTTTACCACAGTTATCATTTGGATCAAGTTGTGTAGTAGTTAGAACACTGACTTACCAACAATGTAGTCTGAGGGTCTTCTTGTTCTTCATTTACAGTCAGGCCTTCAAGTGAATCTTTTTTCTGCCCTTTATTCCTCTGTTGGAGTGTCTACCAGCCCTTTATTCCTCTGTTAGAGTCTTCACCTACCCTTTATTCCTTCTTGGAGCATTCATCTACCCTTTATTCCTCTGTTGGAACATTCATCTGCCCTTTGTTCCTTCTTGTAGCATTCATCTGCCCTTTAATCCTCTGTTGGAGCATTCATCTGCCCTTTATTCCTTCTTGGAACATTCATCTGCCTTTTATTCCTTCTTGGAACATTCATCTGCCCTTTATTCCTTCTTGGAGCATTCATCTGCCCTTTATTCCTTCTTGGAGCATTCATCGAGGAGCGGCTGGCTGAGTGGCTAGAATGCTGGACTCTCCTTCGGGAGACCTGGGTTCGATCCCTCGATAAGGTGTGGGATTTTTTTCTGTTGGGGGAAAAAATAAAATCCTAACCTGCACAGTTCACGGCGACTGCACTAGCCAGGCGGCCTTTATTCCTCAGGCGCAAAGACCCCTCTGCCATACACCGCAGGGTACTCTATATTGGCAGTAAATGACAGTTGACAGGAGCATTCATCTGTCCTTTATTCCTCTGTTGGAGCATTAATTTGCCTTTTATTCCTCTGTTTAAGCATTCATCTGCCCTTTATTCCTCTGTTGGAGCATTCATCTGCCCTTTATTCCTCTGTTAGAAGTTCACCTGCCCTTTATTCCTCTGCTGGAGCATTTACCTGCCCTTTACTCCTCTGTTGGAGCATTCATCTGCCCTTTATTCCTTCTTGGAACATTCATCTGCCTTATATTCCTTCTTGGAACATTCATCTACCCTTTATTCCTTCTTGGAGCATTCATCTGCCCTTTATTCCTCTGTTGGAGCATTCATCTGCCCTTTATTCCTTCTTGGAACATTCATCTGCCTTTTATCTCCCCTTTATTCCTTCTTGGAGCATTCATCTGCCCTTTATTCCTTCTTGGAGCTTTCATCTGTCCTTTATTCCTCTGTTGGAACATTCATGTGCCTTTATTCCTTCTTGGAGCATTCATCTGCCCTTTATTCCTTCTTGGAGCATTCATCTGCCCTTTATTCCTTCTTGGAGCTTTCATCTGTCCTTTATTCCTCTGTTGGAACATTCACCTGCCCTTTATTCCTCAGCTGGAGTGTTTGCCTGCCCTTTATTCCTCTGTTGGAGTGTTCACCTGCCTTGTATTCCTCAGTTGGAGCGTTTACCTTCCTTTTATTCCTCAGTTGGAGCATTCACTTACCCTTTATTACTCTGTTGGAGTGTTCACCTACCCTTTATTACTCTGTTGGAGCATTCCTCTGCCCTTTATTCCTCTGTTGGAACGTTCACCCGCCCTTTATTCCTCTGTTGGAGTGTTCGCCTGCCCTTTATTACACTGTTAGAGCATTCACATGCCCTTTATTCCTCTGATGGAGTGTTCACCTGCCTTTTATTCCTCAGTTGGAGCATTCACCTTCCTTATATTACTTTGTTGAAGTGTTCACTTACCCTTTATTCCTCTGTTAGAGCATTCACTCTGTTTATTCTACTGTTAGAGTGTTCACTTACCCTTTATTCCAGATATTCCTGTTGGAGCATTTGCTTATCCTTTTATTCCTCTGTTGGAGCATTTGCCTACCCTTTATTCCTTTTGGAGCGTTCACCTACCCTTTATTCCTCTGGTGGCGCATTCGCCTAAAGACAGCGGAGAAACTGTTTTCCGATAGGTCATACACTGAGCATGTGAGACGTCAGATGGAGTGTGATGGTGGAAATGACCATGTGTTCACACGCATCCATTGTGGACGAACATTTACCGAGCAAATTCGTCTGATTAGTTACATTTACTACTGCCATGGGTTGTAGTTGTTATGCCTTTTTTGCAGCACAGTGTAACATAACAAACTATGTCTGTCAGGACGGCAAGGTATTAGTAGTAGTTTATGGATCTAACACTTATCTCCAATATGCCTTTCTGGCATGTAAACAATCGAGGTTACTTTTCTCATACAATTATAACGTATTGTTTGTTAACAGAGTTGTCATACAATTGTGTGACTGTGGTTAACAGATTTGTCCTATAATTACAACGTATTGTTCACATAGCAATTAGAAGGGTGCACACACGCATACAGGCACTCACGCTCGTGCACATACACACACACACACTCATTGCTGTGCGTACATCTTGCACAATATCATGTGTATATCCGACTGGGTGTGACCCATGACTTCCTTGAGTGATGCCTGGGCAGCTTCCACTGCGCTGTTGACCTTCCACTTCCTTCCTGTTTTGAGCGCGGGTTGTGAGACGCTGTTTCATTCCGGAGATTCGTGCAGCATCATCACGCTGAGACTGTCGGATGGGTGCTCAAGCACGTCACAGGGGCCTTCGACTCGAAACTCCTCAGCTCTGTGGGGTTCTCCCTGGCTGAGATCTACTAACGACTTTTCCGTTTCACGGGGGAGCTGCCTATTCTTCGTGTGACGTCCTCGTGCATTTCTTCAGCCCAGCGTGAATTCGAATTCGCAATCTACTAGATGCCGGACTCCATGGCTCAGTACTTAAGGGCACGATTTGTAAGCCTCTATACCCGCGTTCGAAACACAGCTGCTACCGATTTGGTAGCAGACCGTGTTGCGTTGGGTTTTAACGAGTTGATATGGGAGCCGGTCGTTCAGAAAGCAATGGCAAACTACTGAACGTAAACTTGCCAAGACACCCCCGGGAAGGTTAACCCGGTCAACAAATGCCCGCAGAAGTCGGATGTGTCGGCCTAACGGCGCAAGAGCGCAGCTCTGCTGTAAACAGGCACGACGCAATCACGTCCGAAAAAAAACTCCGGATGAACGAAGAAGAAGAAGAAGAACGTAAACTTGCCAAGACATAATAAACAACAGCAGTAAAATGCTGGTGTTGACAGCGATGTCCTGTAGAAAGGATATGCAAAAAAAAACCAAAACAACAACAACAAAAACAAAACGTCTACTGGATATATTAAACATTAACAAATCAAAACAATGTTTTCCCGTAGTGAATTTGAATAACGAAGACACAAACAACAGATTGCACGATTTATCCTTGGTATATTTAGCTGCATCTCGTCAGATACATACTGCAGAATACACACAACATAAAGTAAATTAACTAGATAAATCCTTCAAGCTGAAATATACACATGTTAGCACAGTAGTGTCAATTGTCTACCACGGTAATTTTAAGCTGACTAACATGTCTTTCTGTTTGCACAAATCTGGCTTGCGCTGACTGATCACTATTGCTTCTGCAAACTTTAACAAGCGAGTATTTTGTGTGTTAAACAACACGCGAAAGGCAATGTCTCTGACAAGCACATGGCCGCTTTCGAGAATGTGCCTAGCAATTGAAGACGCGGGGAGCTTCCGGTGTATCGGCCCCATTAGGCTCGCATCATCTGTATGTCGTATCTTGTCAACCCATTGAGGTATGTGTTCTGACACTCTTTTGTTCAGCTGTCGCTCTGTTCTGCCGATGTAGAAAGCCTGGCATCTACATGTGAATTGGTAAATACAATTGTTATTGGCGTACAGAGGAAAGGCTCTTTTACTGCTGGTGTGGGAATCGGCGAAATATGCCAGGCAATAAATCGTGCAATCTATTGTTTGTGTCTTCGTTATTCAAATTAACAAATTAACCGGCCACAGTACCCTTAACAGAATATAGTAGATATAGTAAATATTAACATAATCTACAGTAAACATTGAGCCGGTTACCTTAGATGGAATCTAATGTAGAGGCAGCAAACCTCACACAAATGTATACCGAAGTCGGACACACTGACCTTTGAGTTGTATAACAAGGCGTGACGCACTTCCCGCGACAGAGGAACGAAGAAGGGGCGGCACACATTAACAGAATCTTCTAGACATTGTAACCAATACAATCTACTGGATTTAGTGAAAATCACAAGCCAGCAATATAGAAACAAAATAGTAATACGATTGAAGTAATGCTTTTCACAAACGCAGTTCGTTATCACGCATACCCGCGTTCGAAACACAACGATGTTGGTTTTATTTTTTAATGAAATGGTATGGGTGTCGTTCATAAAACAATGGCAAACTACTGAACGTAAACTTACCCAGGAATCACGAACAGCCAAAAAATGCTGGGGTTGACTGCTACGTCTTGTTTAGGACATGCAACAAACTTTTCTCACAAAAAGCAAGTCCAGTTCACGTGGTTGGCTGTGAACAAACTGTAAGACTTGGCTTGACTCTGAAGTCCGAAGCACTGACACCGGGTTGTCTAAGCCACAATAAAGGCTTGCGTCTATTGGTGTGGTCGGCGTCTGTGGCTTAGGCGATTAGTGAACGCAGTTTTACAAATCTCCGATATACAGGGTCGAGGGTTCGTAATCAGCAGCAGGCGATTTGGGAGCAGATTATTTTATGTAAATGTCATCATCATCATAATCTTCCACTTTTGCCGTCAAGAATCGTGGGGGGGGGGGGGAATAATAGGCGTTCATCGCCCGATGAGTGGCACTGGATAGTATCATTCCATGTGATTGGCCAATGTCTTTAATGTCGTCAATCCATTTTCTTCTCGGGCTTCCTATTGTTCTCATCGCAGATGATCTTTGATGTAGGGCCAGTGCTGGTAGTTGATGATGTTGCATTCTAATGAGATAGTCAAAACATTTAATCTTCTTTCTTTCGATAAATGTTGCACAAGGTGTTATCACACTGTCTGTCGATGGTATGAAAGTCGACCGTTCAGAAGGCAATGGGAAACTGACTCAACGTAAAGTTTCCTGGTAAATCACAAACAGTTAATAAATTATGGGATTGATTGCCACGTTCAGTAAATAGGTCATGCAGCTAACGTTTTAAATAAATAAAAACGATTGAAGTGAGGTTGGAGTACAGCCAGCAGAGGACCGAGTATCTGTAGGAATAAGAGGACAACTCTCAGTAGGAACAGATTAAGCACCCACTTCTCTTGACAGCAGGAAATATCTAGAACAGGATAAGGTCACACAACACCCAAGTGATTGTGGAAGTCAAGTGGAAACAGCCACATTATCTTTGGAAGAATAAGTTTAAGGGTAGGTGACAAATCTGGAACGGAAGGGTCACATGTTCAAACACTTCATACCAGTCTTGGAACTGGGTCACTTGATATGGCATGGCGACTCTGATCTCCTCTGCTGTCCTCTATTTCTACGAGTGCCAATCAATACCTGCGAAGATATTTCTCAGAACAATCAATGATCGTTCCTGAAAATAAGACCCATATCAAGTCAATGTATTATGTGGACGTATAGATTATGTGAAGGTATATATTATGTGAATGTATAGATTATGTGCATCTATGTACAGGGTGTTTGTAAAGTCTCACTACACTTTTTTTTAATCTCTCTCTCACCCCCCCCCCCAACACCCCAACCCCCGCGACTTTTTTCTCCTTACCACTCCAACAAAAAAATGAACTGCTTGTATAGATATAACAACAACGAACGAGACGAACAGAAGAAGAAGAAAAAAGAACAAAAACAAGATGATGAACAAGATCTTTCATACTAGATTCGCCTGATGGCGAGGGACACTGGTAATTGGGAAAGCTAATCCACACGCAAAAATCAGTCTAGTGCAATAGAAGTGGAAGCATAAGTATGAACTACGCTTGAGTTCAAAACGAATGAACGCTATATATATATATATATTCAATCACTTCAACAGTTTCCCCGTAGATTGATATTGTTGAGTGTTGCCGAAACACCTTCAGCCTTTGAACATAGCCAGGACCCAGGAAACAGAGTTAATGGGCAATATGATCGGCTATACCGCCTAGAGCTGCACATGACGTATAATCTTGCACGATATTGCACATTTGGTAAACGGAAATCCAACCATCTCTCTCTCACTCATGCGGAGCCTTGTGTTTTAGGTGAGTTTTTGACTTACGTTATCTTCTCATCAAAGTCATGGGACAGGTCCTTTACAGAATGTCGCACTCATCGTGGCACTCCGGAAAGGCTCTCGATCTTTCGCCAGCTCCCCATGCCAGTTGTGTCCAATATCATGTGACAACCTTCGTGTTAGTCGACGATGATTCTTAGTCATCTTACAGGAACCACGTCTTCAACTACTTTGCTGTTATTTCTAAACCACTGTAACAATACATTTGATAATTAATACAGTATATATTTCAGTTTCTGAGATATTATCTACTAAAACTATACAATAATTCCATTATATTTTTCTTCGGTACTTTTGCTTTCTTTCACCCCAAACAAAAGGGAATCCCAGGGTATGACGTCACATCCAGGGGTTCCCTGTGTTGCGCCGAACATTCAGGGGGTTTCCGTGTGTTGCGCCATAGCTCGGTGCGCAATTCTATGCGTTTCAATTGCCCCACACCACAGTGTTGTTTCTTTGGGCTGTGGCAACCGTTTCTGTCTCCCTTCGATCCTCATTTGCATCGGTCCTGCAATCACTTTCCGGTTAGGTTAGGGTTAGGGGGTAGGGTTAGGATTAGGATTAGGGTTAGGGTTAGGGTTAGTGTGTGTACCCTACCCCTAACCCTAACCCTACCCCCTAACCCTAACCCTAACCGGAAAGTGATTGCAGGACCGATGCAAATGAGGATCGAAGGGAGACAGAAACGGTTGCCACAGCCCAAAGAAACAACACTGTGGTGTGGGGCAATTGAAACGCACTGACACGCACTCCACCCGAACACAGAGGAGATCACCATCGGCGCTAAATATAGCTGGTGACTCTAAATATAGCTGGCAAAGTTTGTTTGGGGTGAAAGAAAGCAAAAGTATCTTTTCTTCTTGATGCCCCTGGACTGAAGCAGACTGGCACTGAGTTAAGTTGCGCCTGGAACCGACATCACAGCACTCGGGACATTCCCACACGTGCAACGTCATCTTTAACAATCAGCGAAGAGTCACAATAACATGGGTACTAGCTGCAATCTGATTATATGTCCACCTGGCCTTTCCTTGGAGAACTGAGTGTCGGCCAGATCCTCTGATCATTCCCTGCCGCACATTTATCTTCAGGCAATTATGGTGCATATGTTCTTTCACACTATACATACGATCCCAAAGAACTCTGATCACATCTACCTTATCTTGAACCAGAGGTGTCGATACAGCCAGTATGTCCGCCTGCTCTGTTCTCAACACACCAGCACGCCCTCGGGGAAAGATCCAACAGATGCTCCATATCTTTGATTTAAAAAAAAATTGAAGCATGCATGTCTTCATCAAGCTCAGCATGCTCTGTGAGTCCGTTACAATCACATATGTGTGCTGTTTATCCAGCATCCAGGGGAGCGCCACAGTGACATCTTTCACATCCATTCTCAGACTAGATGTTGTGGTATCATATGCCAGGCTCTCCTGCACTACACACTGTCCGCTAATCTTCGCTATGAACCCCTAGGCACATCTTTTGCCTATTAGCACAAAGTCATCCATGTTACATCGCTTGGGTGCGAATTGTCGTGTATCAGTCGTTGCACCTTCCATTCAGCGCTGCTTCTGGCCAATTCCCACAATCTCGATCCAATGTGATTACGACCCTGCACCGGTCTGACATTTCTTCTGGCATTCTGCCCCACTCCTCTCCTCTCCCAACGTTTTCGGGCGTACACACTTCTCTGATTGTGTCACCAGCCTGAGCCATCCATGATTTACCTCTTATCAGCCTGTGGCCCTTATTTGTGTCCACGGATCATGCAGAGGGTGTTCCTTGTCCGCGGACAATCGGACATATGACTTAGCCTGCTGCCGTTACTCATTGTTTGTTATGACAAGGAAAAGTTGTGAAATGCTTTGAAATGAAGACCCTCTATGTCCTGTTAGTATTTTATGACTATGTCGGTGTTACTTTAAAACATCACAAATTAGTAGTAGTAGTAGGCCTCTTTCAGTCCTGAAGGACTATAGAGTTGTGCCGCTTGGGAGGTACCTGGCAGCACCGCTGTTGACTGTAAAGTCCAATGCGAGAGTGTCAATCCCTGTCACAGTTTCCGCATCTGTAAGACGAGGCAAGTCCCGCAGTAAGTGACTGCGTTTTAAGCCTGTGCCGCCTATCCTCAGTTTGTTGGATCAGATTGCGCTCAAAGAGCACCAGTCCGTAAATCTTATATATATATATATCTTATATATATATATAAAGCCCCGTAGCAAGAATCTGATGTGGCTAAGTGAAGTATTAGGACCATCACATTTATGTAGGCCTAATTGCACAGCTACAGAGTTTGGCAGCAGACCGCCTTGGGTTAGTTTTTATGAAATGGTATGGGTTCCGGTCGTTCATAAAGCAATTACAAACTACTAAAAGACAACTTGCCCAGGAATCAATAACAGCCAAAGATGCTGGAGTTGATTGCTACGTCATGTAAGTATATGTATAAGGGGCGTTCATTTGAAATCCGTTCGTGCCGCACCCCGCGTAATTGCGTACGTTGAACATGATCATGTCACAGTAATGTGATAAGTACTGACTAGTGAATAAAAGAGCACGTGCTTATCGTCCCATGATGAATAGGTTCTGTTTATGACCGTTGAGAAAATGGCCGGGTTGATCCAAAATCCGTCCAAAGAAGCTCAAAGAGCGGTGATTCAGGATGTCGACCAGTGGATATTCATCGAAGAATGCAGGCAGCGTACGGTAACAAATGTGTGTCGAAGACAACAGTGACAGACTGGGAACGAATGTTTCGGAAAGGACGTCAGTTCACGACAGATCTTCGATGGCCGGGTCAAGCGCATATTGTTGCAACAGAAAAAAACCACCGTCAAAATTGATGCAGCAGTACAGATGTCGAAGCATAGGTTCGCTAGCGAAAGAATTTGATGTGTCAATTGGGACAATTCAAAATGTCGTTCGTAAGAAACTGCAATATCGGAAGGTGTGTTCACAGTGGGTACCACGGATGTTGACCGACCACCAAAAAGAGGAACGCATGGGATGGTGTTTGAACCACTTGCTGCGTTACAGAGTGGAGGGTGATGCATTTCTCTTCCGCATAGTGGCAGGCGATGAATCATGGTGTCACCACTTTGAGCCGAGCAGCATAAGAGAGAGCATACAATGGAAGCATGCTGGACCACCAAAAGCCAAAAAAATTCAAGTTACAAGTTTCCGTTGGTAGGCGAAGTGGTCAAGCCGTTTGATTCGTGCTCCGAAGGTTGTGGGTTCGATTCCGGGCCGCGTCCTTCGGTTTACGAGTTAAATGTTTCGGAGACTCCTGTGGGTCGTCGCTAAAAGCTACGGAGTTCGTGCTTTGTGCGACATTTTGAGCGCATTTTTTTTTACCATGAAGGGCTATTGTTGGCCGACTTTAAAGAACATGGTGCCAACATCAACTCTACCCACTTCTTGCAAACACTAGACAAGCTGCAAAACGCCATCAAGATTGAACGACCCGGCATGCATTCTCGCGGTGTGATTTTGTTGCACGATAATGCTCGTCCGCATGTCGCAAAGATTGTGCAGGAAGCATTAGCAAGAAAGAAGTGGGAAATTCTGCAACATACAGCCTATAGTCCTGATTTGTCACCATGTGATTTTCATTTGTTCGGACCTCTATAAAAAGCTCTCAAGACGCAACGATTTCACACAGATGCAGACGATATGAACGCGGTAAACACTTGGTTCAGTGAGCAATGGGATGCTTGCTTGAATGCACACGGCGACTTCTTCTGACCAACCCATGGTGCATAATTCATTCAAAATGAATGCTTTGTTTAATTCTACAACACCTGTTAATGTTTCTTTCATGGTTTTGTAATATAGCCATTGGAACGGGTTTCAAATGAACGTCCCTAATAAGTAACTTTTAAAACTAAAGTGCACAGAAAAATAGGAGGAAAGTCCTTCCTCCCATAGCGAACGTCGAGAGCTGACATGGAACCCCTATACGATTGCGCTCACGCCATTGTTAGCATCACGTCCTAACCGTTACACCAAAAGCGCCCGCTACAAGATAGATTGTAAGCAACATGAACCTCATTAAATTACCAGTAAAGAGAGGAATAAAGAGGCACGAATGCTATTGTCGGATCAAGACCAGCATTTGAAGAAGAAGAAATTGTATGTACTCCATTTATAAATGCGTGATCCTAATATATTTCATAACCAACAAAAAAAAAACTGTGTTGAACATCAAAAGGCGTGATGAATCCTATAGGAAATATTGCCGCCAAAGTGTCGGGGTGGTATGACTTATATTAGGTCATGACATTACTTGGAAGGTTGACTAGGTCCGTCACTCTTCCGTCGATCCTTCCCAAAGTATGATGGTATTATTGTTGCAAATCTGGGTTGACCCCAGGGTCACACGAGTTCATACAGAAAAATCCTCTCTTTATTGTGTTTTGAATGCGGACAATGGCTCCATGACAATGTAATGCAACTTGACACCTTGTTTTTGACATTCTGTTGAGCTTTATTTTTCTATTCGTTCTTTGTCTACTTCGCCTGTAAACTCAAAGATAAAAACTCCGCCGCGCAGCAAGCACGACATGAAGCTTCAGACCACCAGATGTAGTCCCGCGTTGCCTTTAAAACCTTGACTTTCTCGAGGGGCGGACCCACCCGGGTCATGACTTCTGGTGCCTTTCTCCTGTCGTGTGTTCAGTTGTCCATGCATTGAAGCCGATATTTGTTTTGTTTTGTGGAAGACATGGTGTTTACATACGCTATGTCCTATGTTGTCTTTGTTTTTGTTTAACATAAAATATGAGCCGTCGTCTGTAAGCATGCAAGCTTTTCTGTGGTCCTTTATGTGTGACATTGAAAGTTTGCGCAGTCTCCGTGTTTCACTCTCTTGTTATACTGTCGTTGTTTGTTTGTATCTGTAAATAATCTTATCATCTGCGTACGCGTGTGCGTATAAAACTGTACAGCTTAGTAATTTTAATGGCGGAACGTAGCTTCCGGGAAGTAAGTAAATAATAATACACATTACCCATCTTCGCACCATAAGGCAGTTTGGGTGTTTCTGCGTTGGCCACATATGTTTAGGCCAATGGGCACTCGATGGACTGATGTCATCAATATTCCATCGGCCACTTTTACTTCTCGGGTAATTTCCTGGTACCCGGTTTATTCTGGGTCGACCTGGGAGCCCAGGTGAGTGGGAATCAAATCAGTCGTGGAAGGGAATTCGAACATATGACCACAGGGTTGGAAGGTAAAATTGTTAGCAACCGACCTATCGCGGCTCCCTGTTTCTGCGATACAAACATAATACAGTGCTGACCTGATATGGCGAAGTCACCTGGGACCCAAGAAATAGTTTTTCTTATCAGAAATCCCTCTTATAAGAGTTTAATGCATATATAACGTACAATACAATATTATTGTTCTTCTCAACAGAAATTCCCCACATCCGAGATCGCCTTAAGTGGTTTGTACTGTAATGTAATCAGCGTGTATGGAGTTATATGTGTGATAAAGCATGACTTGGAGATAAAGCTCTGGAATATTTGGTTTGTCTACAGGTACATTTGGGAAGAGAACGTCCAAGCGGTACCAAATGTAGATAATAGATGCTCCTGCAGGCTGCGCCATTTCTGTTCTTATCCAACCAGCACGTGTTTGTCAGTGATGACAATCTTTTCCAAGTTGCACATTTTACCTTCGCAGAAGCACTTGTTCAATACATGTGCTCGACTGAAACCAGCATTCCTGCAAACATCGAACTGTTGGTTTTCTCAGAAACCTAGCCATACTTATTACGAGATTTTAGGTCTTCATCAAGGGGCTACTGCTCAAGAAATACGGAATGCGTTTCTCAAACTATCAAAGCAATACCACCCTGATGTTGCCCAGAATGATATTGAAAATCATGGCCGCTTCTTAAAAATAAATGAAGCTTATTCAGTTCTCAGTAAGCCAAGCACTCGCACAGAATATAATACATCACTATTCAATGAATCTTTGAGACGCGAAGGCTTCGAGGGTGCGATTCGCAGATCTGAGGCCAACACTTATGACATTAACCATGCACGAAAACACAACGATGCACATTTTCCCGGAAAGGCAATATTCCAGAACGCCCAATTTTCTGACGGGTCAGGAGGAAAGCAGGACAGAAACGATTCAAGTATTTCCGAAATGTTCACATATTCTGTTTATACAGTAGGTGTCTGTTTGATTATTGCATTCTTCATAATGAGCACAGTTGATGTTGGGCCTAATAGTTTGACGAATAATCCTCACCATAACAATGCTTACATCAGCAAGAAGGAACTAGAAAGAGGGCAGCTTTTGTGGAAGGCGGAACAGTCTGGGAGGACAGTGTATTATTATGCCGTCGACAGCGAATCTAACGGTCAGAAAGTGTATGTTGCGTGCCGTGAAAAAGGAGATAAAAGCACGGAGTACGTGTATCGTGTTCTCGCCACATACAACCAATCTTCAACCAAGAGAACTGTAGATTAAGATACTATATGGTAAAGTCACACACTGAACAGGAATACGGTAATCAAGACACACATGTTCATACACATATACAAACAGAGGTGGAGAGAGAGAGAGAGAGAGAGAGAGAGAGAGAGAGAGAGAGAGAGAGAGAGAGAGAGAGAGAGAGAGAGAGAGAGAGAGAGAGAGAGAGAGAGAGAGAGGGTAACTCTGCAAGAAGATGATGAAAAGCGTAAAGTTATTAGAGACATGCTTCTTCGTACCTCTTTTAAGAGGAGAGTGCGTAACATCCAGTCATGTACTTCATAGGACAGAGTGTCCGACTTTGGCACATATTCCATCCAAGGTAACGGGCTCTATCTGCTTGTGGCAGTTTTTACTTTTCCTAATAATTTTACCCAGTCTTTGCGATTTCCAGCTGCCGTTAAATTTTAAATGCGTAAAATTTACACAGTGGCCTCCTGTTTTTCGTCCTTATGCGAGAAGGCTAGGTATCCGATATCACTACCCAAGAGATCAGTGGTACGCGTGCTATCATTAGATACCAATGGTTCTTGGAAAAAGTCCCTGCCTTATGCAGGAATCGAAGCGGACACCATAACATCTCAGCATCGGCTTCCATCTTCTCTCTCTCTTCTCTCTCTCTCTCTCTCTCTCTCTCTCTCTCTCTCTCTCTCTCTCTCTCTCTCTCTCTCTCTCTCTCTCTCTCTCTCTCTCTCTTCTCCCTTCTCTTCCTCCTCCACCACCACCATCAGAAAAAATTGCTGTGCAGAACCACAAATGAGGCGATCCTTCAAGAAGCAGCTGAAAACTGTCATGCCAGTAAGCTTGGGCAGTCACGATTCGCCATTTCACTCGATCACCAGACTCGTGGATTCTTCTTCTTTCGTTCGCTTGAAATATGTCTATAACTGCAATGTTGTCTCTCAGGTCTTAGTCAGATATGACTGAGCTACCGTATAACAGTAGACGGTACTACCTGGTTTCTGTTAGCGCTGAACATTGGGCGGCGCTTACCAAACCCGACACCCCACATTGTGCCAACGGCTTCGGGCGGAAGAGCGCAATTGGGAGGGTACAAGCCTTACCCTGGTGCGAGGAAATGCAAGCTAAAGACAAAATGTCATGGCAGGGCAGACCAGGCCCTAAGCCTTGGTTGGCGACTGGTCTAGGATCGAAGCTCCGACAGGCGGACAGTTAGAGCATTGCTTTGCTGATCCGGCAGCTTCTGCAGCTTGTCTTGTTCCAGATGTAGGGGTGTTACCTTTCCTCTGGAGTAAACTAGGCAGGCCGAGAGAGGGATCATGCTGCATGGGCAACACATGATCTCTATATTTTAGCCCAGGCTTTGTGCTATGGAGAGGCAATAACTCCATCCCTGGTCTTAACTGGTCTCGGAATCAAAGCGAGAGGCAACTGTTACGGGTTATAAGTCCTTGTCAGTTGGCGTAGACATGGGGCGCCACGCGTTGCCTCTGACGGTGGGAGACACCTATAGGTGTCACTGATCAGCTACCGCCCGCCTCAAGCTGGGCAGCCCCCAGCCAATTGGGTGCTGATCCGCCACAGCCTGCCTGCTTCAATGGGTGCTTGGGGCTAGGACAAAATCTGAATCGCAGGCTGTAAAACCAATGCACCAGGTACAAACAAAAATAAAAATAGAAACCTCAAGCTACGGCTTGCAACCTGGAACGTGAGAACCATGTGTCCAGGATTTTCCACTGACTTGACCAATATTGACGATGTGAGAAAAACGGCTGTGATTGATGCCGAACTCAATCGTCTTAACATTGATATTGCTGGCCTGCAGGAGACTCGCCTCGCTGAGGAAGGGTCACTCAGGGAAAACAACTACACCTTTTTCTGGAAGGGTAGAGGGCAGGCAGAAAAAAGGCAACACGGTGTGGGCTTTGCAGTGAAGAATTCGCTACTGAGAATGATTGAAATTCCAGCAGGAGGAAATGAAAGACTATTATCCCTGCGCTTAGCAACCTCTTGTGGGTTTGCCACCATTATTACTGCATATGCACCGACACTCGATTCCTCTGATGATGTGAAGGATTTGTTCTATGAGGAGTTAGACTCCGTGATCAAGGCAGTTCCAAAATCTGACTACATTTATATGCTCGGTGATTTCAATGCTCGTGTGGGCAAGGACTCGAGTTCATGGCCACTGTGCCTTGGAAAATACAACATCGGTCGCATGAATGAAAATGGGCAAAGGCTGCTGGAGCATTGCACCAGTAATGACCTATGTATTACAAACTCTTTTTTTAAAACAAAAGAGATGCATAAGGTCACATGGAAACATCCAAGATCCGGCCATTGGCACCAGCTGGACTTCATCATCACACGGAGACAACATCTGAACCATATATCATTGACTCGTAGTTACCACAGTGCTGACTGTGATACAGATCATTCTTTGGTTGTTGCAAGAGTTAGACTGAGACCAAAGAGAATCTACACAGCTAAACACAAATCTAGCCCCAGGATTAATACTATTAACACTCATGATCCTGAAAAGTGCTTTCAGTTTCAACAGCAACTTGAAGACGCTTTCACTGATACACCAGAAAATTGTACAGTAAATGAAAAGTGGGGTCAAATTAAGGAAACTCTTTATAAAACTGCCGTAGGGGTTTACGGCACTGTGGATCATAAGAGGCAGGACTGGTTTGCGGCCAACAGCGAGAGACTGCAGCCCTTGATTGATAAGAAGAAGAAAGCTCTCTTAAGAAACAAGGAAAGACCAACGCGTAACACTCTGAGTGAGCTAAGGCAAGCTAGGAAAGGATGTGCAAAAGGCTGCCAGGCAGTGTGCAAATGATTATTGGATCAAGTTATGTGAGTCCATTCAAATCGCAAGTGATAAGGGAGACATAAGAAGCATGTATGAAGGAATAAAGAAAGCCTGTGGTCCTGTGATCAAAAGAAGTGCACCGCTGAAAACCTTGACTGGAGAAGTCATCACTGATAAGAAACAGCAGATGGACAGATGGGTAGAGCACTATTTGGAGCTTTACTCAAGTGAGACCAAACTAGCGGATGATGCCCTTAACGCCATAGAGGCTCTACCAACTCTTGACCACCTGGACACACTTCCCACCATAACAGAAGTTAAGTGTGCTATAAATGAACTTGCATCTGGCAAGGCTCCAGGTAAGGATGGGATTCCAATAGAGGTTATCAGGAGTGGGCAAGACACACTCACTCTACAGATCCACCAGCTAATAGAGCTATGCTGGCGTGAAGGACAAGTCCCACAGGATTTCAAAGATTCAAACATCATAACGCTGTACAAGAACAAGGGTGATCGGAGCGACTGTAACAACTATAGGGGTATCTCACTTCTGTGTATTGTTGGAAAAGTATTTGCCAGAATTGTTCTGCGCAGACTTCAAGTCCTAGGAGATCAAGTCTACCCCGAATCACAGTGTGGCTTTCGACAGAACCGGTCTACCACTGATATGATATTCTCATTGCGACAAATGCAAGAAAAATGCCGTGAACAGAATCAACCACTGTTTATTGCCTTCATCGACCTCACAAAGGCATTTGATTTGGTCAGTCGTGAGGGTCTGTTCAAGGCACTAAAGAAGATTGGCTGCCCACCAACTCTTCTGTCCATTGTGGAATCGTTCCACACAGGCATGAAGGGTATAATCAAGTTTGATGGTGCAACTTCTGAAGAATTTGAAATCAAGAGTGGAGTTAAGCAAGGTTGTGTACTAGCTCCCACCCTCTTTGGAATATACTTTTCACTTCTACTGAAATATGCATTTCGTGATCAGGATGGTGGTATATACATTCACTCACGCTCAGATGGCGGCCTCTACAATGCTCAGAGATTGAAGGCTAAGACCAAAATTAGGAGGGTACTGATCAGAGAGTTGCTTTTTGCAGATGATGCTGCAGTTACGACCCACTCTGAGGAAGAATTGCAATGTCTACTATCTGCATTCTCCAATGCTTGTTCTGAGTTTGGTTTAACAATTAGCAAAAAGAAGACACAGATTATGTCACAAGGTGCACATGGGGTACCATCAATCTTTATTGACGACGCCGAACTAGAGATAGTAGACCATTTTACATATCTAGGATCAGTGGTAAATAGCAAATTATCCCTAGATCAGGAAATCAACATCCGGATTGGTAAGGCAGCAACAACAATGAACAGGTTAAGAAAAAGAGTCTGGGAGAACAGGAAGCTTACTGCCAAAACAAAAGTCCTTGTCTATCAAGCCTGTGTCCTTAGTACTCTTCTCTATGGCAGTGAAACCTGGACAACTTACTCACACCAAGAGAACAATTTAAACAGCTTTCATATGCGGTGTCTGCGAAGAATTCTTGGTATTAAGTGGCAAGACAAAATCACAAATACTGAAGTATTGGAAAGATCAGGTTGTGTGACAGTTTATTCCATGCTCAGTCTTCGTAGACTTAGATGGATAGGACATCTTAGGAGGATGGATGATGGTAGAATACCAAAGGATATCTTTTTTGGTGAATTACAGATGGGTAAGAGATCTCAGTGTCGGCCTCTACTACGATACAAAGATGTGTGTAAGCGGGACATGATTGATACAGGCATTGATAATGCACATTGGGAGCAAGTCGCCGCTGAACGTGTTGCATGGAGAGCAAATATCAGAAATGGAATAAAGTCAAAGGAGAAAATTATTGCAGAAAAGTCACACACCAAGCGTTTGAGACGTAAGATGGTGCATGATGGTGGAAATGACCACGTGTTCACATGCACCCACTGTGAACGGACATTTACAGCGCAAATTGGCCTTATCAGTCACACTCGCTACCGCCATAGTTAAAAGTTATTATGCCTTTTTAGAGCACACACTATCGTCTGTCAAGACGGCAAGGTGCCAATGTATGTATGTGTCTCTTGTATGAATCTAACAGTCTTTTTTAGTTCACTCAGCGGCCCATAGAGTTTATTTTCCACTGTTGTCTCTCTAGGCCAGAAGGTTCGCCTGGATATGTTGTAGTTTGGGCAGTCCTGGAGTATGTGCTCAGCTGTCTGCGACGCCAAACCACATGTGCACATGTCTGTGTCACCAATCTTGAATTTTGTATACATGTGGTTGCGTAATCTATTGTGTCCTGTTCTGAGGCGCAGAATAATGACTTGTTCTGGTCTGTCCATAACGTGGTAGTCGTCTTGAGTAGGGTTTGGTGGCCTTCTGACTGATTTGATCATTCTTTTCTTTTGGTGGAATGTAATGGGCACATCAGGCTGTTCTTCTTTTGCTCCTTCCTTAGCCAATCGATCAGCTCTGTCGTTTCCGGGTACTCCACAGTGGGATGGTATCCACTGTATGGTGACCTTATGCTGACTGCTAAGTTCAGAAAGTAGTGTCCTTAGAACTGGTAATTTCCCAGACAGGAGTGCCTCTATTACTGATTTTGCATCTGTCAATATCACCACAGGTTGTCTACCATGGCTGGTATTTTGTAATTTCTCTATTGCTATCTTGATTGCCTCAATTTCAGCATCATAGTTATGGCAGTACTTTCCTGTTGGAACTCTGGCCGTGTCCCTAGTATTATTTGGGTATTCTATATACACTCCCGCTCCTCCATTTCGAACAGCATTTTGCGCTGACCCATCTGTGTAGACTCGGATCCAGAGGTCCTGTGGGTATTCGTCATCAAGGAAGCTGAGAGTGGCTGTTCTGCGCTGTACACTGTTCTGTTCTTCCTTGTCAAATATTCCTCTCACTTTTGTCTGGATTTGTAGCGATAGTCTATGTTCATCTTTCCATGGAGTTCGCTCTGGAATAGTTGTCAATGGAATACCAACTGTGGGAAGATCGGTGGTTTCTCTGCAGAGTTGTTTGGCCTGGTGGATAAAACTACTTCTTTTCAACCGCCCCATAGCTAAGTTTTCAAATCGGTTCTTCATAGGGTGACCAGGCAAGCTGAGGAGCTTGTCTGCTTGTATTAGTGTTTTTGTATCTCTACGTTCTCTCAGTGCTTGTGTCCTCCCAATTTTCTTCATTGCTACTATATGGGTTGATCTCATCCCTCCTGTGGTGACTCTAAGAGCTTGATTTTGCACTTTGTCCAGCTCTTGTAGTGTGGTTTTTGATGCTGAACACCACGCAGTCGACCTGTATTCTAGGTGTGGTCGTATGCTCTGTTGATAAACTTTGCTAAGTATTCTCCCACTGGCTCCCCATGAACATGCATCAGTGGCCACCATATTGCTACAGAGAGCTGTAGATACATTTGTTGCATGGGCGGATAGATGGTGTGTCAGCATAAACATTGACAAGTGCAGCACCACTCTATTTACCCTCTCTCCGAAACAAAAGGCAGGGATCAACCAGATAAATGGAACGCCCCTAAGAGAAGATAAAGAACCAACATTCCTTGGTGTATCAATTGATGACAGGCTGACATGGAGAAATCACATCAAAAAAGCTGTAGCAAAAGCCAGAAGGAAAATAGCCACCCTGAGAAAGCTAAGTGGAACTCGTGGATCAGTTCAGTGTTCTTGTGTCGATCAGGCCATCCAAGTATTTACTTCTCTGTCTTCCCCTTGTTCTCTTCCCCTCGATCTTGCCAGTTGTCACCAAGTTTTCTAATTTATTTTTTCTCATAACATGTCCAAAAAATTGTGACTGTCTACGTATAATTTCTCTTATCAGTTTACGATTTTCATTTGTTTCTTGTAGGAATTGATCGTTGGTTTTTCTGTCTACCCATGGTATTCTTTGTATTCTCCTCAGAAACCACATTTCCACAGCCGTCAGATGTTTTTCAGTTTGACTGCACATTGTCCACGCTTCACATCCACACAAAGGTGACAGGCTCTATATATAACCTCACCACTCTTTTTCTCGTTGCAATTGAAATCATTTTGTTGGTCAGTATGTTTTTCTTTGCAAAAGGCTACGATCACCTGCCAGTATGGTCACTTCCAAGAAGGAAAGCAACGGCACTACTACCTTCTTTAAAGTTGTCTAGTTCATCATGATTCGCCTGAAATGTATCATAGCATCAACATAAATTTCTCGTTGTATAAAAAGAAATTTTCAGTAGTATCAACAGACATTTATTGTAGTATCAACAGAAATTTGTATGACCGAAATACGTATCTTATTCCAGCGATTAAAATGAACATATTGTCCACAATAATTCACATCTCCCACAGTAATTGACACTTCTAAATAAATTCATTGTAAATCCATTTGCAACAATTGTTGTATGCATTCTAACTGTTAATGCCCTTGCTAATGATGCCCTGCCCATGAGAAGAAGAACATTATGTGTACGTTAATCCTGTTCGCGACTTAGAAACCGGGTGGAGGTCAGCATGGCAGAATAGATAAGAAGGCTTGTTCTTGAACATCCAGTGTGATATGCTGAATTAGCGGGTTCAAACCCTACACCGGTTCTTCTTCTTCTTCTTCTTCTTCTTCTTCTTCTTCTTCTTCTTCTTCTTCTTCTTCTTCTTCTTCTTCTTCTTCTTCTTCTTCTTCTTCTTCTTCTTCTTCTTCTTCTTCTTCCTCTTCTCTTCTTCTTCAAAATATAGTTAATATGAGTTAATGTCATTGTTACTTAATAAACAATCATTGCCCATATGCTAACGGTATTTAGGAAAGGTAGGGAGGGGGGAAGGGAGGCTGGGGACTTCACATGAAAACATTAAGTTATTAGAAATTACAATAACCACGCCAATGTCTTGTAACCTGTCACCTTGTGTTAAGGATGTCAAGAGTGTTTTGCACGTGACATCACGGTGCAAACCTTCACAGTGAAGTCATAAGGACAGTTTACATATCGCCGCCCCACGTTTGACATGCATCATAAGGGAGCAGCATTCTGTTATCCGCTTTCTTGACCAGTGAACGGGTGAAACCCATAGACATTCGTCGGCGTTGTGCTACATGTCCAGTGTGGTGATGAATGCCTGTCAGCTAAGCAGGTGTATGAGTGGAGTAGGAAGTTTCAAAACGGCGTGGCTTCTGTGAAAGACTATTCACGACCGGGTCAGGCACACCAAGTAGTGACCCAGGAGTCGATTTTTTCTACAGAAATCCAAGCACTTCATCAGCGCTGGAGGACTTCCATCGAACTCGAAAGACGATACATCTGTTCTTTGATTTTCTAGAATATATTCACACACCTTTTCTCTATCTCTCTTCCACACCCCCCCCCCCCCCCCCCCCCCCCCCAGTCTTTACTTGAAGCCCATCGTAATTTTAATTTAGCAATGTCATACCTAACGCTGTGGGGCGATAAACAGATGCTTGCGTGTGAAAATTGTGCGTAATAAAAATCCCACGACAGATGGAAATCACAAAGAGTAGGTCGTAACGGCCGCTGTCTTGACAAAAACTGTTGGAAAATAAAACCTCTGTGGCGAAGGTGTTACGAATGCAATTCCTAATCCCGCATACCGCGTTCGAAACACAGCTGCTGGCTGTTTGGAAGCAGACTGCCTTCCGTTGGTTACCATAAAAAGATGTGTGTTGGTCATTCAGAAAGCAATGGCAAACTACTGAACGTAAACTTGCCAAGAAATCACAAACAGCCAAAAAACGCTGGGGTTGGCTGACACGCCCTGTAAAGGATATGCAGCTAACTGTTTTTTAAGAACTGAAGAGTCCATTACTTTGGTTGGCAGTTATCTAAAAGAAGGGAACTATAAACATATCAAAGTCAGACATACGGTTCTTTGAGGTACAGAACTAGGTGTGTCGCACTCGAAAGTGAAACGAAGAAGAATAAAAGGAAAGTCTATTGAAAAGTCAATTTCGAAGCCATAGACTAAGTATAGAATGATTGTATTAAAAGCCACTTGACTTGATAGATAATCTATAGAATAATTCTAGTAACAGACATTAGACTTAATTCAGTGCAGAAGGATACCTTGTATGATCTCCCATTTGTACAGAAGTACGACATATCGCTATAATAGGGTCATTGTGTTATTTGTTTTGTTTCGTGGTACCTACCACAATTTCAATGCTCAGTGAACGGACATTTATTTTACAAACTTGTTCATTTCATTGTGTACCATGTTTAGTCCAAACCTACTTTTTGTTTTGCACTGAGTCAGTTAATACTGTGTTTTTCATTTTGCACGCTTTGGACTCAAGCGTAGTCCATACACGTGCATAAAAGTCGCTTAAAAGTCGATAGGGTCGACTTCATTGCACCGGGTTTTTATCCCATATAGCTCGGTCTCTTTCCGCAGCGCGCAAAGCGTCGCACAAAAGCACGAACTCCGTAGCTCTAGCGACGACCCATCGGAGTCTCCATTACATCCCCCTGGCAATAGCTAGGGAGTCTCCGTGGCGAAGTGGTCACGCCGTTAGCCTCGCGTTCCGAAGGTTATGGGTTCGATTCCGGACTACGTCTTTTGGTTTACTAGTGTGTCTTTCTCGGAGACTCCTGAGGGTCGTCGCTGAAGCTACGGAGGTCATGCTTTCTACGGTGCTTTACGCAGGTAACCCTCGACCTTTAAGACATCTTTTAAAGATTGCTGGCAATAGTTGCAACTGCTAGAGAATGCACTAGCCTGGTGTTGCGTGAGGGTTAACTTTCCCCATTACCCGTATCTCTCGCCATCAGGCTAACCATCTCCGACTTAACTGATTCGGTGCCAACCAAAAAGTAGGGTTTGACCAAACATGGTACACAATCAGTTGAACCAGTATTATTTTGTACATTTCCATTCACTGAGCATTGAAATTGCGGAAAGTCATCATCATGTGCCATGCCGGTAAGCGTGGGCGGTCATGTTTTGATCTCACTCGATCACCAGAATCGCGGATCTGCTCGGTGTTCTTGTCTCAACCATACAACGTGGCCAAGGCATCCAGGTATTTACCTCTCTCTCTCCTCCCCTAGTTCTCTTCCTCTCGATCTTGCCAGTTGTCACCGTGTTCTCCAATTTATTTCTTCTCATAACGTGCGGAAGATACACGAAACAAACAAGTAACACGACGACCCTATTATAGTGATAAATCATCCTTCTGTTCAAATGGCAGTTCACATTTGGCGATATATTATCCTTTGGCACTAAATTAGTTAAGAGATATTCGCAAATTACATCTCAGGGTCAAGAACGGAAGTCACCATGCAAGTCCAACTGACCGCCGCGTGGAACACACCCAGTACGCCACTATCAGCATAGACAGTTTCAGCGCGTTGAACCCCTCATCAACGCCGAGCTCCATATAATACACTCATTCGTTAGTTTAAAAAGGTCACATGTGCTTTTGCCAAAACTAAATAACTCAAACACTCTTCAGTCAGATAAGAAGTTGATGTATTTGACATGCAGCTGAAAACATCCTTCCACCTTTGCCTGTTTTATTGTACATACGGTCAAGGTCTCCCAACACTGGTGGAAAACATGGTTTTATTTAAAGTTTTATATTTCAAGATCGCAGTTATTTATACTCACTAAGACATATTGCTATATGTCCTTTGCAGGACGTTGTGATTAACCCCAGGTTTATTATCTAGGCAATTGTGCCTCTAGTTGTTGTCTCATCCAGGACGCGCTAGCACAGGTGACAGACATGTCCTCGAATGAAAATAAAGTACTTATCGCGTGTTGACATAACAGCGAAAATAAACACACAGCTGTTATCCAGGACAGGAAAGTCAAGTGCAGGACCTTTCTCGGCGCACTGAGGTCGTTTGCATGTTAGGTGGTTTAAAAGTGCACGACCTTCGCAAGACATTGCGATCAACCGTTGGTTGGTGGACTAGGCAGTTTTACTTTCTGTGGTTTGCCATTGTTTTCTGAACTAGCTTGCCATCAGCGCACCAGACGTTAAAGAGCTAGAGTGCTCTTATCCCTTCTTCTTCTTCTTCTTCTTCTTCTTCTTCTTCTTCTTCTTCTTCTTCTTCTTCTTCTTCTTCTTCTTCTTCTTCTTCTGCTGCTGCTGCTGCTGTCGCTGCTTTCCCTCTTCTTCTGCGTGCCCAATTTGTGACCCTTTGAAAATAAAGTTCGTTCGTTCGTTCGTTCTCTTTCTTCCTCTTCTTCTGTTGTTGCTACCGCTTCAAAATATAGTTAAGATAAGTTTCTTTCATTGTTACTAAGTCGACAATCATTGTCCATATGCTTCAGGAATTCCTATCTGTATATAATGTTTAGTTAGCAATGTTATACCTAACGCTGTGGGAAGAATAACAGATGGTCCCGTGTCCAAGTTGTGCTAGTTAAAAATCCTACGACAGTTGGAAATCAAAAGAGTAGGTCATAACGCCGCTGTCCTGGCAAACATTGTTAGGAAATAAAACCTACCCACAGTAGAGCCACCGGCTCTGTGGCCAAGGTGTTACGAATGCAATTCGTATTCTCGCATACCGCGTTCAAAACACTGCTGCGGGCGATTTTGAAGCAAACCGCCTTGCGTTGGTTACCATAGAAAGATATGAGTGTCGGTCGGTCAGTAAGTAATGGCAAACTACTGAACGTAAACTTGCGCAAGAAATCGCTGGTGTTGACTGCCACGTCCTGTAAAAGACATGCAGGTAACGTTTAAACTGTATAGCCCGTTACTTTGCATGGGATCTATCTAAAAGAAGGAAACCTTAAACATGTCGAAGTCAGACATACCGACCTATGCGGTACAGAACTAGGTGTGTCACACTCGAAAGCGAAACGAAGAAGTATAAGGGGAAAGATTGTATTGAAAAGTCATTTCTACGACATCCACTAACAATAGCATGATTGTATTAAAAAGCCACTTGACTTGATAGATGAACTATAGAACGATTCTATTAACAGACAGTGCCAAAGGATACTATATGAGACCTGTTATTTGGACAGAAGGAAGACATATCACCATACCATGGTCATAGTGTGTTTTTTTTTTGGGGGGGGGGAAGGGGGGGGGAGGGGGGGGGGATTTTGTTTCGTGGTATCTACCACAATTTCAATGCTCAGTGAAAGGATATTTATTTCACAAACTTGTTTATTTCATTGTGTACCATGTTAGGTCCAAACCTACGTTTTGTTTGGCGCTGAATCAGTGAGTACATGTGTTTGGCGCTGAATAAGTGAGTACATGTGTTTGGCGCTGAATCAGTGAGTACATGTGTTTGGCGCTGAATCAGTGAGTACATGTGTTTGGCGCTGAATCAGTGAGTACATGTGTTTGGCGCTGAATCAGTGAGTACATGTGTTTGGCGCTGAATCAGTGAGTACATGTGTTTGGCGCTGAATCAGTGAGTACATGTGTTTGGCGCTGAATCAGTGAGTACATGTGTTTGGCGCTGAATCAGTGAGTACATGTGTTTGGCGCTGAATCAGTGAGTACATGTGTTTGGCGCTGAATCAGTGAGTACATGTGTTTGGCGCTGAATCAGTGAGTACATGTGTTTGGCGCTGAATCAGTGAGTACATGTGTTTGGCGCTGAATCAGTGGGTACATGTGTTTGGCGCTGAATCAGTGAGTACATGTGTTTGGCGCTGAATCAGTGAGTACATGTGTTTGGCGCTGAATCAGTGAGTACATGTGTTTGGCGCTGAATCAGTGGGTACATGTGTTTGGCGCTGAATCAGTGAGTACATGTGTTTGGCGCTGAATCAGTGAGTACATGTGTTTGGCGCTGAATCAGTGAGTACATGTGTTTGGCGCTGAATCAGTGAGTACATGTGTTTGGCGCTGAATCAGTGAGTACATGTGTTTGGCGCTGAATCAGTGAGTACATGTGTTTTTCCATTCGGTTGCTTGAGCTCAATCATCGTCCACACACGTGCTACTGTTAGCAACAGTTGCTTCTGCTAGAGAATGTACTAACCTGGTGTTGCGTGAGGGTTACGTTTCCCAATTACCTGTATCTCTCGCCATCAGGCTAACCCTGTCCGGCTTAACTAATTCAGTGCCAAATAAAGTAGGTTTTGACCAATCATGGTACACATTCAAATGAACAAGTATTGTACATTTCCATTCACTGAGCATTGCAATTACGGAAGATATCACGAAACAAAACACGTAACACAACGACTCTATTATGGCGATATATCATTCTTATGTCCAAATGGGAGTTCACATTTGGCGATATATTATCCTTTCGCACTGAATCAGTTAAGAGAACTCGCAATTTACGTCCCAGGATCAAGGACGGAAGTCGCCATCCAAGCCCAACAGACCGTCGCGTGGAACACACCCACTACGCCGTTATCAAAAAAGACAGTTTCAGTGCCTTGAACCCCTCATCAACACCGACCTCCATATAATACACTCATTCGTTAGTTTAAACAGGTCATATGTGTTTTTGTCACAAACTAACTCAGACCCTCTTCAGTTAGATATGATGTTGTTATATATGACATGCTGCCGAAAACATCCTTCCGCAGTTGCATGTTTTATCTGATATACGGCCAAGGTCTCTCGACTCTGGTGGAAAACATGTTTTTGTTTTTCAAGGGCCCATTTATTTATACTCACAATGACAATTACTGCATGTCCCATTCATCACCCTGGGGGTGATTTACTATGGCAATTGTACGTTCAGTTATTGCCCTATTCAGGAAGCGTTAGCGCGGTTGATAGACATGTCCTGGATCGAAAATAAAGTACTTATCGCATATTAACATAACATCGAATGTAAACACGTAGCTATGGCAGGGGTACAGGGAAGTTAAGTACAGGACCTTTCTCCGTGCAGTGGAGCCTTTAGCGTGTTCATTCATTCATCAGGTGCCATTCTGGTAAGCGTGGACGGTCATGTTTCGCCATTTCACTCGATCACCAGAGTTGTGGATCAGCTCAGTGTTCTTGTCTCGACCATACCACGTGGCCAAGTCACCCAGGTATTTACTTCTCTGTCTTCCCCATATTCTCTTCCCTTCGATCTTGCCAGTTGTCACCAAGTTCTCCAATTTATTTCTTCTCATAACGTGACCAAATTATTTTGACCGACCTCCGTTTAATTTCTCTAATCAGTGTACGATTTGTATTTGTTTCTTGTCGGACTTGATCGTTTGTTTTTCGATCTGTCCATGGTATTTTTTGCATTTTCCTCAGAAACCACATTTCCACAGAAACCACATGTCCACGGTCATCTTATGTTTTTCAGCTTGTCTGCTAATTGTCCACACTTCACATCCATACAAAAGTACAGGTTCTATGTAGCACCTGAACACTCTTTTTTCGTTGAAAAATTAGTCAGTATGTTTTCTTTCTCGCATCTTTGTTTGTCACATGCTTTAAAATCGCTCTTCCATTGCAGGACCTTGCTATAAACCTCGGGTTAATTTACTAGGCAATTTTCTGTTCTATGGTTTGCGATTTTTTTTCTGAACCAGAAGTCAACGTTGGAGTCCAACTGACCGGAGCATGGGTTGAACCCCCTTACCCGGATCATCAGCGCACCAGAAGTTAACGAGTTAAAATACTCTTATCCTTTCGACCACGTGGACTCTCATATTTCATAACCAATCTGCACTATATGGCAGAGCTGGTCAATATAGTCTTTTACCTCTTTTACTTTCCAGAACAGTGTCTGGTACTTGTGTGAGGTCAGTGTAAAGAAACCAGTAACCAGAAACCTCCTCAAGGATGATCTGAACACAGAGATGCCGGGATGATCCGAACACAGAGATGCCGGGATGATCTAAACACAGAGATGCCTGGATGATCCGAACACAGAGATTCCGGGATGATCCGAACACAGAGATGCCGGGATGATCCGAAAACAGGATGCCAGAATGATCATTACACAGAGATGCCGGGATGATCCGATACAGAGATGCCGGGATGATCCGAAGACAGAGATGCCGGGATGATCCGAACACAGAGATGCTGGGATGATCCGAACACAGAGATGCCGGGATGATCCGAACACAGAGATGCCGGGATGATCATTACACAGAGATGCCGGGATGATCCGAACACAGAGATGCCGTTATGATCATTACACAGAGATGCCAGGATGATCATTACACAGAGATGCCGGGATGATCATTACACAGAGATGCCGGGATGATCATTACACAGAGATGCCGGGATGATCATTACACAGAGATGCCGGGATGATCCGAACACAGAGATGCCGTTATGATCATTACACAGAGATGCCAGGATGATCATTACACAGAGATGCCGGGATGATCATTACACAGAGATGCCGGGATGATCCGAAAACAGGATGCCGGGATGATCATTACACAGAGATGCCGGGATGATCCGACACAGAGATGCCGGGATGATCCGACACAGAGATGCCGGAATGATCATTGCACAGATTGCCGGGATGATCCGAAAACAAGATGCCGGGATGATCATTACACAGAGATGCCGAGCTGATAGGCCAGCGTGCTAATTACTGCCCTAGTAGGTCAGCGTGACCGAATGGATAAAAACGCATGTTCTTAAACATCCGGTGTGCTGACGCCGAGGTAAGGGGTTCAACCCCTACACCGGACAGTTGGACTAAAATGTTGACCTGTCTTCCTTGACTTGGGGACGTAAATTACAAATACCTCTGAAATCGGAGTGGTTTCGCCTGATGGCGAGGGACACTGTTAATATGGAAAGCTAATCCACATGCAAAATTCAGTCCAGCACTACTAGATGTAGTGTGTATGGACTACGCTTGAATTCAAAGCGAGCAAGCGAAAAAAAAAATAATACTGCCCTAAATGAAATGGATAACGTGTTTCATGTCCACTGCCCTAACGCGGCTCCTTGTCAATGGATAACGTGTTCCATGTCCACTTGTGACAGGTTGGCCCACCTCTCAGATAGTTTTTTTATATTAGATGGAGATAGCCCTCAGTAAACCCCTCTATGTAGTCTGTATTATTTGTTAGTATTATATATATATCCATATATTAGATAAAATCGTCTTTGGTTAGTGCATTTATATACATAAAACTATAGAGAGAGTTAAATACGATTTCTTCTAATAGTTAGAAGTAGATGTAGGGTAGAGTTCGTTTACAAGCCAAGAAATCAAGTCAGGCTGTGAATAATAATTTGGCCACGGGAAGGGAACTCTCCTGGATGAGAAGTTAACTTCCGGTAGCACCCTAACCTCTGCCATTTTCTGACAGCAGGCTGGAGGGAGAAGGAGCTATCGAGTCAATTGGCTAAAATTGAACACCTGTCTGTGTTTAAACATATTTTTTTGCTGGCTCTTGTTAAGCCGAACAACCCTCTAAAATATAGAAAAGCCAATGATAGTCTCCACTCCCGATAGGCCAGTCAAAATCTAGTTGAAGGGTGAGTTAATAATATTAATAATTTTGTTAAATATTTTTCTGTGTGTCAATATGCCGGCAAAATCTAAAGGCCATGCCGATCGATAATAGATACTATTAATTAAAACTAGTGTTAGTTAACTAATATTAGAATTAGGACCATGTTTGTGCCATGTGGCTTGCCGACAAGGGTAAAACGCAAAGCTCGTCACATGTGGCATTAGAAACATGGATAAATTACATTACGTAATTCTCGAAATTAGGTATCCGCCTGCGGAAGGACAACAGAGTTAGTCAGTAGACGATTGGAGTTAAGATAATTTAATTATGTGCTTAAACTTCGGAACTAGCGTATTTCTCTAGATAATATACTTAGTAGTGAAGGAATCAGTTCAGAGAGTGAATAAGTTACAATTAATTATTCTTTATTAATCTCTATCTTGCCCATAGTCAGATTACTACCATGTGGTCCAATATGGCCCACTTCAACAAAGTTCAAACCTTGGGGGAATTCTCCAACCCTAATATTGTTCTTGTGTATAGTGAAAGTAATCTTAAACCTAGCTAAGAAATCTTCTAGATAATTAATTATGTTTTAATTATTATAAGGACGACTTGCTAGTAGTACAACTCATAACTCTTTAAGTGAACTTGGGGCGTTTCATTGATTTTAATGGTTCACTCGTGTACATCGTGAATGTCAACATCCCCAATAAGGCCTTACCAAGGCAATAGGAGTTAACACTAGTCTAGTAGGGGGACACCAGACAGTAGAGACACGAGCGCTATTAATAGCCTCACAAGGAGACACAATTGTGTCAGGACAGAGGTCGAGAAGTACAAGTGAGCGAGGGCTTTCCCCAAGCAATTGGAAAGCTTGTCCTTGCGAGTACCGTGCAGGACCCGGTTACTCGTACTCACAGGCCAGCGTGCTGGCGAGACCATGCACGCAATAATAGCTGCTGTACGGAGAAGAGTGTCCGTGCTTGTCCACGCAATGTGTAGCGTGTGGAGAGACTGACTGGAGACTGTAGAGAGAGCAGACGTATCCTTGACCAATGCTATAGTTTCTAGGCAATAGGCAAACATAGGGCTGTTCATTTAGATTGTGAAATACTAGCATCATCTATCATCATGTCAATGCATTCATGTTGTATGTTGATGATGAAGTACAACGCTCGTAGAGCCCTTCAAATGTCGGCTCTGAATAAATCGCATTCCTTTCGCAAATGTCACGAGTTGTTATTTCGTGCGGTGCGAAAGTAGGGGAGTCTTGATAATCTGCAGCGCACAAGTCGCTGACAGGCTAGACCCCGAATTGGTGTCAGAATATGTGAACCAACGCCAATAATACAGTGAACCCAGGCTAGACCCCGAATTGGTGTCAGAACACAGTGAACCAACGCCAGCAGCACAATTACTATCAGATTACAGTGAAGCAACGCTTCTGAGCAGGCATTTGTTGTAATATTCTACGAACAGTTAACGCCAGCAGGCAAGTGGTATTGTAAACCACTAAACGAACGCTAGCTATCGATTGATAGTACAAAAGTCTGAACCAACATCAGTTCATTGCACGATTCAACATCATTGCTTTGTGATATATTTCAAAGTAATGCAAATTTGTTTCTATACATGCCATAATAATTTTTTGTTGGGATAAACTTTACGATCAACAATTTGTGAAATGTCAACCACAATTGAGGCAAATTAAATCGCTACAGTGTGTTTACTAAAAGCAATTGAAATGTATAAAATCATCAGTGAACATTACCATCGTAATCACCGTGTACATTTCATTGCATGTGATACAGCCATCAATGTCACCATTCTACGAAGTCAATAAGTAGATTAGCGACGAACTGCAGCCTAGAACGAAGTTACGCCAGAGTCAAGCAGCGAAGACAAGACGACATCGACGGCCATACGACTAATCATCTCACTTATCATCTAACAATCATCCAGACGATCATATCATTCATCCATTAATAACATTTATCACTATCTATCACATTTTCGTTCATCATTCGCATGAAATATGAGCTTGTATTGACAACTTAAGCTTGTATCTAATTTTTGCTGCTCTACTAACCAGAAGCAGCCCTTGTGTGATCAAATCAAACCAGTGTGTAAGTGTGAAAGACAGCGGTGGAACATCCCTGTACCGTACTTTCCAAAGAATTAGATGAGTGTATTTTCCGAATATTTTGGTATGCTCTAACTTAATCATGCATCTTCTTTTTCAGTAAAGATGTACACTTACTAACACATTATTAGAAACTATTGTATGAATATTATTATGTTATCATTTTGAACAAACATTATGCCACAAAATGGCGTCACTGAATGAATGTATCCAGGCGGGCATCGCAATAGGCCACACTGGAGATAAGCTAGAAAAATGGGCGGATCAAAAGTATAAAGAAGAAATAGCTCAACAGAGAGAAGAAACAGAAAGGAAAATTGCTCTACAGAGAGAAGAAACAGAAAGAAAAGCTGCTCTTGACAGAGATGAAAGAGCATTAGAAAGGCAACATCAGAAAGAAATGAAAGAGATTGAGGAGGTTACCAAACAGAAACATTTAGAATTAGATCAAATTACCAAACAGAAACAATTAGAGTCAGATCAAGCTATCAAACAGAAACAGTTAGATTTAGAACATGCCACCAAAGAAAAGCAAATACAAGTAGATTCAGAGACTAAACTAAAGATGAAAGAAATGGAAGTAGATTCTAACATACAAATAGCCTCTAGCAAACAAAAGAGCCAAGAAGAACAAAACAAATTTAGTAAGTACAAGGGCCTTATCAAACCATACAGTGTAGGTGATTCTATCAGCGCATGGACTGAAAACATAGAGTTCCAACTAAAAACACAGAAAATATCTTTAGAGGATTGGGCAATGATTTACATGAGGAACCTGAGTGGGGAGCCTTTAAAAGTAATAGAATCCATACCTACAGAGCTTAGAAACAATTATCAATACATACACGATAGGATAATGCAACATTTTCTTTTGGACGCTACTGGGTACCAAATTCAATTCTCACAGATTAGGTCAAAAGCAACTGAAACCTTTTTAGACTACATCTCTAACGTGCAGAGCACATTTAAAAAGTGGACTAGAGCGGCTAAAGTAACAGCTATGAAAAACTAGAAGAGCTGATGGTAATGGACAAAGTCATTTCTACCGTTCCTACCCCTTTTGCAAAGTTCTTACAACAGTCAGATATTGAGTCCATTCAACAATTAGAGAAACAGGGGTCAGCTTATTTTTCATCTAATCTGGACATATTTAAAACTACATCACATGACACAGAAATTACAGCTTTTGCAGATAAAGGTCCTGATAGATCCTACAACCACAAAGATTATCGTAAAAAGGACAAATCAGATCAGAAACCACCTCGATGTAATTATTGCAATCTTTTTCATCCAACTTATTCGATGTGTGATAAGAACCCCACATATCCGTCACACCTAGAAGCAGTGTTAAAGAAGCAAGAAAGCAGAAGATCATCCTTTAAACGTGCAGTAAAATGTTATTTTTGTTCAAGTTATGGCCACTATAGCAATAGGTGTCTCGGGAGACAGAGTATGAAGGCAAACAATGCAGCACTCATCGATACATCATCAGACGATGAGAGTGACATTGATCCAGAACTTGTGAATGTATTGCCAACGAATGAATGTCAGAGTGTATCATTAGCAACCGATATTTTAGACTTTTAAGAAATGTAAAGTATGCCATCAGTTTCATGCGGATGGGAGATTAAAATGTGGACACGTAATATCATGTTCAAATGAAGAAGCTAACGCAGCATGTGCCTCCACAGGTAAACTTAAGTTCTACGATGCACTGGTCAATGGGCAACCATGCCAATGCTTAGTTGATAGCGGAAGCACTATACTGGGGTTAAGGAGAGAACTTGCTAGATCAGAAGATTATACGGGTGAATTTGACAAATGCCGTACTTTCTCTGGAACCATCGAGAAATATCCACTGGCAAAAGCACATATCAATACCCCGTTCCTTACCGGCACATTTACGTGCGCGATCCTCCAAGATCCATGTACGGATCTTATTTTGGGGTGCCTAGATGCATTGAAAGAATGTACAGACGACAACATAAAAACCTGGAAAGAAACACACATGGCCAACGCTGTAACTAAGTCAGATACAGAAACAAATTATACTGACTTACAAAATGAAATGCTACAGCTATTAACACCAAGTGGTGCAGATACCAACACTACTCGACAAAAGTTGATCGAGGCACAAAGCACCGACCAAACCATCACACCGTATTTTAACTTGTTGTGTGAGCGAAAGAAAGTTTCTAAAAATTCTTCCTGGTACTTTAAAAAGGTTAACGGAATTCTCATGCGTTATTATACATATAATAACCATGAAATTCAGCAGACGGTGTTACCTATAACATACCGACAAAATGTGCTAAAAAGCGCACATGAACCACCGTTTGCTGAACATTTGGGCTATCATAAAACGCGAGCCAGAATTCTATCACAATTTTACTGGCCGAAATTCTGTTCGGACATAAAATCTTTCTGTCGCTCTTGTACTGTTTGTCAACATCGTGTACGAAAGAAAAAGCATGTAAAGGGTGCAACGGTCAATAATAACAACTAGACCACTTGATAGTATAGCGGTCGATATTGCTGGACCCCTAATACAGATGTCGAGTAATGGAAACCACAACTATCCAAATAACGGTGCAAAAACGATTCACCTTAAACCAAACCAGAAGATTGTGATTCGACTACCTGAGAAACATATGTCACTAACATCGTGGCAAGAGCCTCTAATCGTTGAACATAAAATATCAGATGGCGATCATGAAATATCGATAAAAGGACACTTAGAGATATTTCATATCAACATACTGAAACCATACTTTTTACGACAAGAACAACAGACAGACGAACAAATTGCACCACCACCAAGCAATGAGACGACAGACATACACAACACAACTTCACTAGATAGGGCGACACACGACAACGACAACGCAAACACACGTAGCCAGATAACAGCACACACAGCTAGCACCACAACAATATTGTACGAAACAGACGAGGACAAGATGAAATTACCACTTCCTACGGTATATTCAACTGCGACCAGTATTTCGACTGATATAAAGAACATATACAGTCATACGGAAGACAGGACAAAACAATTACTGAAACTTCGACAAGTCTTCGACAGGTTGCGATTGTTTGGGCTCACAGCAAAGCCATCCAAAGTAGAGTTGGGCATGGAACAAATTGACTTCCTGAGTCATACCATCTGCAGGGGCCAATTGAAAACCGATGACAGAATCGTCACTAAGATTCTGAATTTGACAATGCCAACGTCCAAGAAACAGGTCCGAGGTTTACTCGGTCTGGTGAACTACTATAGTAAATTTATTCCAAATTTGGCGGAAATCACCAGTGTTTTTTTCTAACATCTTAAAGGCTTCGGCTAAGTTATCTGTAAAAGATGCAGGATTAATTAGTGCGTTCCATAGATTTTTGGCAGGAGCACAGTTTGTAATCCAATCCGATAACTCTCCGTTGTCTGTGATGCAGTCTGGACATCCTACCAACAATAGAATTTACAGGTGGGCTTTGATTCTCCAAAATTACAATTTTACTATCCAGCACTTAAAAGGGAGATTAAATACGGTGGCAGACATTTTGAGTCGTCCATCATCCTTTCAAATACCTGATTTGCAGGAAGGGATCGACCATACACCACCAGAAACATTGACACTGTAATAATACATAACTCAGTGCCGTATGTGGTGATTAAGACATGTCGTAAGTGCGTTATCATCGCCAGATATATAACCTGTGTGAATATAACAGTGCTATGAGAAGTGTAACAAACAGACGCAGAATATAAGAGACCAACGGCAAGACCCCGAATTGCAGAAATAGCATGCGCTAACACACACATAAGTTAGAATAACACTCAGGTGTTAACTATGAACCTACATAAGATAGTAGGCAACTATATTTATACACTATCCTTGAAGGAGAGCATAATAGACTTTGCCGGAATGAACTATGTTAGAATAGTCTACAAAGAGTATTGCTCCATCTTCACAACGCAGAGGAGGACGTCGACTTAGTGTAATTAGATATAGAAATGTAACTGTGATATATGTATATTATTATTTTATTAACAGTACCTATAAATTCATTTTTCTATTAATTATGTAATTCCAAATTGTTTAAATGCATATATAACTTTATTTTCTTATTTGTTAGTTAGAAATCACCATTATTTAATTAATAACCCATTTCTTAGAACACCAATTATAGAAATACAATTGTTAGATATTATATTAGTTTATTACCACATAATTATAATCAGTTACACATCCATTTATCTAAAATATCATTTCCAAACTAACCCAACCATTTAGGAATTAATATCATCTTTTCCATAAATAATACTTTAAGGTAATTAACCCATTTTTCTTAAATGAAAGTAGAATTAGATTATTTCCCTTTAGGGTATTTTAGGTCAGTACACCAAATTATTAGTAAGTTACTATGACAGGATCGGTAACAAACCATCCTCATAACTTTGTATATTTATGTACAGACATGACGCGTGCAAACATAACGCACAGTCATTTGGCGTGATTACTGTTAAAATTCAGCCAATCGTTTATTGTATATATATATATATGTGTATGTATTTGATACTAGGAAACATATTTTAATGACGAGAGAATGGTTGAGTGAAAGAACAGTATGAAAGTGAATGAAAGATGTATGAAAGAAGAATAAATGCGATGGGAGAATGCAAAAACGTAGTAAACATTGAAAGAAACAGAGCGAGAGAGAAAGACAGCGGGAAATTTTTTTTCTCCACCGCTGCAAACTTCTTATTTGACTTGTCTGTGTAACCAATGTGTTGTTGAGTTTTTTATAAGTGTGTTACAGCCATACTTTAAGTACAGTATATAGGGAATGTACTTTTAGCTTCAGAAAGCGGAATTGTGGTCACAAATAATAATAACGAACGTTCGTAACCACAATAAACCGATTTGCGGCGCTCGAAGGAACACACACATTTAGTACACTAACGCATACACATGTGAGAGAGTTAAGTACACTGTAGTTTATTAGAAAACACGCAAACAAACAGGAAAACAAACACATAAAAGTTGCACACACCATTCATCTCAAAGGACAACAACTCTAAATTCAGGGGACACAATAACTGTTAGAAACCTAAAGGTAACAGTGAATATAGCTTTTCACATGCGGAAGCGAGAAGGTGAACAGTAGAGCTGTGTGTATAGAGTTGGAGGGGATATTAATGGGAACATGAACACTGTGTGCTCATGTGTTGTACTCAGAATAGAGTCAACTTGTGTGTGGGTTGTCATTTCGGGCAATTGGAGGAACAGGTCAAGACGGAAGTCAATAGGTGAAAGTCAAAAGACATAGGGTCAAACGACAAAAGCCAGGACATAAGTCATAAGACAACGGTTTCCGGTTCACTACCAATCCCAAAGATATCTATAGAACCAACTATACTGATACATAGGCTACTGAATTAGCCAAGTGAAAAGATAAAACACTGTGAGTGAAGGAAGAAGACAGTTGTTCTATCCCCAAACTAGAAAGTCATAACTTATTGGAGATTTGACAAAATTGGAGCGACCAATTTTTCTTGGTGACCAGAAGTGTTACAAATATGAGTGAAAGAGAAGTAACACTTCACAGAGAGAAGGGGACCATGTCAACATCCCCAATAAGGCCTTACCAAGGCAATAGGAGTTAACACTAGTCTAGTAGGGGGACACCAGACAGTAGAGACACGAGCGCTATTAATAGCCTCACAAGGAGACACAATTGTGTCAGACCAGAGGTCGAGAAGTACAAGTGAGCGTGGGCTTTCCCCCAAGCAATTGGGAAGCTTGTCCTTGCGAGTACCGTGCAGGACCCGGTTACTCGTACTCACAGGCCAGCGTGCTGGCGAGACCATGCACGCAATAATAGCTGCTGCACGGAGAAGAGTGTCCGTGCTTGTCCACGCAATGTGTAGCGTGTGGAGAGACTGACTGGAGACGGTAGAGAGAGCAGACGTATCCTTGACCAATGCTATAGTTTCTAGGCAATAGGCAAACATAGGGATGTTCATTTAGATTGTGAAATACTAGCATCATCTATCATCATGTCAATGCATTCATGTTGTATGTTGATGATGAAGTACAACGCTCGTAGAGCCCTTCAAATGTCGGCTCTGAATAAATCGCATTCCTTTCGCAAATGTCACGAGTTGTTATTTCGTGCGGTGCGAAAGTAGGGGAGTCTTGATAATCTGCAGCGCACAAGTCGCTGACAGTGAAGTTATAGTTGTTATGTGTGATTTCATTTCATTCTATGGAATTCATCAATATGTGATGTTAATTCATCGTGTGGAGTGTAGTTTGTGTGTTTCCATACTTGGAAAATGATGTGTGGTGTTTCATCGATTTAATGGTTTGTTGATGTATATGTGACGTCGGAGTTGTGGCGTCTGAGTTTCATTCCATTGATATCATCCAATGATATGTACTGTTAATTCATTATGTGAAGTGTGGTTCATGTTCCATGATTAATCATGACTTAGAATATATATTGGAATGTGGTCTTTGACGTAGAGCATTGTGATTGTACATGTTTGATCTAAATATCAGCAGAGAGAATAGGATATCATTTGTGTGCTGTTTCCATTAGATCAGTGTGCTGTTGTAGATTTCAGATAAGGAATCAAAATATGTAAATTGAGATAATACATGCTATTGAAAATTATGAGACAAGCATGCCATGCAGGACAATGACATGGCCAAAAGAATTTACAATTCTGTCTTGAAGGATTATTCACTCCTTCGCACTGTCATTCACAGAGCCTACACCCTGATCATCTGTAGCCGTAGTCACGACCGGTGATTGAGCTACGAACCACTCACTTGATGCAGCAGAGAGTGGAGTCCATACCACGATTCAGTCAGCACTTTCAGCTTACCATCCAGGAGGCCAGGAATATCAGATGAGTGGCTACCCACCCGTTTGCCACTGCACAGCAATCAAAATTTGTCCGCTATCGGCTAGGAGTCTATGATTACATCCTCTAGCTGAATACTTTGTAGAAATTTAGTCTACTCAGGGATCTGCGTATCTCTTATGTGTCAGTGAGTTCCCAGTGGGGCTCATGTAGTGTTCTTTAGGATTAAACAAGCTATGTTATATTTGTAATTTTAACAACTGCGTCTGTCATTATAGAATTAGATTATAGCATCATCAGATTGTGTGACGAGTGAAAGGACTATATTCATTGTTCATTGGCACCTTGCCGTCTTGACAGACGATAGTTTGTGCTTTAAAAAGGCATAATTTTTAACTATGGCGGTAGCGAGTGTGACTGATAAGGCCAATTTGCGCTGTAAATGTCCGTTCACAGTGGGTGCATGTGAACACGTGGTCATTTCCACCATCATGCACCATCTTACGTCTCAAACGCTTGGTGTGTGACTTTTCTGCAATAATTTTCTCCTTTGACTTTATTCCATTTCTGATATTTGCCCTCCATGCAACACGTTCAGCGGCGACTTGCTCCCAATGTGCATTATCAATGCCTGTATCAATCATGTCCCGCTTACACACATCTTTGTATCGTAGTAGAGGCCGACCCTGAGATCTCTTACCCATCTGTAATTCACCAAAAAAGATATCCTTTGGTATTCTACCATCATCCATCCTCCTAAGATGTCCTATCCATCTAAGTCTACGAAGACTGAGCATGGAATAAACTGTCACACAACCTGATCTTTCCAATACTTCAGTATTTGTGATTTTGTCTTGCCACTTAATACCAAGAATTCTTCGCAGACACCGCATATGAAAGCTGTTTAAGTTGTTCTCTTGGTGTGAGTAAGTTGTCCAGGTTTCACTGCCATAGAGAAGAGTACTAAGGACACAGGCTTGATAGACAAGGACTTTTGTTTTGGCAGTAAGCTTCCTGTTCTCCCAGACTCTTTTTCTTAACCTGTTCATTGTTGTTGCTGCCTTACCAATCCGGATGTTGATTTCCTGATCTAGGGATAATTTGCTATTTACCACTGATCCTAGATATGTAAAATGGTCTACTATCTCTAGTTCGGCGTCATCAATAAAGATTGATGGTACCCCATGTGCACCTTGTGACATAATCTGTGTCTTCTTTTTGCTAATTGTTAAACCAAATTCAGAACAAGCATTGGAGAATGCAGATAGTAGACATTGCAATTCTTCCTCAGAGTGGGTCGTAACTGCAGCATCATCTGCAAAAAGCAACTCTCTGATCAGTACCCTCCTAATTTTGGTCTTAGCCTTCAATCTCTGAGCATTGTAGAGGCCGCCATCTGAGCGTGAGTGAATGTATATACCACCATCCTGATCATGAAATGCATATTTCAGTAGAAGTGAAAAGTATATTCCAAAGAGGGTGGGAGCTAGTACACAACCTTGCTTAACTCCACTCTTGATTTCAAATTCTTCAGAAGTTGCACCATCAAACTTGATTATACCCTTCATGCCTGTGTGGAACGATTCCACAATGGACAGAAGAGTTGGTGGGCAGCCAATCTTCTTTAGTGCCTTGAACAGACCCTCACGACTGACCTAAATCAAATGCCTTTGTGAGGTCGATGAAGGCAATAAACAGTGGTTGATTCTGTTCACGGCATTTTTCTTGCATTTGTCGCAATGAGAATATCATATCAGTGGTAGACCGGTTCTGTCGAAAGCCACACTGTGATTCGGGGTAGACTTGATCTCCTAGGACTTGAAGTCTGCGCAGAACAATTCTGGCAAATACTTTTCCAACAATACACAGAAGTGAGATACCCCTATAGTTGTTGCAGTCGCTCCGATCGCCCTTGTTCTTGTACAGTGTTATGATGCTTGAATCTTTGAAATCCTGTGGGACTTGTCCTTCACGCCAGCATAGCTCTATTAGCTGGTGGATCTGTATAGTGAGTGTGTCTTGCCCACTCCTGATAACCTCTATTGGAATCCCATCCTTACCTGGAGCCTTGCCAGATGCAAGTTCATTTATAGCACACTTAACTTCTGTTATGGTGGGAAGTGTGTCCAGGTGGTCAAGAGTTGGTAGAGCCTCTATGGCGTTGAGGGCATCATCCGCTAGTTTGGTCTCACTTGAGTAAAGCTCCAAATAGTGCTCTACCCATCTGTCCATCTGCTGTTTCTTATCAGTGATGATTTCTCCAGTCAAGGTTTTCAATGGTGCACTTCTTTTGATCACTGGACCGCAGGCTTTCTTTATTCCTTCATACATACTTCTTATGTCTCCCTTATCACTTGCGATTTGAATGGACTCACATAACTTGATCCAATAATCATTTGCACACTGCCTGGCAGCCTTTTGCACATCCTTCCTAGCTTGCCTAAGCTCACTCAGAGTGTTACGCGTTGGTCTTTCCTTGTTTCTTAAGAGAGCTTTCTTCTTCTTATCAATCAAGGGCTGCAGAGTCTCGCTGTTGGCTGCAAACCAGTCCTGCCTCTTATGATCCACAGTGCCGTAAACCCTTACGGCAGTTTTATAAAGAGTTTCCTTAATTTGACCCCACTTTTCATTTACTGTACAATTTTCTGGTGTATCGGTGAAAGCGTCTTCAAGTTGCTGTTGAAACTGAAAGCACTTTTCAGGATCATGAGTGTTAATAATATTAATCCTGAGGCTAGATTTGTGTTTAGCTGTGTAGATTCTCTTTGGTCTCAGTCTAACCCTTGCAACAACCAAAGAATGATCCGTATCACAGTCAGCACTGTGGTAACTACGAGTCAATGATATATGGTTCAGATGTTGTCTCCGTGTGATGATGAAGTCCAGCTGGTGCCAATGGCCGGATCTTGGATGTTTCCATGTGACCTTATGCATCTCTTTTGTTTTAAAAAAGGAGTTTGTAATACATAGGTCATTACTGGTGCAATGCTCCAGCAGCCTTTGCCCATTTTCATTCATGCGACCGATGTTGTATTTTCCAAGGCACACGTGGCCATGAACTCGAGTCCTTGCCCACACGAGCATTGAAATCACCGAGCATATAAATGTAGTCAGATTTTGGAACTGCCTTGATCACGGAGTCTAACTCCTCATAGAACGAATCCTTCACATCATCAGAGGAATCGAGTGTCGGTGCATATGCAGTAATAATGGTGGCAAACCCACAAGAGGTTGCCAAGCGCAGGGATAATAGTCTTTCATTTCCTCCTGCTGGAATTTCAATCATTCCCAGTAGCGAATTCTTCACTGCAAAGCCCACACCGTGTTGCCTTTTTTCTGCCTGCCCTCTACCCTTCCAGAAAAAGGTGTAGTGGTTTTCCCTGAGTGACCCTTCCTCAGCGAGGCGAGTCTCCTGCAGGCCAGCAATATCAATGTTTAGACGATTGAGTTCGGCATCAATCACAGCCGTTTTTCTCACATCGTCAATATTGGTCAAGTCAGTGGAAAATCCTGGACACATGGTTCTCACGTTCCAGGTTGCAAGCCGTAGCTTGAGGTTTCTATTTTTATTTTTGTTTGTACCTGGTGCATTGGTTTTACAGCCTGCGATTCAGATTTTGTCCTAGCCCCAAGCACCCATTGAAGCAGGCAGGCTGTGGCGGATCAGCACCCAATTGGCTGGGGGCTGCCCAGCTTGAGGCGGGCGGTAGCTGATCAGTGACACCTATAGGTGTCTCCCACCGTCAGAGGCAACGCGTGGCGCCCCATGTCTACGCCAACTGACAAGGACTTATAACCCGTAACAGTTGCCTCTCGCTTTGATTCCGAGACCAGTTAAGACCAGGGATGGAGTTATTGCCTCTCCATAGCACAAAGCCTGGGCTAAAATATAGAGATCATGTGTTGCCCATGCAGCATGATCCCTCTCTCGGCCTGCCTAGTTTACTCCAGAGGAAAGGTAACACCCCTACATCTGGAACAAGACAAGCTGCAGAAGCTGCCGGATCAGCAAAGCAATGCTCTAACTGTCCGCCTGTCGGAGCTTCGATCCTAGACCAGTCGCCAACCAAGGCTTAGGGCCTGGTCTGCCCTGCCATGACATTTTGTCTTTAGCTTGCATTTCCTCGCACCAGGGTAAGGCTTGTACCCTCCCAATTGCGCTCTTCCGCCTGAAGCCGTTGGCACAATGTGGGGTGTCGGGTTTGGTAAGCGCCGCCCAACGTTCAGCGCTAACAGAAACCAGGTAGTACCGTCTACTGTTATACGGTAGCTCAGTCATATCTGACTAAGACCTGACACCAAAAGGACTATATCTATACGTATAAATCTGTCTTATCTCCTGTTGTGTGAGAATACATTAGGCAGTGGGGGCTCATTATTCATCCAGGCACGCTAGAAGGAATCACTTGACATACTGTCTTCGTTTGTTAGTACAGTTAGGCGTCATAACTTTCCGCCTGGCACTGTTTAGAAGTAGTGATCCATTCTGGGACGTTGATAATCATTCTTCTAGAATTGCGAGCCATTTTATCGCTTCTTCAGCAGTGGTTAGATTCTCTATTCGTAGAAGTCTATTTAGTATCTACTGTGATCCAATTCCATCCTAGTAGTATGCGTTACGCGACACCACTGCAGGACATTGCTATCAACACCCGGGTTGATTTTCTAGGCAATTGTGCCAGGGTGTATTTTTAATGACTGTGCAGTGTTTGAAAATATTGCCGGTCCAAGTTTTGTATCTCCCTATTAATTTGCATGAACTTTACAGAGGGTGAATACAAAACTCGGACCGGCAATATTTCAACCCCTGCACAGCCATTAAAAATACACCCAAATGTTCAGGAGTTTCCCCAGTGGGGACGCGTTAACGTTGTTGATACGGAGCTACCCTGACACTGTCATATTCGCGAATGTTCGATATCTGCGTTCGTCGTCCGCTAAGTGAGGGAATAACTGGTCACCTCCATGCATTCAGGCCTGCACGATGTGATGGCTCTATCACAACAGACTCACAGCAGACAACTGCTTCGTGGCATATGTTTAGTGTGTGTTGGTCATGGCTTTCTGGACGAGAAGTCAACATTTAAACTCAGTTAACCGGTGCCTGGACAGAACCCTCTACACCGCCGTCAGCGCATAGGACATTAAAGCACGAGTTGTATTAACGGATGAAGTGACATGGGATCATTAATCGTCTTAAGCGACTTCCAATATCTGCCATAGGCTTATACATCAAGGAAATCTTATTATGTTATAATACAACATGTCTTAAATTAACAACTTTTAAGTCATAGCTGTGAGACACCCCTACTCCCCATTTTCTATCATCCATGTTTGGGCCAAACCTACTTTTTGTTTGGTCCACACCTACTTTATGTTTGGTCCAAATTAATTTTTTTGTTTGGTCCAATTCTACTTTATTGTTCAGTACTGAATCTGATAAACCTCTTGGCCACAATCTCTGTGTGAATGCATAATCTAAAAATAATTAAAATCGCACCATAAAGAAAAACGTATCAAAGCAGCAAAGAAAAATAATAAACAGTGAAACAGCAGTTCAGTAGTTTGCTATTAATATTTTGGTCACTTGAAACGTCATGGAAGTTTGGAGAGAATAATAATGAAGGGGCATATGCCCGGGAAGAGAGGAAGAGGAAGGCCAAAGAGAAGATGGGTGCAGGATTTGGCGGATGATTTCAAGATGGGTGTATCGGACGCAGGACATTTTGCTTATGACCTAAAAGTTTTCCGGAAGCTTGTTATGGGAGTGAGGTTCTGCAAAGAACATGCTACTGAATGAATCAATGAGTTTGCTGTTGCTTTCTGAACTGTGGACGCGCCGTACCATCGAAATGAAAGCAAAGCGGTCTGATTCCAAAACACCTACGGCCGATTTATATGTAGGTGAATTGAGAAAGGGAGATTTCACTATCTCCTTTGCCACAGTGCCGGTTTTCTGTGAGGACCAGTAAATAATTATGTCGTGTTTCTCTGGTTATTTTCTTGACCTCAAGGTTTCTCAATGTGTGACACTTCTGAGAAGCAAGTTGCGGCATATGCAATTGTTCAAATACAAAACTCGTATTTTAAAAGTACTTTTACATATACACAAATCCGGTTTATGTGAACTGTTTCAAGAATGCGGCGAATCAAACACGGATGTCAGCTTACATGGATCAGATGAGACAACCGTATGTCACCAACTGCCGTGTTCAACATAGGATATGGTAAACTACAGGTAGATGGGCAAGAATGTACAGCGCTTGTGACACAACTGGAGTGCCTTAAGTATGACTAGTACTCTCTCTCTCTCTCTCTCTCTCTCTTTCTCTCTCTCTCTCTCTCTCTCTCTCTCTCTCTCTCTCTCTCTATATATATATATATATATATATATATATATATATATATATATATATATATATATATACGAGGGATGGTCGCTAAATAATGCCTCTTATTTTTTATATCTATGTAAATACTTAAATACTTTTAACATTGGTTTAACAATTAGCAAAAAGAAGACAGATTATGCCACAAGGTGCACATGGGGTACCATCAATCTTTATTGACGACGCCGAACTAGAGATGGTAGACCATTTTACATATCTAGGATCAGTGATAAATGGCAAATTATCCCTATATCAGGAAATCAACATCCGGATTGGTAAGGCAGCAAAAACAATGAACAGGTTAAGAAAAAGAGTCTGGGAGAACAGGAAGCTTACTGTCAAAACAAAAGTCCTTGTCTATCAAGCCTGTGTCCTTAGTATTCTTCTTTATGGCAGTGAAACCTGGACAACTTACACCAAGAGAAACGTTTAAACAGCTTTCATATGCGGTGTCTGCGAAGAATTCTTGGTATTAAGTGGCAAGACAAAATCACAAATACTGAAGTATTGGAAAGATCAGGTTGTGTGACGGTTTATTCCATGCTCAGTTTTCGTAGACTTAGATGGATAGGACATCTTAGGAGGATGGATGATGGTAGAATACCAAAGGACATCTTGTTTGGTGATTTACAGATGGGTAAGAGATCTCGGGATCGGCCTCTACTACGATACAAAGATGTGTGTAAGCGGGACATGATTGATACAGGCATTGATAATGCACAGTGGGAGCAAGTCGCCGCTGAACGTGTTGCACGGAGGGCAAACATCAGAAATGGAATAAACACAAAGGAGAAAATTATTGCAGATAAGTCACACACCGAGCGTGTGAGACGTAAGATGGTGCATGATGGTGGAAATGACCACGTGTTCACATGCACCCACTGTGCACGGACATTTACAGCGCGAATTGGCCTTATCAGTCACATTCGCTACCGCCATAGGTAAAAGTTATTATGCCTTTTTAACGCACAAACTATCGTCTTTCAAGACGGCAAGGTGCCAATGAATGACTTAAATACTTTATCAGTGTGCAGTTTATTAATATAGTGGGATTCCTCAAACACTCTTCTGGACTGTGTATTACTACCAATCTATTTCAGTCAAAGGTTGCGCAACAGTAACGGTTTATAAATCGCCATCAAAGAAGTTAAGTTAAAGCAACATAGTATCAATGAATTCCTCAATGCCGAAGGCGAGACCCCGATTTTCATCCACAAGCGCTTTAGTATTGTTTATGTCCTTACTGAGTTGATGGCCATAGTGGATGTAGCCAGAATGCAGGCGAACAGAGAGGCCAGACCGAGGCCGGTGGGAATTTCCTTCGTCCGAGCCGGGCAACAAAGCAGAAACAACGAAGGCAGCGCTGCCGACTTGCCGCCTCCGACCATTTTCGATGGTGCGGATGACTGGGAACTGACCGTGGATCTAAAGGGCCGTGGCAAATACGGTGAGGTGTTCCAAAAGTTTGGCTTGTGACCTGACATCGTACTTTGCTCCTCGTCGGCCAAGCAGCTAACGCTGATTGAGCTGACAGTCCCTTACGAGTCCAATATTGAGGAGCAGCACACGTACAAGATAGAGAAGATCGATGACATGGTCGCGAGTCTTAGGCTGGAAGGGTACACCGTCAGACTATTCACCGTAGAGGTAGGCACCAGAGGTCTAGTCTCCCACTCTGTGTATGATGGGCCAAAGCAAATGCACATTAAAGGACAAGCAAGAACTCGGGCACAAAAACAACTGGGTGAGGCAGCCGAAAAGGCCTCGTGCTGGCTGTGGAATTGTCGGAACCTGAAGTGGGACGAGTCTCAAAACTAGTATGGTTAAAAGCGGCAACTGCAGAACTCCTCACAATCTGTCACCTAAGAACACGAACTTTCAACATCTCGTGTCAACTCTATAGCCTTTCCTCCGAGCGAAGGTGGTCAATCTGAGTGCAGTCAAATCATGCACATGTCGGCGGAAGTCCATCCTCTATAACAGAGCGGTAATCGTCCGTAAGTCGCACTCAGCTGCAGAGACCAAGAGGTGGGTCAAGAAACCAAAAAGGAAGAACCTGCTTCCTAGTAGAGGGCGGCGCCGTGAACGGGGCACGAAGAAGAAACATGACAACGGAGACTATGGAGGCGATAGAGGCCGTGGCTGGGGATGAAGCAGGCTCCCCACGACCACAAGTGCTAAGGGGCAAGCACAGACTGCACAGACTCTCCTCTCTGAGGGAGGGGAGGCTTGAGAGTGGAGAGGTTAACAGCTAAAGGGCAAGCACAACAAGGACAATGAAAGTGACCGAACGTCTCGCACGGCTGTGGAAAGACGCCCGGAGTCATGACCTGGACGGGCCAGCCCCTTGAGAGTTTTAAGGGAATAATGGGCCGAAACACTTGGGGGAGGGCGTTCTTTTCTGACGATCAGAAGCCCCCTGCTATGTTTGCTCCTCGGCGAGGTTTTATCACTAAGGAGATTCAACAGTGGATGTTAGCAATTGTCCGACGTTTGATACGTCATTGTGACGAAGCTGTAGTAGGTCAATCCTCACTGGCTGACGCAAAGCAGACTCCGTATTGACTCCACACACCATTCATCGGGTTGATGACATCATTCGTGGTGACTGTCGGATAACACTGGATGAACTGTGTTCCATGTTGTCCATTAGTAAAGGCAGTGCCCAGATCATCATTAAAGACCTGGGTTATTTAAAGGTTTGTGCACGGTGAGACCCAGATTGTTGAAAGACAGACATAAAGAAGTAAAGAAAACCATAGCCATCAACCCCCTGCACCGTTACGAAACTGAAGGAGGAGAGTTTGTATCGAATATTGTAACAGGTTATGAGGTTTGGATTCATTTCTTTGAACCAGAATCCAAGAGGCAGTCAATGGAATGGAATCACACAACATCGTCCACTAGAAAGAAGCTCAAAATGTCACAATATTTAGGGTGAGATATGGCCTCCGTGTTTTGGGATGAGGAAGGTGTGATTCTTCTCGAATTCTTGGAACAGGGAAACACGGCGAATGCTTAACGTTACATTGGAACTTTGAAGAAGCTTAGAGGGCGTCTACGACGACTTTACCCATTTAAAAATCCAAGAACTGCACAACTGTTGCACGATAATGCCACGCCACAAACCGCTAACCGCACCATTGATACAACTACAGCATTTGGCTGGACATTATCAGCACACCCCTTTTACAGTCCCGATGTAGCACTTTCAGACTTCCATCTGTTTGGACCACTGAAAGAAGATCTTCCCGAATATCACATTGATGACATCGAAACCCTTAAACGCCAGTGGTTTAGGAAAAAGCACGCGACTTTTTACAGTGCGAGGATACATGCCCTTGTGAGAAGGTGGACAAAAACTATAACAAATAATGGGGACTACATTGAGAAATAGATTTTTCAAGTACAGACTTAGGGCTTCATATCAATATGAATTTTATCTGTTTTTTCCTCCTATTGAATGAAATTAATAATTACAAGGCATTATTTATTGACCGCCCTGGTATATATACATGGTGTTTGTAAAGTCTCACTACACTTTGTATATAGAACAAATTTGAAAAATGCTTTCTTCCATTGATAACACCATTCCGTTTGGAGTGCAAAGAATTTCTCCAGCAGACAACTGCCATTCGCTGAATATTGCTTCACGGTGAATTGTAGAGCACATTTTTTGATGACATCATGTACTTCATTTTTTCCCCTTCAAATTTGTTCTATATACAAAGTGTAATGAGCCATTTTCAGACATCCGATATTCCACTCATGTGTGTGTGTGTGTGTGTGTGTGTGTGTGTGTGTGTGTGTGTGTGTGTGTGTGTGTGTGTGTGTGAAACCTCTGTGGCTAAGGTGTAGCGAACGCGATTCGCAATTCCGTATACCGGGTTCGAAATCGACTGCAGAAGATTTGGAAGCATACCGCCTTATTTTTGAATACAAATAATGGTATGAACTTCTGTGGATCAGAAGGCAATGGCAAACTGCTGAAGGTAAAAAGTAAACTTCCGAGTATATCACTACCAGCCACAAAAACAAAAACAAAAAAACATGCTCGAATTGATGGCATCGTCCAACAGGGTGTATTTTTTAATGACTGAAGGGTTTTTGAAAATATTGCCATTCCAAGTTTTGTATTTACCATTTATGTTGCGTGAGTTCACAGAGGATGAATACAAAACTTGGAACGTCAATATTTTCAAAAACCCAACAGTCATTAAAAATACACTGTCTCAAATCCCGGACGAGCTCCCACATTGTCTCAGAACATTCGACCGCATGCGAGTGTCAAGACTTAAAACAGCTCGTACTCGAGTAACATTAACAAACCAAGCTCACCTTGCAAGAAACAGGTGCAATTCAGAGACGATCCTTTATTTAGACTTATCTCCTTCAGAATACACAGAACATGGTAGTAAAACCTAACGTGCCCCTGAGACGGGGACGGGAAGTTACATGCCAATACAGACCCAGCTGCTCCTATCTTCTGTGATTGCTCGATCTTCCAAGGACTTTCGCAAGCTATTGTAAATTGTTGTCTAGAGTTTCTTTCTGTCCCGGTCCAATCATGGTATGAATGCAAGACAACAAATGAATTCCTTGTATCACTAACAAGACTGCGCCGACCAGATCATGTCCATCTAACACGAGAGCCAAGAAAACACCGCTGACCTCATGTCTTCTCCTGAAGCCTCAGTTTCCAATGGTCAACTAGTTCTATTCCTAGTTTGGGAATATCCTAATTTACATTTGGCGGTGTGCGTGACTGCTATGTGGCAGACACCCTATATAAAGGACGCCTACATAAAATTACCCAGACAAAAACAACAACAACAACACACACACACACACACACACACACACACATACACGAGGAAAAATCATTAAGTAACAGGAATTTTACTATAAAACTCACGGAAGATCATGGATAACGGACAATCTTATTTCAGGACACCAATTGGCTTTTAAACATGACGCAATGAAGGGGTCAGGAGGATCGAGCCGTCTGCGCTATTACAGAATAGCTGCCCCATTATCGACTTGCACCGTAGAGAATAGTGTGGCGTTATTCCATATTTTTAATGGTCAGAGCGTGGGAGTTGAGCTGAGTTGAGCTAAGAACTGACATCACTGCACTCATGACATCCCCATACGCGCTCCGTTCCCTCGCTTAACAGCCAGCGAAGAGTCACTTCTAATCGTTCCTATCGCTATCTGACTGAAAGTTCTCCTGGTCTTCCCTCTAAGTTTTGAGATTCTTCCAGAACCCCTGCCAATCTCCCACTTTCTCATTATTTCCACATATGGGTCCTCAGTCTGTTCCTCTGAAGCGAGGTGAGCCATTCCACCCAAAACATTCCTTTCTCCACCTTACAAAGCATGCAATGGTTTCCTCTAAACAACGAAATGCCGCTGTTACCGCTTCTACCCCCATTCTCATGCAGGAGGTCGTATCGACGTATGCCAGTCTCTCCTTTTTTAAGAATCGTCCATTAGCCTTCGCAATGAAACTCCAACCACTACGTCTGTGTCTCACCACTGAGCCATCGGTGTAGATCACTATGTCACCTTGATGCGTGTTACTCTGGATCAGTTGTTGCAATTCAAACTCAGTGCGCCCGCTGCCCATTCCCTGCACTCACGACCCAGTGTTACTATTACATTGTGGCAGTCCGTACTGTCTGCCGGTACTTCAACTCACTCCTTTGCACGATTGATGGTCTCTAGATCACACACCTGACGTGTAGATATTTCTGCCTGTGCCATCCAGGACTTGCCTCGTCTTAGTCTATGACCCTTGACCATATCCATGGCGACATACATCGGGTGATCACTACCTGCAGCAACTCTCAGGTACAATTTGGCTTGAAGGAGCCTATGTCTATCCGCCATCGTTGGTAGCACTAGGATATGCCTCATGCATATAATTGGTGTGTCCTTTGTGCACCTCAGGATCACCCGCATGCAGCATTCTGTATGCGCTCCAACCTTTCAAGCTGACTCTTCGATACTGTCAGCAGCCCCAAACCATACTCAATTACATTAAATTATTAACCGCTGAAAGAGTATGTAAGCATCCTCTGATCTACCCCGGTTGCTGCCACCGCTCTCAATGCATTAAGTCCCCTACAAGCCTTCACCACCAAAGCTTCCACGTGATCCTTAAAAGACAAACATCCATCAAAGATGATACCCAAGTACTTCAATTTACTCTTTCTACTAAGAGGACATCCATTCAATATAATACGTGGGACATCTGCCTCCACGATCCTGTTAACCAGGTAGTACCACACATTTGATGCCTTGTTTATATCGGTCCATGCGTCCCTGCGCCACTTCGCCACCTGTTTACTGCCATCTGTAAGTCTGCAGCAAACTTTCCCTGTATCTGCCCTGTCTGTACACCAGCACATCATCTAGAAATGTCAAGATTCTACTAACACCTGAAGTCTCAATAGCTGCGAGATACCTTGTGAAATATTGTGTGAAACTGTGTGAAATCTACAGGAGAATGATGATTCACCATGAAGACAGTTTGAGTCAGGGTAGAAATTGAAATCCACGGTACGATTGAAGCGCCGGGGACTTCTCTGAAATGGAGTACTATTGCTGCACGACAACGCCCGCTCTCGTACCGCTGCGCATACAGTGGATACACTACCTGCTCTTTCCTCCGAAGTCGGAGAGTGTCTGCCTGTAGGGCGAGGAACCACCAGTCTGCACACCAATAAGCCAGACATGGGACAACGGATACTCACGCAAACCTCAAGTCCTGTATGACATCATACTGATGTTGGACAACAGGATGTCTTCATCCGGCATACAGGACTTCGCACTGGAGTTCACAGCCAGCGAACACAAGCAAGCAAGCAAGCACTACCTGCCCTGAAATTTGAGGTATTGCAACATCCAGTCTATACTTCAGACTTGTCACTATCGACACTTGTTTGGATCCATTAAAGAACATGTGCGGGTTCAGAGATGTGCAAATGGCAGCGAGGTGCTAGAAGCAGTGCAACATTGGTTTAAGGCCACACACTAAAACTGTTTCCTAGAAGGCACCAACAAGCTAGTGGACAAGTGGGCCAACAGTGTTGCCAGACAGGGGGATCATTTTGAGAAATAAAAACTGTCTGTCATTAAAAAAAAAAAATAACTCATTTACTGCCAATATAGTACCTTGCGGTGTTGAAGGAGGAGTTCTTTGAGTCTGAGTGAAATAACACACACAAAATTTCTGGTTAGCATTGTTGTGTGTGTGTGTGGGGGGGGGGGGGGGGGGGAAGAGATCTTTCGGCCCCCAACATGGAGGACAGACATTTGAACGGTTAAGGCCTCCGGAGTGTTTATGCGTGTGTGGCTTCAGTTTGCATTCGCATTTTCCTCATATTGGACTGGAAGTGCATGGTTCCGTCGCCCTTCTACTGGGGTGAGTGCGTGACGCGACATTGTGAGCTGTGAATTTCGCGTAAAATGCTTTTACGTCTGTCCGCGGTTGTTTGTAGCGTGAACTGCTTGTTCGGAACAATGGCGACAAGCTTGTCTCAGAACTGACTGGATTGCTTTACACAGTAATGTGTGGCTGCTGGTTTTCAAGAGTGAAGGCCTCTTCCATCGACGATGAACTGTATTTTTCGTGGAGGGCTTTTGTGTTGGCATTCTGGCGGCGGCACAGTGTACCTGTGCGGTCTGTTGGTTTGTCGAGACTACTGTCAGTTCCGAATTTCACATGAGGCAGTGAGGAGCATTTTGTGTGATATTCACTAGCATAGGAACGGAGCATAATGGGGACGTCCCGTTGCCGTGAAGTTGGAAACGCGACTAGTGACTAATGTGAAAAAGTTATTCATAAAATTCCTGCTATTTAATGACGTCCTCTCGTAGAAATAAATCGCATGTTCTATTTCATCAACCCCAGGTTGATTTTCTATTCAGTTTCACCTTCAGTAGTTTGCCATTGCTTTCTGAATGAGAAGTCGACGTTCAAATCCAACTGACCGGTGAGATGATGGCAACGTCCTGCAAAGGACTTGCACAACTGTATAATAAAGAAATGTGTCTTTGTTGGACATTGTAGTAACAGAGAGTGCAAAGACAGGACTCGCCTTGAATATCAAGAAAACAGCAACAATGGTGATATCAAAGAAAATGGTGACACCAAAACGTGACATAGAAATAGAATGGAACATTCTTAACCTAGTAGATAATTGTAAATACCAATGGGCATTTATAACATCAAATGGAAGATGTACAACAGAGATTAAGAGCAGAATAGGGCAAGCAAAGGCTGCTTTTCAGAAAATGAAGAATATCTTATGCAATAAGTCCATAATTGAATGTAAGATAGAGAGTACTGAAGTGCAATATAGAACCTGTTTTGCTGTATGGCTGTGAATCTTGGAATATAAATGAACAAATTAGGAAGAGATTGGAAGCAACAGAGATATGGTTCCTTAGACGAATGTTGCGAATTCCTTGGACTGCCAAACTAACAACGAATGTCTTAAAGAGACTAACGAAACTAGAACATTATATACAACAATAAGAAAGAGACAAACAGCTTTCTGTGGTCATGTGATGAGAAGAGAGGCGCTGGAAAATATCGTGACAACTGGAAAGATCGAGGGGAAGAGAGGCAGAGGCAGACCACGAGAAATGATGCTGGATGGATTGCGACAGTGGCATGGAGGAATATCAACGGCAGAGTTGATCCAGGAAACCAAAGACCTGTGGAGAGTCATGAACGCCTACACCAGTTGACACAGCACTTGATAATAATGTCTTTCTCAGTGGTTATTTCCCCTGTGTATTTAGCCTCTCTTGGAGAATCGGACTTGTGATGTTTCAAATTGAACATTTCTCTTCTTGACCATCTGCTATGGAAACCTCCTAGTACTTCTTCTTCTTCTTCTTTCGTTCGCCTGAAATATGTTTATAACTGCAATGTTGTCTCTTGTATGAATCTAACAGTCTCTTTTAGTTCATTCAGCGGTCCATAGAGTTTATCTTCCACTGTTGTCTCTCTAGGCCAGAAACTCCTAGGACTGAAGTTTAACTGTAATGCGTTTTAGTTCTTGACCCGAGAGCGCGTAACTATCTGTTTATTTTAGGGCAATATTTCTCTAAATACGATGTTTACGCAATACTTATTGGCTTTATCTTCTGTATGCGTGGGCCCCATTCCTACTTTTCCCCTGACATTTATTTTCTATTTGTGATTGTGTGTGTGTGTGTGTGTGTGTGTGTGTGTGCGCGCGCGCGCGCGCGTCTTTTCCTTTCAGCGGTTTTCTAACGATAGAGTATGTGGTGAGAAGATTGAAAGACACGCAGACATAGAAACATGTTTAAAGATTCGTCTGACAAAACAACGTCTGAAGATCACGTGGTGCACTTGAACAGAAACCCACCATTACATGAGAAGTGTGGGAGCCGCCATAGCGCAGTGGCCAGCACGCTTATCTATCAGGTTAGTTGTCATGTGTTCGGAGAATTGAGTATCAGGAAATGTCTCGGGAAATAAAGGCGACCTACTTGATACTGACCACATAACCGATTGGGTGCCGAGCGTCTATAGTATGTCCCGAAAAGAATGCCTTCATTCACGATCAATTATTTTGAAAACTGTCTGTTGCATCGTTATGAAATTTTTCCAGCCGTCTTATATTTACCCCCACCCAAGGAATATGTCTTTGATAGGTCCAAAAACAACTTAAATCATCGAAAGCGGCGACATTTCTTTGATGTTTTGCAGAAAAACTAGTGATTTCTCGCTAACAAATTTATGTTTACAGTAATGAAAGCCCCGCCAATTCAGATGACACACAAGGCGTATCCGGATTCGTATGGGAGTGGGTGCAATGAAAGAAGTAGCTTAAAATCGACAGGGTCGGCTGCATTGCACCGGGTTTTTATCCCATATGGCTCAGTTTCTTTCCGCAACGCGGAAAGCATCGCGCAAAGCGCGAACTCCGTACCTCCAGCGACAGCCCTCGGGAGTCTCCGAAAAAATGCACTCGTGAAATGAAGGACGCGGCCCGGAATCGAACATACAACCTTCGGAGCCCGAGTCAGACGGCTTGACCACTTCACCACGGAGAATCCCGAGAGGGGTGCAGTGTGTAATATTAGTAAAGACAGAGAATTTACAGAGGCATGGGGTAGATAATTTGTAAATTGACAGGAAAGTAGAAGGAATATATTTCTTGCCTTATTTTTCATTTCCTTCTTGTTTCTTCAGCTGCTTGTTAATAATGTGTACACAAGTATTCATGTTAGCTTTTTATATTGAGTTCGTGAAAGCTTCCAAATAGCTGTGAGTTAATGTGCGTATGGAATGACCAGAAATGATACCGCAATTTAGTCATCTTGTTTCCATTTGTAAGGATCTGTTCAGCTGTCTGTGTAGTTTGTTCACACGTACACATGGGTGACAGACCCGCTTTGAGTCTTCGTGAAAGATTGTCTACTCTGCTGTTTACCGTTCAGAGACGGAACATGATTACCTGTTTTGGACTATGAAAATAGTTGTCAGTGTCTCTGTAGTGGGCTTTCTTCTTAACGACCAAGATGTTGGTCCTCTTTTCATTGAAGTTTATAGACTGATTCGTATGCACGTGTGTTGTCCCCTAATTTGACAACGTGTTTGCTCTCACGTTTCTTATTATGCCACAATATGTCAGTTTCCACCGTAATATTACTCTTATTTTGGTATTCAATGCGTTTAGTGTGTGTGTGTGTGTGTGTGTGTGTGTGTGTGTGTGTGTGTGTGTGTGTGTGTGTGTGTTTTCAATACAGTTGTTTGTCACCGCTGAAAGCTTGCGGAATTGAAAATTCATCACTATGGAATACAAACTGTTGCCATTGACATTATGCTGATGCTGTAATGATTATGGCCTGCAATTCTTCTGAATATTTATAGCAAAATATCCCAGTTGGTGTGCACGTGGACTAAGGTCTGCGATCTGCTCAGACCTTAATCTGTGTCGGACGATTCCAGTAGGTTGATGACTGCTCTCGGTTGCATACAATTCGATCCATCCTTTCTCCAATAATCCTCTTCCTCTTTCAACACATGGTCCTCACATTTTTCCAGTAACTTTTATCAATATTTAATAGCGCGGACTGGATTAGTATCTTGACGTCAGACAATTTGAATATAGTATTGTCAGCTGCCACCTGTCCTTTAATTTTAGCCCACACTAGTTCTATAGGGTTAAAATGAGAATGGTACGGCGGAAGTCTCAAGCACCCATGACGATGCTCTTCTGTCAACTTGTCGATTTGATATTTCTTGCTTTTTGGAGTCTGTTTTACAAGGGACAACAATTCTAGCTAGAAATGCGTTTCTGGAAATGGTATGTTTTCCATTCTTTATTGCTCCCTTTGTGCTCGATGCTGTACGTATTTTGTCTTCTTGGGCAACAACATTGATATCATGCATTGTCCATAATTAGACACGACGGTCTGTCTAGGGATGGAAGCACAGTATTCTCGAGCCAATCTCTAAATACATTACCATTCATCTTATTATGATAACCCCTATTGTCTGTATGCTTTGATACGAACACGTGCCCAGTATTCTGTTGTAAGCCATTATGCGTATTACCAGCATGGGTCATGACCAAAATTTGTCCTATACTACTGGGCACATATCGCTTTATCTGTCCATCCACTGATTGCCATTCCTTATCACTTTTGTGGTGCGCATTGATCCATATTTCATCCAAACACTTTATGTCATAATTTTCTTTGCGCATTTCCCTTATTTCACGTAGGTATCTGCTTCTCATGGCTCTTAAATGCGGTTGCTCACAAAGATTATTTCTACCGCCCTTGTACTTTCAAATAGTGAAAATAATGTCCTTATAATTTTCCACAAAGTTGTTTTGGATAGCTCTATGTTATGGTTCTTTCTTAACCAAACCCTAAGTTTTCTTACAGTCACTGTTTCTTTTTTTTTTTATAATGCTGGATAATCTTGGATATAAAATCCAAAATTTTTATAATTTTAGGAGTCTCAGTGGCGAAGTGGGCAAGCCTTTTGACTCGGGCTCCAAAGGTCGTGGATTCGATTCCGGGCCGCATCCCTCGGTTCACGAGTTAAATTTTTCGGAGACTTCTGTGGGTCGTCGCTAGAGCTGCGGAGTTCGTGCTTTGTGCGATGCTTTCCGCGCTGCGGAAAGAGAAGACCGAGCCATATGGGATAGAACCCGGTGCTATGAAGTCGACCCTGTCGTATATCAAGCGGCTTTTTAAAGCATTTTTATAATAGCTCGCCTTATGACAACTTTGTCAAAGCTGTCGACGAAATGACCGTTTTCTCAAACCCAATGCATGCATTGTTCTTTTTTCGGAATTTGTAATAGTATAAAAAGTTTCCCGCGATCAGCTCCTTGACAAAAATATGTGTACAACTTCATATCGATTCTTTGAAGTGTAAAATTTCGCATTCAATCCCATTGAAAAATATTCACACATTTTAATGTTAGCGATAAGTGGTAAGATTTAAAAAAAAAAACATATTAATCAGGTTTCATGAAATAACTCACATTTTGAGACACCTCTGAATGAACAGTCCTAGTTTAAACAACGCGGGTAGTTGGCATAAAGCCAATCCCGTGAAAAAACGAACAAAATTCAACGCTGAGCGCTGATTGTCTGGCTACGCTGTAATACATTTAAAATTATGAATTTCATCTCGGACCCGTAAATTATATACCGCATGTAAACAAACTTTGAAATCTGCTGTAAAATCTCCAGAACAAAAATATTTTTGTTGGGTGGACATAATGATAAGGTTATATACTAAATCTCATCATTTTCCCTCAGTTGGCTACTGAGATATGGATGTTTATATTGGGGCCAAAAAAACACAACAACAACCGTACTATAACAATGGGGAGCCAGCGCTTTGCTTGTAAGGGTATTTATTCTATATGCTTCTTCTTTCGCTTTATATACCCACTAGGGCAGAGGACCTTCAAATAAACCACATCTATCCTTAGTTATCACATGCAGCTCCGTCCATTTCCTCCCAATATTATTAATTTCTCCGCTTCTCTTCTCCGTGCATTTTTAGATCTTCCCTTTGCCCTGTATTCTATACCTACTCCCCCCCTCCCCCGCCAGTTGGTAACATCTTCGCTAGACAGCATTGCATGTGAAGGGGTACGTGGAGTATCAGGATCATCACGTCTTTTTAAGCCTGAGTACATAAAGGAATAGGTGGCCAGTCTCTCCCTTCCGTAGTGCTTGTGGGTATCGAACCCTTGTCCCACAGCGCTCATGCCATTCTCATCATGACTTCCTAACCGTTACACCAACGCGCCCGCTAAACATGACCAGCTCAGGTCTAATCGCAGACAGCCCGTGTGTGCTGTGCTGAATCTTGACCAGGCTACATTCTAATATCCATTTTCGCAGACGTAAAGTTTTAGCACCAGTCTAGCACACCCCGCTATTTCTGAGCTTGGAGAGAGGCAGGAGAGCTCTGCGACACAATCTCTCGGTACCGTCCCCTTCTTTTTCTTCTTTTGTTTGCTGGTACCGGGTACTGCAAAGTATATTCTTATGGTATTTTAGTACTGGGTCCTGCAAAGGATAGTCTTATGGTATTTTAGTACCGGGTCCTGCAAAGGATATTCTTATAGTATTTTAGTACTGGGTCCTGCAAAGGATAGTCTAATAGTATTGTTGGTACCGGGTCCTGCAAAGGATAGTCTAATAGTATTTTGGTACCGGGTCCTGCAAAGGATAGTCTAATAGTGTTTTGGTAACGGGTCCTGCAAAGAACAGTACCATAGTAATTTGATAATCTGCAAACGACAGTCTTTCATACAATTCAAAATTAGCCAACCATGTAACCATCTACGTGCGGAGTGTCAGGAATACACAGAGCAGAATGAGATCTTTGTAATAATGTAGGTTAGCGAAGTTGACAGAGAACCGCGCCTGGGCCCGTTGCCTGTTAAAGTGAGGTAAAGATTGGTCACCTATTCCTCCTTGCTCTCAGGTCTACATAAATGTGATGGCTCTGTCACTTCACAGACTTATAGTAGGAAGCTGTTTCCGGGCAAATTAATAATCGTGCAGTACTAAGTAAAAAGAAACTATGGCAAAACACCAGAAAACTATTCGAAGCAATGTGCAAAACAATATACAAAACAGTGTACAAAACAAGGTACCAAACAGTGTACAAAACAAGGTACAAAACAGTGTACAAAACAATGTACCTCGTCAAACAAAGTATAGCAACATTTCAGAGAACATGTATCTTTCCTGCGGCAAGGTACTGGTGTGAGTCACCGAAGATTTCGCAAGCACTAGTGAAAATCGGGAATTGTGAATGTAAATGTGCAACAACGGAAATGAGATTCCTGAGAAAACTACTCAATGTAAGAAGAAGAAAGAAAATCAGAAACGATGAAAGCAGGACTAAAGTAGGGGTTATATCAGCGCTAGATTTCATTAGAAAACATCAAGTTAAATTGTTCTACTTCGTAACTAGGCTACCAACTAACGATATACCACAACAAACTGATGTACAGACAAAATAGAACCAGAAGAGGCCGACCAAGGAAACGATGGACAGAGGGAATAACAGAATCAATGGGAACCTCGATATATGAAGCCCATAAACAGGAGCACCGTCGCTGTTTGTGCTTCACCTCGTCAACGCAAGGTACAGACAGAACAAGATGAGATGAGATGCGAATTTTAGAGAAAAGTGTTTACAATATCGCGAAGAAGAAAAATACTGACTTTCGACAAGATCCAAACACCACAGAAAACTGGCTCACAAACCGTATCAATAACTTTTGGCACATTAAATATCATCGTGGTTTGGGGAGAACGGGTGGTGGACGGCATGCAAAGAAGCGAAAGCGGTCTGCCAGCACAATGATGGGCAAAAGACATTGCAGGCATCTGGTGCAAGAAAATGTATGAGACAATAACTGGCACAGGCAGAGACATTTTTCGCCGGGTGAGAGCGACGTTCTGCAAAGTATGTTACATGGTGATGAAGAAATAGCCTTGCACTAACTGAAAGAGCTATCAACACAAGAAGAAATAGCCTTTCACTAACTGAAAGAGCTATCAACACAAAAAGAAATAGCCTTGTACTAACTGAAAGAGCTATTAAAACAAGAAGAAATCGCTAAAATAATACGTTATTTGTCCATCAAGAATGGGGATGACCATTCATTTCATCTTATGGGATTGAAAGTATGGAGCCGTGAGTTCTAAGATGGCTGATAAGGCCTATTTTGGCTCGAAATGTTCTTTGACAATGTCGGCAAAGAATACTTGACGTTCCAGGAGGAGGATCTCCTGCGGTGGTTTTTCTGTCCAGCCTTTTCTTCACAGCTCTTGCAGTCCTGGTTGCTTCACAGGTGACTGCACCCTTGAGTAATAATGTATGCCACGAATTTCGGTCTTTGGCAGCAGTATCCCGAGTGTCATGAAGAATTCCAATAGCTTTCAGTCAGATTTTCATTGTCTTTAAAACGTTTCCTCTGGCCGCTTTCGGAGCGTTTACCACAACTCAGCTCGCCGTAACAAAATAAAAAATTAGTTTAGGGAGCCTACGATAATATAAATGTACACAAAACACTTGCGTACAGTTTGGGCAATGAGTTTGTCAGAATTATGCTCTGGTTTGTGGTTAGCAACTTGAGATTTGCAACTGACTTCCTTTGAGCCTAGTGGGGTAATCACTTGAGTAAAGTATTCTCTGAAGTGTGAGCATACGAAAATAATAACAGCTGTGCACCGGTAACAATCTCTGGCCAGTATGTAGATAGCCTTGGGATGTGATGACCGTCTTACGACGTTTCCTGTGAACCTACGCCCATTCGTGTATTAAGTGTGAGGCAACAATCCTTGTTTGTTTCTTTGCTGTGCTTGTAAGACGTTAGTTTCTATGCACACGGGTATCTCCAAACGCACTCCCGTCCCCTCCGATAGATCACACAATGAGAATCTTAATACAGTGCATAAACTCTTTAGCTCCGTTGAGGGTCTAAATATGTGTACCAAAATCACACATACTACAAATATTCTTTAGCGGGTATGTTTATCATGTCAATGTTTGCCTGAAAAAAAACAACACACAGTCTGTTTTGCCCGCTCTTTATATTTATAGCTGGGGAGATGGAGGTTTTCTGATGTCCGTGCTTAAATCGCGTTAAATCATATCATCATTTTCTAGAAGGTCGTTTGTAGAATGCCCCCTTCACCACAGCCCAGCAGAATATTCCTTCGGAAGTTTCCCTGCCTCATGCATTTTCATGTCCGGAGTGTCTTTGCTGTCCACCTTCGTGTTAGCTTTTCTTTCAGGGACCATGTCCCCTATTACAGTCTTCTCCAAGCCATCCATCCATCCATCTATCATGTGCCATGCCGATAAGCGTGGGCGGTCATGTTTTGCCATCTCACCAGAGTCGTGGATCAGCTCCGTGTTTCTGTCTCGACCATGCCACGTGGCCAAGCCATCCAGGTATTTGCTTCTAGGTCTTCCCCTTGGTCTCTTCCCTTCGATCTTGCCAGTTGTCACCAAGTTCTCCAATTCATTTCTTCTCATAACATGCCCAAAATTTTTTGACTGTCTACGTCTAATGACTCTAATCAGTTTACGATCTTCATTTGTTTCTTGAAGGACTTATTCATTGGTTTTTCTGTCTGTCCATGGTATTCTTTGCATTTTCCTCAGAAACCACATTTCCACAGCCATCAGATGTTTTTCAGCTTGACTGTTCATTGTCCACGCTTCCCATCCATACAAAAGTATAGGTTCTATGTAGCACTTCAACACTCTTTTTCTCGTTTCAATTGATATCTTTTTATTGGTCAGTATGTTTTTAATCTTGCTACCTTTGCAATAGCAATTCTTGTTCTAATCTCTTCAAGGCATCTCCCATCGATGTTATGACTGTGCCGAGATAACTGTACCGATTTACTTGCTTAAGAATATGCCCATTTATTCGTATATCACATTGTTTCTCCAAGCCACCGTGTCGTTTAAAATGGCTAAAGTATTTCAGTTTCCGAGTCCTGCATGCTACTTTTTGTGATCCAGTTTACTGTGTTGTTCAAACCTTGCAGGATGTCAACAGTTTTCTTCTTGATCCACTTCATTCTAAGAATGTTTGGGAACATTTGTGTATAGAGACCTCGATTTGTATCTTTAGCGATTGATTACGAAATGGTCCGCCATTCGCATTCGTATTTTGTGTCACTTGTATATTATTTGATGTTTTGCTTTACATGGGCTTCTAATGCTGTTTAGTCTCCTCATTGCAATAAACAGTTTCTATCACCATAAGAACATTCCCCAATTGTAGTTAATTATGAGGTCAAAGTATTCAGAGTTAGTGAAACATTATCTCAAAAATATTAAAACAAATATTATAGAAAAACTATATAATTTAGCATTGAACATAGTTGTTCCCATGACATAGTTTTCCCCCCTTTAAACCATACTCATCGTCTGCGGAAATGACTTCAGGAACATCTTATCAGTTTTGCTAAGATGTAATTGATGAGATGGGTGCTGAAGTAATGATATGGCCTCTTCTAGAACAGTTATTGGTGTTGTAATATTTTTATGATATAGGCAACCGTATGCAATTTATCAAAAGTATATTAGTATATATGTATATACGTTGATGCATTTAAATACCTCGGGGCAATTATTACATCAGATGGACGATACGTGACATAGATTAAGAGCAGAATAGGTCAAACAAAAGCTGCATTTAAGAAAATGAAAAATATGCAGTAAGTCAATATCACCGAATGTAAGAAAGAGAGTATTGAAATGTTATATAACATGTTTTGATTTATGGCATTGAATCATGAGAAATCAATTGGGGGAGGGGGGGGGGACCGTTGAAGCCACTACGACAATTACATAAATAAACACATATAGTATTATTTGGCGCGCATAGAAGGAGAGGAAGGAAGTAGAGACTAGAGGAAGCACTAGACAACATAAAATTTGAAAGCTATAGTTACCGACCGGGATCGAACCTGTCACCTCCAAATGACGACGGCGCCTCGCTGCAAGAACAAGTTTACATCGACACATGGTTGGTCATGTGGTCAGAAGAGAGGCATTGGAAAACATAACGATGCCTGGGAATATCAGTGGGAAAAGAGACAGAGGCAGACTGAGAAAAAATGGTGCTGGATGGGCTGAAACAGTGGCATAGAGGAATATTATCAGCACAGTTGACCCAGAACACCTCCGGTGGCATGGAGGAATATTATCAGCACAGTTGACCCAGAATACCTACGGTGGCATGGAGGAATAATATTAGCAAAGTTGACTAAGAACACCAGCGGTGGCATGGAGGAATATTATCAGCAAAATTGACCCAGAACACCAGCGGTGGCACGGGGGAATATTATCAGCAAAATTGACCCAGAACACCAGCGGTGGCACGGGGGAATATATTCAGCAAAGTTGACCCAGAACATCAAAGACCGAGATCTGTAGAGAGACATGGACGCCTGCGCCAGTTGGCAGGGCACATGAAGATGATGATGAAATTAGGAACGGGAGTCGCGATAACGCAGCGGCTAGCACTCTTGCCCCGTGACTACGTGTTCGAATCCCCACAGAGGCGGATTTCTAAACATGGGCTCCCAGGTCGACCCAGCCTAAAATGTATTCCAAGAAACATTGCGGAAAGTCATTCAGCCATCGTGATGTTGACGTGACCGCCCATCGAGCCACGACCTGGCTATTTAAATATGGTGCTAGACCATACACACAGCATAAACGCCGTCTCGTATAAGGGCCCTCTACTGACTTCCTATACCAGGAATACAGGATTCAGGTAAATAGAGAAGAGTGCAGAATGAAATGGCAAACTCTTGAATCGGATCCCACAGAGTTAGATCCTGGTCGCTTTCATTGAAAAAAAAAAAAAAAGTAATTCAGAATGTAATGTATGTGTGTTTTTGATCATTTTTTATTTGTCAAAAACTGCATTTTATAAAATGAATATCATCTTATGGAATACTTCCTTGTTACTCGAAAAATTCTGCTGGCATTGAACCAGTTCCAACACAATGCTGTGAATCGTGAATAGTTGGTAAACACACGAATAAATGCATAGACGCTTTAAAGATGTGCTTTTATAGACGAATGCTGAAAATTCAAAGGACAGGAACAATGAGATTCTAAACGTTTTGAAAGAGGCTGGGGAACCTAGAAAATTTATCACAAACATCAGAAAGAGGCAGTCGTCATTATTTTGTGTGTGTGTTCACATTATGAGACGATCAAAACTGGAACATATTGTGACAACTGGACAAATTTGTGGAAAGGGGGGAAAAAGGAAGACAACCAGAGATAATTCTTGTCTTGAGTCTTGAGTCCTGCCACGAGGGGAAGGGTGTTAGCACACGAACGGACACATACCGGTAGAGATCGCAGATGTAGAGAAGCATGGTCGCCCACGTCAGTAGGCAGGGTATTTAATTATGAAGATTATTATTTGTCCCCGTTCAGTTTTGTCTCTTCTCGTCTAACTATCGAGGGACCGAAGAAAGCTGTGTAGGTTTATCTTCTGGTCCTTACCTGTCGGTTAGCGATGCGGGAATGTTGTGAGTTTTGTCTCTTCTTGTCTAACCACCGATAGACAGGAGAAAGCTGTGTAGGTTTATCTTCTGGCCCATACCTGTCTGTTAGCGATGCGGGAATGTTGTGAGTTTTGTCGCTTGTGCTATGTATGTTGTTCTGGCCATCCAGGTCTCCGTTCGTCCTTGGGATATTCCTGATATCATCAATTCATCGGCATCTAAGTCTTTTTATTGTCGCAAACATTACATTCCTTGAATATCAAGAACGCATAAATAATGGTTATATCAAAGAAAACAGATAACACCAGAATGGATATTGCCAAGTAGCAGCGCAGATGATATGACGCAAAAAAGAGTGATGAAAAAATCGCGAACCAAATCTTACGAGAAACTAGGAGACTGACGTAACAAGGAGAAAACGTCAGAAAGATTGTCAACAACAACAAAGAGTCAGATCTTAGAGCTTGATTGATTGATTGATTGATTGATTGATTGATTTAGGAACCGATATCACAGCATTCGGGACATTCCCATAAGCGCTCCGTCCCCATCCTCAGCAGCCAGCGAAGAGTTCTTAGAGCTTGAACGAGGAGGCAGTACGTTTCGATTCTCAGCAAGAAGAGAACTTATGTACTGGCTGGACACTTACTCTGATGGCTAACAAATATTGGAAAGAAGGGCGAGACTATTAATGAAGGATGTATATCGGCCTGAAAGCCACGGGCAAATTCGACAATATTAGAATGGGACTCAGGAAGTCAAAACAGGCTGACACATAGGCAAAATAGTGAAGGACAGAAGTACCGGGACATGATAGTTATAAATATTTAACATGTTCAACCGTTTACGATTCATATTTAATAATGTTTCTTTACCGTCCCGCCTTCCCATAACAGGCACGGTAATAATAAATCAGAATTAATTATTTGGATTGTGAATCTGTAACAAGTTGACATAGGCAAATAAACACTGCTTCAACAATTGTCTATACCGGCTTCGAGTCCTTGATTGCCGTATTATTATGTTTCTGGACACTGTTATATTGGTGAAATCCCTGGACCGTTGAACGTTTGATGATGTTCGCATTATTTATTGCAAGTTACCGATGTTCGAACTATTTATTGTTAAAATATACAAATTAAGTTGAGGTAAATGTTGTCGCCCTTAGAAAAAAGAGACTGGCGATATGTTATATTCAAAGCGACAAGTACTATTTGTACTGGTGATAACAAATGGGTTATAAGTTAAATTGAAACAGTTTTTGGAAGAAAATTTTAAACATGAATGAAAATGTTTATGACATATTATGATGGAAAATGAAAAATTGACATGTTCACATATTTTATGTATATAGTAATGCAAAAATGTAATACATATTTAGCTAATAACATTAAATTAATTAAATCCATCGACGATCCGTGTGTTGTCGTTCTTTGTCCGTGTGTTTTTCAAATAATGTTACAGTTTATAGGTAACGTATTGGTGTCACATTCCTGTGTTGTTGTCTCTCATATGTCGTAATAGTCATACTATATCGTTGCGGTTATGTGCGATGTTCTGTTACGTTAGTTGGCGAAGTCCATTGAATTCACTCGTATGCAAAGTTCTTAATATTCGCATGGTAACTTTATGTTCTGTGGTTGATGAAATAAATTCACAAATTTTAATATCCACAGTTCGGATTGTTTCTGATGCACTGCTAATTGCCAATGTGGCGTAATACAATTTACTGGTTCTCAAAGTTTCATATTTGTGATAGCTATAAGTAGCGTATTGAATAGGCTGTCGACACTTCTACAGTTCTACAGTAAGTGTAGAGGTACACTGAATTTTATGCAACAGAATAAAATATCACAGCTTATCATATGGCCACTAATCAACGTAAATAGTGTCAATCTGCTGGTGCATTGGGTAATCTTGATAAAATATCGGCAATTACATTATCTGTGCCTTTAATATGATGGATTTCAAAATCGAAATCCTGTAACAGAAGACACCATCTTGCTAATCTATGGTTCTTTGGATTGCCTTCTTTAATGACCAGCAGTGGCGCATTATCTGTCAAGACAACGAAGTGGGTGCCTAAGAGGAACTTAGATAATCGAAGAACACAGAAAACCAAACTTAAGGCTTCCAACTCAGCTGTGGAATACCTGGTTTCCGCCGCTTTCAATTTACGGCTGACATACAGGATTGGATGTTTCACGCCTTCATATTCTTGCATCAGACATCCTCCGATCGCGATAGCACTTGAATCTGTGGTTAATATAAATGGTAAATCTATGTTTGGTAATCTCAGTATGGGTGGATTGGAAAAAATGGATTTCAATTTGCAAATTGCATCCTCTAAACTGATACTCTTACAATTCCAAATACTACATAATTGTATAGGTATCGATGTAAAAATAAGTCTAAACAATGTAAGAGTGAAAATGAATTTACTATAGGCATATCTCAGAGTTATATGAAAAATTTTGCACCAACAGGAGTTAATGAACTGTAGCATGGTTTTTGCTCTTTCAATTTGGCGCAATGTTGATTGATATATGAATGAGATGGTAAATATGATGGAAAATTTGTTTGTTATCCGGATAGTGGTGAAAGATACATTTTGAAAGGTAGGTAGTGTTGTTGCAAGTTGGGTTAACAGCAAAAGTAGCAAGAGTGTCAGTAATTTGTCTCTGTTCATTCAACTGCTTGGTGAATGTGATTGTTTACTTTTGTTGGTTGAGGTGTGTGTTTCAAAGAAATTGCTGTATTTATCTGGTAAATTGGTGGATGGTGAGTTAAAAATGGTAGTCTTTGTGCTGATGGATTTAGACCTGCATCGTTTGCTGGTTTTGTTCATGCAATAAAGCAGTTTGTTTGTATGCAATTGTTTCTGACTTTGATTTTGTGTGAAGTCAATTGTTTGTGTTTGTTTATTTGCATACTGTTTGCTTGCATGATTGATACTTGATGTTGTTATTTCTGTATCTGCATAACTTTCTGCAGATTTATGTGTTGTTTCTGTTTTTGTTTTATGTCTCCTTGGTAGATGACAAATTTGCAATGAACACATATGATGACACTTGTTTGTTAATAATACTTCTTTGTCACTAGTAGTGTCCCTTGGATATCTTTGTATTCCTTGGTTATGTTTCTTGGAATTAATCACGTAATTGTTTCTTTTTTCTAGAGACACAAATTGTTTCGACTCATAAAGTTGGACATTATGAGTTCTCTCAGTTGGTTTGGTCACTGTGGTTTTGTCTTCACGAGAAACTGTCTGTAATGTGAAGTTGTCTTCATTGTCTTGTGTCGTAGTGTCGTTAAGAAGTACTGTCGTTGCTGTGCTTCTGTCATTGTTGTTTGTCAGATAATATGGTTTCGGTTGAGAGTACTTTAAAGAAGTCGAGTCGGTTTGTAATGACTCGTCAAGCTGTTTGTCATGATTAAGAAGAGTTGTTGTTATTGTGCCGTTGACTTCGTCGTTTTCGTTGTCAAGAGAATTTGTCGCTAACGTAGAATTGTCATCGTTGTTCTTGTCAGTGTCGTTATTGTCCCCTGTTTTCTCTGTCTGGTTGTCCCTGTGGGTTATGTGAGTCATTTGTCTTGTCACTACTTTGGCGTATTCTGTCTGTTGTTGCACATTTACAGGTTTATAGTTTTCTTCTTTGATGGCATCCTCAATTCGAGGTTTTATGCTGAAGGTGTCATTGAAAGATTCAACCGCCCCTGTGTTGTGCACCTCTGTGAATTCGTTTGGAATTCCGTCATCGGTGGTCTCCCTTATGCTTTTGGCAGTTTGAGACATACAAATGTGTTCTTTCGTTCTGGAATCACTGCTTGATGTTTGGATGCAGTTTTTTCGTTCCCATTCTTTGATATATTCTCCAGAACAGGATCTTATGTTGGGAAGATTTCCAAGAATAATATCTGCGCAAGGATCTTCTAACACCGCGCATAGCACTTGTCCTGACACAAAAGGTGTTTGAATTTCGGCCAGTGCTAGGGGGTATCTTTCGATGGTACCTGCGAATGTGCGACATGTCACATAGTCGTGTGTGTAGTCTTTGTCATTAATTAAAGTCCTTTTAATTCCAACCAGAGTCGCTCCGCTATCACGCATGATTGTACATAGTTTGTTATTCACAAAACCTTTTAGAAATTTTAACTTGCCTTTTGACGCTAAGGCTGCGTTGGCTATTTCGTTGGATATACAAATTGTATGGCCACATTCCAGGGTGTTATCCAACTGGAACTTTTTACATGTTTTACAGGTGTCATTATTGATGGGATTAATGATTTCTACAGCATTCCCTGATTCATTCTCACTTTCATTCTGGATGTCACATTCATTCAGCTCTTCGATTTCTTCATCCGTAGATGTATCTATTAATGCTGCATTGGCCTGTTTCATCATCTTGCGGCCGTCACAACGTCCGCTAAAATGCTCGTACGCTGAACAAAAGTAACATTTGACCGCTCTCTTATACGCGTTTCTTTTGTTTCTTTGTTTTTCCACCATCATTTGAAGGTGATGTGGGTAGGTTGGTGATTTATCACATATTGCGTACTGTTCATGAGTCAAATGACAATATTGACACAGGACTGGTTTGGTGAATTTAGAGCGTTGTTTGAACCTATTATCACTTGGTTTTGAACATTTGGTGTTTGTGACAGCTGCTGTTTCATTCTGACTCATATTTAACTGAAAAATGTCACGATTCGCTGTGAAATAAGCACTCCCATTATTTTCGACTTCTTGAATCGTCTTACAATCACTTTGTCTTAGAAATTTAGAGAAAGGAGTGGGTATTGTGTTCATAATCTTGTCAATTATTATTAGCTCTTTTAGTTTATCATAGCTGTTGTTTGTCTTCGCTGAGGTAATCCATTTAGTGCAAATATCTTGGACTGTAGACACGTAGTCTATGAACGTTTGGTTGGGTGATGGTGATAATTTTGAAAACTGCAATTGATAACCTGCTGTGTCTAATGAAAAATGTTGTAATATTCTTTGTTTTAAATAGTCGTAATCTTTCCTCATGTCTTGTGGAATTGTTTCATTCACTTTTAAGGGCTCTAATGCTAAGTTTCTCATAAGGATAAATGCCCAATCGACTTTTGAGATGCTATGATATGTCATTAAACACTCGAAGTTCTCTAAATATGCACTTATTGAATCTCCGGATCAGAAAGGTTTGACTAAGCCTTTATATTTGTTGTATTTTTGTTCCTCTTCTTTACTCCTTAATTTATTTACCGAAATTTCCAAGTTGGAGTCAATTTCCATTTGTTTCACTTTTAATTGTGTTTGCGTTTCGATTTCCTTTTGTTTCAAACTTAATTCTAATTCTAACTTTTTTGTTTCTGCGTTTAATTGAGCTTGTTTGCTAGCAGCTTCGATTTCTAACTTTTTATTTTCAGCCTCCATTTGCATCTTTTTCTCTTCAGTCTCTCTTTGCATCTTTTTCTCTTCAGCCTCTATTTGCATCTTTTTCTCTTCGGCCTCTATTTGCATCTTTTCAGCCTTTCTTTGCATCTTTTTCTCTTCAGCCTCTATTTGCATCTTTTTCTTTTCGGCTTCCATTTGCATTTGCAGTCGTTTTTGTTCTCTTTCCGCTGCCCTATCTTCTCTCGCTATGTTTTCTGAATGCGTCTTTTGCGCCCATTCTGACAGTTTATCGGCAGTATAGCCTAATTTAACTCCTAATTCAATGCACTGTTCCAGTGTTGACATCTTATAAATTTAGCTAAATTTAAATTTTTAGAACTTGAATCCCTTTGGAGATAGTGTGGGTGTACAAAAATTGGTTATGTCCCTTAATGTTTACATACACACTTTCTATAGAATAAATTCAAATGGTCATGAAATTTGCATGTATATATCATAAATTGAAATACATAGAAAAAATGTTACATCAATGAAAACATATGAGTATCGTTTAGGGATCCAATAAGCATGAAATGGGACTTATCTGATTTACTGGGTTCTTTGCTGTAGTGTTGTTGTTTGGTTCTCCGGTTCTTTGCCACTGCTGGAGAACAATTTAAATGCACACAACTTTTCGCGGAACAATCTGTCGTTGGAATGAAAAAGATTAGTATTTTGTCACAGTTATTGTCCAGTCATGTCAATGTTAAATTTTATAAACATGGTTTCTAAGTAACTTCTAGAGGGACTACGATAGTTTATGAACAGATGAGAAGATAGTCGCTGTAAAGTTAAGACTTTGTCGTGTATGAATGTTAATATATTTTACTTGGCAAAACCAAGAGCTGTCGGGAAAGTGAAGTAATCGTCTTGAGCTTGCCAAAACCGGCTTCGAGCCCCCAAATAGCCTGTCAACGTCCTAGAGACCTAGGGAAATGAAACTCGGGTTCAGACAGGCAACAAACTCCATTCTGATACTATCTGATATAATTTATTCACAGTAAGCTGGCGAAGAATGGGTTTCGCAGCCAGTTACACTAATTACAATATCACAGGAGTTCATAACAAAGCAATCATACACATAATCATCACAGCAAACTCTATCATCTATCTTATGATTAACAATCCTTAAATACACTTGGTTTCTATCTATCAAGTCCCCCTTAAGCTAAGCCCTGTTTCTCCTTCGGTGTCCAGTCGCCGTCTGCCCTCTAACGTGTCTCGGTCGGACACGGGCTGTAACTCTCTTCGAGCTTCTCGTGGAACAGGTCCTGGCACGCGGTAGGCGGGTTCCACCTGTGTCCACGGAGCTGTAGGCAAACTGACCTATCCTTCTCGAAGGCTCTAGATTGTTCGAGTATTCGAGTGGGTTTATTTAGTTCCCTTTTATTGGGGTTATATCCCTTCTATAAATCCCTTCTATCTTTATGTCCATACCGACTCCATGTGAGACTTTGACAGTCATTCGGGAGTGCGGGGGTGAGGGGGGGGGGGATATTACCTATGGATAGGGAGAAGTAGTCGCGCGCCTGTGGGACGAGGTGGAGAAGGTTGGGGAACAGACTGAGAACCCGTACGTGGAAAGGGTGAGATTGCGTGGGATTGGCAGAGGTTCTGGTAGAATCTAATAATTGAGAGGGAAGATCAGGAGAACTTTCAATTAGATAGCGGTGAGAACGATTAGTGTTGTGACACTTTGCTGACCGTTGAACGAGGGGACGGAGTGCGTATGGGAATGCCCTGAGTGCAGTAATGTCAGTTCTTATATCACCTCAACTCAACAGTCAGTTATATTATCCTCGTCCTCTTGATCATCATCATCAGATGACAAGGAGTGTCGTAAGAATGGCTAATCACTGACAGTTCTCTAACTGCTCACAAGACACAGAGCTTTGTCTTGGCATCATGTCCGCAGCTGGGCCATGAACTCGTTTCGAATGATAAGCAGACACCGGCGGGAAATTGCCGATTGATGTTTGTAATATTCTGAAGGCGATTCTACGTCCAGCATTGTGCCATTGTTTTCTGAACGGCTAGAGATCATACCTTTTGTGTTTACAAACCGGCCAGCTTCCAAAACGCCCGCAGCTGTCTTCGAACAATCTATGAAATCCCATGCACTGTCCTTAACCTCTGACGCCGACTTCCAGATCGTTTTATGCCCAAGCAATCTTAGCAATTGTCATAAATAATGTTACCGTTGACCGAGGAACAATGGACGTGTTGTTGTCATAAAATGCTGGGATATAAACACGCCTGATAACTCTCACACCACCGAACACGGGGGTTTGACCTTGCGAGGTAGTGTTATTCTCGTCCCGGTGTTTACTGCTAAGTTTGAGTGTTCTCAGCGGGCTCGTTAGTGTAATCGCTAGGAGACTACCCTGGAAATGTCACCAGCGCGGTCGGGCGAGGGTTCCAGGTCTAGGTTCATCGTCCACTACAGTGAAGGAAAGACTGGTCACATATTCCTCCCTGGAATGTGACGGTCCTAGCACATCACATAGCAGGTTACTGCATGGTGACGAATGCCCTCACGGAAGACAGATATTCTGTTGACTGTAAAGAAGAATCCACACGGAGACTCGCTCGTTCAGATAAATGCACTAGAATTGTGTCACGGGTAGATTTTATTTATGAGGTCCACCTCCGCAGAGGTCTGGCCCACCTACCGTTTGTAACATGTAAAAGTAACGGACCCATTTCTAGGACTTTAAGCGACTTGTGTGTACGGTAAGTAAAAACACACAAAGGACTCAATTACACACCTTGATGACTTGTGTGTAGGATAATTAAAAGCACACAGGAATTATCTACACGCCCTGTAGCGACTTGTGTGTACGGTAAGTACAAACAAACAGAAGATTCATTTACCCACCTTGAAGCGACTTGCGTGTACGGTAAGTTAAAACATACAGGACTCATATACACGCCCTGATGACTACTGGCTATATAGTGCTAGCCAATATTTGTACAGATCAATCGGCACATGATGGCTAGAGTGGTAAATATTATGCCGGTCACGTTTACTTCCCACGATATTGATTGGCACTCGGTTTAAACAGGACCGGCCTGCAAGCTCAGGTCAGTGTAAAAATAATGCACCGCGATGGGAGGCAATACGAAGGGTTGACACAGTGCCAATATGCTACTGTAGGCCGGTGCAACATATTAATTAATCTACATAGGGGCACATTAGTGAAAACTGACCTAGCTTGCCAGGTCCACACAGCCTGCAATGAGCATCACATCATGTCTTGGGAAGCAAAGAAGACCGGCGTGATGCTGATCACATGACCCACAGGGTCTAGCACCATATGAATGATGCTCTTTAAGGAATGTACAAGGGTTCCTGTTCTGTACTTATTGTGCTGGCTTCGCTTCATCAAATCTACCGGACACTCCACTATCATAATATTTAAACAAAAAACACTTTGACATGTCCCTTTTGCACGGTGCATTCGCAACTGCGAGCTCCAACAAGACAAGTCACATGAACAAGTCAAGCAACCTGATACGTGGGAAAATGGCACGTGGCAAGAACACCAAAAGACATATGGCATCCAAGATGTGCAGCGTGGGAGCCGACAAGAAGACGAGCGGAGAGAATCTACCTGCGAGCTGCAGCAAACAACAAGAACCTCAAGCAACCTCTAACGAAGCTACCACAGGGAAGGACGACGACAACCCACCACAAACAAGAGTCAAACTTACTGAGAAGCAGAGAGAGGAGAAAGACACAAGAGTCGGTAAAACCGACTCACCGACAATCAAGTGCGTTGTCAAGCGTATTCAAGTGGAGCTGACAGATGATGAAACCCTGAAGCAGCTATAAGAAGAAAATCTCCACATACGATTCTTGAAGGCGGAGCGGATCCTTACCTACTCTATATTCCTACAACCTTGGCGGTGGTGATAACAGAGGGCAGTGAGATGCCGACCACAATATCAATCAACAAGAAAATACAGCAGCCAGAGAGATACATTCCAAGGATCACCCAATGTTCCAGATGCCAGAGGGCCGGCCACTGCAAAGCAACATGTCGCAGTAAGACAGAGATGTGTTGATACTGCGCCGATCACCACGCCTTCAAGGAGTGTCCGCTGGCCAAACAGGACACTGACTTTCGAGCACCCAACAAGAGAAAGTGCGCCAATTGCCTGGGCAAGCATGGAGCAAGATACCTGGGATGTCCGTACCTTCAAATACACAGAGACGTTTTGAAGTTCGTCGTCACCACAAAGATTCCATATAAGGACGCAATGCGGAGGTGCGAGACAGCCACGTGCATCTGTCACAAAATAAAACCTTGCGTTTAACCAGTTGATTATTATAGAGGCTTTCTGATTAAACGGACTATCCGCCAGCGACAACTATTTTAACTAACAGTAAAAACAAATCGGATGTCAAAATCCCAGGACAATATTTGTAGCTGCACGTGTACATCTGGTCGACGGATTGGGAACACTCGGTGGTGAGTGAGACGGATCCCTGCATCGCTTTGACAGTTTATCAACATTCGAATACAGATAGAGCCCGTCTGATCCTGGTTACAATCGGATGTCAGCCATCACAGGTCGGGCAGAGTTGACAGCTGCAGATGTGTAGGGGAAGTGGGTGAGCTGAATCATACATCGCTTTGACAGTTCATAAACAGGTTGGATTGAGAGCGGAAGTACTCAGCTCGGAAGAAAACAGTCCGTCTGTCAATTTATAGTTTTCCGGACATCAAGAAGATTGGCAGCTTGTTGGGGAAACCCGTTGTTGTATCATACGGTAACTCGTTGGTTTGTTGTGGGAGTCAAAACAACTGATGACAACTTTGACGGTGACTAGGCCAGGGGGAATGGATTCTTGACAGTGGATGATATGCCCAAATAACACCTGCAGGACATCAATACCGTCACGTGACCAATTTTAGGTTTTGCCAAAAACCATGATGGGAGAGGACAGTTGAACTCAAACCTTGGATTTTAGTGGACGTGCTTCGGCACTGCGGTTTTGATCGGAAAATGTCTACCGTGTGCGAATTGAGTTAATTTAATTTTACACGTGCCTGTCATGGCAAGAGTGGATGTAATTGGATCTAACTGCGGTGTTGCCTAAGGTAGAACCTATTATAATTAGTTCTAATTAATATAGGCTGTAGCCTTGTTAAAACTAAAGTGTGATGATTAGCACTGTTAGCGGAAAACTAGCTAGAGTAGGGAAGTGATACTTGGCTCTGTTAGTTGAAAATAGATTAGTGAAGTGTTGATAAGCTTTACTAGTGGAGAATGGAGTAATGAGGGATATTCCCGTAGGTGTCCCTGGTGGGCGGGGTTCCGCATTCTGTTTGTTGATTTTTTTTTTCTTGTCTTGGCCTGATGATAACCTATGTGTTCAGTCATCTGTCCCTGACAGAGTAGGTTCACTTTATTTTCTGAGCGAGGCCGATGGCCACGATCATCTAATAGAGATCAGTGACGGGGAGGCTATCACCAGTTGTATGATTTATTTTACAGGTTCCTCTGGTTGGAATGAAGAACCCGGAACCACTAAAAATCCGATCCCGGATAAATTATGATGTAGAGAGATGGGCCAGCAACTTTCGCAACGGAAGAAGTTAATACACATTGCTCGGTGGAGATTAATGGTATAAGTATCCTACATGAGTGCATACCAATCGTTAACACACCTGAAGTGATGGATGTTCAGCCCATGGGGAACTAGATCAGTAGGAACTGATGTTCACATTAGATGAAACCAAACATTGAAGTGTAGTTGTTCCACGTATCAAGGAAATCAGAACTTTCAGACTATATCTAGTGAATAAAGCAAGCCATTTTTGTCTAGATACATTGACTGTTTAAGAGTGAAAATACAGAACTAATAGGAACCGTTGTGTTAGGAACAATAATAGTATTTTTTCCACGGATTATATATTTACATGGGATTCAGATCTCATGGTCATCAGAGCTCCTGGAGGAGGACATGTCTGGAGAGAAGGATACGACTTCGGTGAGGTCTATTGTACTGACTCGTGTGATGTCGTGTAATCCTTGCCATGATGTGTGCACTATGATCCTGAACTTTGAGGGCTGACATATACATTTATGTTATTATACACGACACACATTTTTCTTCGCATACACGTCTCATATACGTTACACTTTTCTTTTAATAAATTAATCTTTATTAATTTTTAGAAGCAAGAGTTGTTGAGTATGTTGCGTTGGGGAAGTATGAGAGGGGGCATAGTACGACAGTGAGAGAGTGATAGGAAAAGGTGTCCATGGGCTGATGGAGTGTGTTGGACGGAAGCTGGTGGATTCTCCAGGATATTGATAAGGAAAAAAAAATATTATAATGTGGGTGTTGACTCTCCTCCGACAGCATCTCACAAGCGGAATAAGCTCAACTGCACGACCAGATAGATGAGCTAAAGAAGCAAATCAAGCTGCTTCAAACACCGGCACCGACCAGCGACAGTGAAAAGCTGCTTGCTGAAATAAAGGACATCTAGCAAAACATCAAACAAGAGGTGGAGCACATGATCCAGACGACAAGGAAGAATGAAGAGATTCTACGAAACATCAAGGCGGAGAGAGAAATGCTAAAATCTGAAAGGGATTCAACCAAAACAAACCAGCTGAAGCCAAAGAAAAGAACACAGAGAAGCCGCAAGATGAAACCCAATAAAAGTCCAAACCGGAACCGCAAGCAAAAGCCAGCAGCACAACCACGACGCCCAAGAAACTCAAGGGGAAGCCAATATCCCGCCAGACATCCGAAGAAACCGAGATGAGTACCACGACGACGGCATGGAGGACACCTCGTCACCCCGAGCATTCACCTGGGAGGATGTCACAGAAATAGAAAGAAAATTGGAACTCAAGAAAGAGGAACTCAGGCGCAAGGAATTCATAAGGCGCAACGAAGAAAAAGAAAACATGAAATTCAAGGGGAAACCAAGGCACCGCCAGACCTCTGTAAAATACCCAACCATATACTATGACGAACACGATGAGCCGTACTATACAGAAGGCGGGGAGATCATCCCATGGCTGACCACGAAGGAAAAGATCGAAAGACAAGAGACACTCAAACTCGAAAGAGAAAGCCGGAGCAAGGAAGAAAATGAAAATTTCGATAAGCTTCTACAGGCAGAAGACGAAATAAAATTCCTTACAAAGATTACAGCCAGACCAACCAGAAGCCTTCATCAACAAAAGAAACCACCAGAGGAGACGGGAACAAAGGACAGCCGCCGACAAATCCCCCACCTGACGTTACAGACAGAAACGCTTACATAACCAGTCCGAGATAGGACTTACTCGTAAGAGCGCACAAGACAAGAAACAGGGTAAACATACTCACATAAACCACGGATCTCAACAATAACCAAAGCTGAGGAGGGCAGGTTAGACGAGACCGCATTTGGAATTTTTTGTTTTTTGAAAATTGGAATTGGAATTGGACATGTCCCTTGAATCTACTCTGTTCATAACAAGTATAGTCGACAGGTAATCTCACCTGGTGAAGGGATTAACGACTTTCTCCGCAATCCCGTATATCCACTTGAGGAACACAGCTGCGCGAGATTAGGTAGCGGATCGCGTCGCGTTGGTTACTTAGGGGTATGTGAGCCGGTTACTCAGAAAGCGATGGCAAACTACTGAGCGTAATCTTGCCAAGAACATCAACAGCAGCTGAAAAATGCTGGTGTTGACTGCAACAGCCTGTAAGGGACATGCAACTTAAAGAAAAAATCTCACGGCTGATATTGCTGTAGTGCTTCAAAATGTTAGACCTTCCAGATTGTAGGCCACTGCATACTGAGATGGGGTGTCTAGTTTCCTTCTGAGAAACGCTTCCTTCCAAAACAATTATTCTTCTTGTTCATTCGCCCATTATCCCCAATCGGGGCAGATGTCCTCAAGAAACTCACTCCAGGTCGTCCTATCTTTTGCTAGACCATACAACCCCGACCACGTGTTGTCGATATTTACTAGACCATACAGCTCCGACCAGGTGTTGTCCATATTTACTAGACCATACAGCTCTGACGACGTGTTGTCCATATTTACTAGACCATACAGCCCCGACCACGTGTTGTCCATATTTACTAGACCATACAGCTCTGACCACGTGTTGTCGATATTTACTAGACCATACAGCTCTGACCACGTGTTGTCCATATTTGCTAGACCATACAGCCCCGACCACGTGTTGTCCATATTTACTAGACCATACAGCCCCGACCACGTGTTGTCCATATTTACTAGACCATACAACCCCGACCACGTGTTGTCCATATTTACTAGACCATACAACCCCGACCACGTGTTGTCCATATTTACTAGACCATACAGCTCTGACCACGTGTTGTCCATATTTGCTAGACCATACAGCCCCGACCACGTGTTGTCCATATTTACTAGACCATACAGCCCCGACCACGAGTTGTCCACATTATTCAGTTCTGACTCTAATTCTCTTCTCCGTGTGTTGAACTCAAAGGTAGTCCATACACGTGTGCTATTTCTAGTACACTAGACTGATGTTTGCGTGTCTGCTAGCTTTCCCTGTTACCAGTAGTCCCTCGTCATCAGGCGAACCCACTCCGACATCTGATGTATTTGTAATTTACGTCCCCAACTCAAGGACGAGAAGTCAACATTTTAGTCCAACTAACTGATGCAGGAGTTGAACCAGCTACCTGGGTATCAGCGCACTGGAAGTTTAAGACCGTGAGCTCTTATCCATTCGGCCATGCTGACCTCCGGTCCTACTCTATTTGCTTTACCCTGCGGGCTCCAGACAAAAAAATTGTTTAGTTAGTACGATACTCGGGTGTTCTCAATGCATCTTCTTCCAGAACCAGCCAATTCTCCCCATCTCTTGATTCTCTGGTTTAACTCTCTCACTGACTTACACGTTGATGATTCTGTTACACTTCTGCGCAGGAACCAGATTAACTCATATGTGTAGTTTATTAGTTTATTTCAGTTTAGTCGACGGATCAACATCACGGCACACGGGTGTAACCCATAAGTACTCCTTTCTACTTCTAACTCAAACCTGAGTCCGGAGAAGCTCAGCTCAGTTCACGAACTCCGTAGCACCGGCGAGGATCCTGAAATACTTTGGGTAGATGTTTAACTCGAAATGTTTCCCTGGTAACGCCGTTAGGCTACTCTTTTTCGATTTCCAAGTGCCAAGGGATTTTTTACATGCGCAACAATACACACGGGCGTCCGATCTCACTACCCAGAGACCAGGGCAGTTTTGTTATTAGAAATCCACGTGAAAAATTCCCGACCCTCACCGGGGCTTGAAACCTGGGACCCTCCAGCACTCGAGGCGGACACCATACCTCGAGACCTCATCCCAATGTGGACAAAGTTCTTCACGAAACACGCCGCTGGATAATGGTGATGGCAGTTAGGTACATAGACCAGGGATACATCCTAGACAGAATTCCCTAGGTTAAGGTCAGGCCACTTACAAACAGGGCAAACAGTAAACTGTGCACGAGTTTGTAAAATTCGCCAAGTTTACGTATGAAAGCTATTGTTAGAATGCTTGTGTAAACTTGGGTCCTCCTATATAAGCATACTTTTACAGTAGGAACTGCCGAAATCAACCGAATTCATTTTTTTCACGACGATTTTCCACAGGGAGTGACATATTTGTGTAAGTTCGTTGTGTCTGTTACTTATTTGTTGGCAACTATTCTAACTGACAAGCGGTTGTGTGGTAGGAGAGACGAAATGTATGCTGTCTAATGGACTAAGTGTGTTCAATTTCCAGCTCTTCTGATTTTGTTTTGACAAGTCAAGTAATGTTTGTTGTTTTATGTGAGCTACGCAGAAACATTGTCGCTACACCCGGTGATTGTAGTTAGTGGTATATCTGAGCCAGTCTGTGTTTAACTCCTACTATGTTAAATATAGATCAATATCATCATCATCATTAGGTGGCTCGACTCACAGCTCGACGTTGGTGTTACTTTAAAATAATAGACGTTTGGTTATGAAGGTAAAATACGCGAAGGACGTGTTTCAACACTGTAAGGGTATTAACTATATGAAACTTTTATAGAAAGGTCGGTATTTGATAGGTAATATGGTCAATACCACGCCG
>JACEFZ010009707.1:0-10000 GCA_014155875.1 Cepaea nemoralis | reverse complement strand
CTCTCTCTTTCTCTCTCTCTCTTCACGTTATGTACAACTACGCCCCGCCTTTCTCTCTAAACGGTATGTACCACTACATTCAATCTCTTTCTCCCTCCCTTTCGCTCTCTCTCTCTCTCTCTCTCTCTCTCTCTCTCTCTCTACGTTATGAACCACTACATCCCACTTTTCTCTGTAAACGTGATATATCGCTACATACCACCTTTCTCCCTAACGGTATATTTCACTACGCCCCACCTTTTTCTCTAAACATTATATATCACTACATCACACCTTTCTCTCTAACGTTATCTATCATTATGTAGCATTTCATGAGGGAGAACGATCAATCAGTCAAGTGAATAGAAACAGCTGTTGAAATGACTGTGAATAATCCATTGCAAGTATTCCAGCTTTACTATTCTCCAGCTGTCAACATTAAAAAATACAAACGCACTCAAGTCGAGAAGGTCGACTTCATAACACCCAATTTTCATTTCGAGTTTTTATAGCAAATAATGTATTAGGGATAATGAAAGCAATTTCACAATCCCAAAATAAAAATAAAAAAGTAATGCGCTCTTGTACGCGCCTTAAGACGCGTACAAGAGCGCATTACTTTTTTATTTTCTTTTGTGATATAATAATCGGCATTCAGTGGGTGATGTGATTAGTATCACACCGACTACCTTTACCTCTCAAGACATTTCTTGGTACCCAGTTTATTAAATCCTCCCAGCTGCGGATTCAACCCCCGACCACCAGATCAGCAGGTGAGGGTCTAGCCATTGCGCTTCCACCGCTTCCAATCTCGACATACAGGGTTCTAAGTCAGCTGCTTTGCGTTGAATTTTACAATGGTATGAGCGTCGGCCGTTCAGAAAGCACTGGCAAACATCTTATGTTGCTCTCCATCTCCCAGTAGGACAGATGCCCTCAACCGACTCACTCCAATCCCTCCGATCTTTAGCTGTCCCGTGCAGCTCTGTCTATGCCCTTCATATATTGTTCATTTATGTTCCTACTTCTCTCTTCCTTGAGTTTTAAAGTCTTTCTCTATTTCTTTTGCCCCGTGGGTTCCAGCTCAAGACTTTTCTAGTTATACTATTCTTGTGGTATCTCATTGTAATTCCTATTCAATGCCAGTATCTTTTCTCCACCCCTTGGTTCACTGGTGTTTGTCTAGTTCTCTCCATGAGCTCCAGGTTGGTGATTTTATCATACCATTTTATTCCTTCTATTTTCAGCAGGCAGTAATTAGTGAATGTTTATAGTTTGTAATCATTTTCGCTGTTCTACATGTTTCTGATGTTTACAGTACTACTGAGTTTACGTCGAATTAAATATTCTAAGTTTTGTACTAAGTTGAATTTGGTTTGACTTCCACATATTTCCTCTTCCGGTTTCAAGATGGCGACGGACGGTCGTGTTGTTTTGTGTTCGTTAACTTTTTCGCGTAGGGGATGGATTTATTCATCTCTTGCGTGTAATTGGTGTGCCAGGATGTAAAACCAGGAGTTTCTACTCAAGATCTGCGCGGGTGCTACGGAGTTCGTGCATCGAGCGAAGCCATCCTTGAGTGAATTTTCAGCAGCGTGTGTGGTTCTCAGCAGTCTGTGTTTACGTTTTTTCAACATGGTGGAAGAACGTGTTTTTTCCGAGCGGTCAGCAGTCAACATAACGAAGCGGCGTGGTAGCCGCGCAGGGACAAAGAAACAAGGTAAGCGCGGTGGTTTGAGACGTTTTAGACTCAAGTGTCACCGTCTAGGACTCAGGAACATCCGTATTCTATATTGGAACTGTGCCAGTGTAAAACAACGGGGCTCTATTTTAGAAACCCTAGTTTACAGGAACGACATTGTAGCACTCCAGGAGACGAGACTGGGCGATCAGCTACTCCGAATTGCCGGCTTCAAATGTTTCTACAACAGACGACATCTGGGAACGGCGATTCTCGTTCGCGACAGCATGGTGGCGTCAGAGCTAGACATGTCCAGTGACGATATACAAATACAGGCGTTGAGAGTTCATTCCAGTATACCATTCTTGTTGGTTAATGTTTATGCCCGCAATGCGAGTATGGACGCCCAGAAAGTGGCAGTGCTTAAGTGGCATATTAGGCCACGAGAGAAATGTTATTTTCTGTGGTGACTTCAACGCTAAAGGCAGATCATGGGGAAACACTTCCTCCAATACACAAGGGGAGGAGCTCGAGACTGCACTGGAAACCATCGACCTGGTTTGTATCAACAGTGGCTGTGTCACCAGGACAGCAAGCCGTCCAGGCGATGAGGACAGTGCTATTGATCTGGCGCTAGTTTCACCTTCACTCACTACAGTGTGTAGATGGGGTGTCCTAGGACACCATGGCAGCGACCACCACCCTTGCAGCATATTGGTGGAGAAAGGCAGAACCAGGCAGCACAAGCTAAAGGTAAAGACTTTCCAGTATGACAGTACAGGGCAAGATGTGGTGAGTAAAATAAGACGTGACAAGCGCAGAACGTTTCAGGGCAGGAAAAAAAGCTGGGAGCAGCCACCGTGGTGGAGTTTCGAGGTGGAGAAGGCTTGGGTGGATAAGCGTAGTGCTGTAAGGAGATGGCAAAATGCCAAGAAGAACAGAGCTGGTCATCCTAGTCCCTGCTTGCACTTAGAAAGAGAGATGCACACAAAAGTAAGCTATTTAAAAAAACTGGTCAAGGTGGTTAAAAGCGAAAAATGGGCAGAGGTGTGTCAAAGAGTAATCACAGACAAGTCACTGAAATTGTTCTGGCGACTACATAAAAGCATCAGTGGTGTAGTCAAGAATAAGAGCATTTCAGACTTCCAAGGTGCTGACCTCACCTGGCAGAGGACTGATGAGGACAAGGGCAAAGCCCTCTTTGAACGCTACCTTGAGCAGGGCAACCAGACAGACATGGGAGGCCGAAATCTGGCCAAGGAGGTCACCTCAGACAGATGCAAGGCCCAGAACACTTCGGAGGAAGACACAGTGACAGTGAAAGAAATCAAGGCTGTGCTTCGACGATCAAAAAACAGTGCTCCAGGTCCTGATGGCATAAGATACGACGACATAAATAGGTGTACCGACAATGAGCTAGAGAAACTAGCAGACATGTACAACAACAGTATAGGGAGTGCTAGCATCAAGGAGGAATGGTTACACAGCTATCTGATTCCCTTGCCGAAGCCTGACAAAGACCACACAAAAATTCAGGGATATCGAATTATAACCATGCAGAATACAATAGGCAAGCTGCTGGAGAAGGTAATTGCCAGGAAAATATCAAGCCAACTAGAGAGGCAAGGTGTTTTCCCACCTACCCTGGGTGGGTACCGTCCAAAAAGAGAAACCTGGACCAATGCAGCAGTCTTTGCCCATGATGTCTATGAAGGTTTCCACTCAGGCACTGAAACCGTTGCTGCAGCGATTGATCTTGAGGACGCATACAACAGAGTACCACTGGATTTTTAATGTTTCAGCTTCTTGAACTAAACGTAAGTCCATTCCTCCTTAGTTGGATCGCTGCAGCCCTCTACCAACGGAAAGTAGTTTTTAGATGTGGCAGTTGGACTTCGGAACCAACAACAATATATCCTGGCCTACCACAGGGATCACCATTATCTCCGGTACTGTTTCAACGCCTACACAGTGAGAATCACCAGTGAGCAGATCACTGGACCTGGCAGGACATTGTCGTATGCCGATGATGTTTTAGTGTATCGTCAGGGTAAGGATAGAGAGGAGGTTGCTGTGGAACTACAAACCGAACTCAATCGCATAAGTACTTGGTGTGATGAAGCTGGGGCAATGGTCAACCCAACAAAGGCAACAGTGACTTGGTTCTCGTTGAATAATCATATTGTCAAATTTAAAAACTTGTGGAAAAAAATTTCCCATTGCAAGTATTCCAGCTTTACTATTCTCCAGCTGTCAACATTAAAAAATACAAATGCACTCAAGTCGAGAAGGTCGACTTCAAAACCCACCCAATTTTCATTTCGAGTTTTTATAGCAAATAATGTATTAGGGATAATGAAAGAAATTTTCACAATCCCAAATAAAATAAAAAAAGTAATGCGCTCTTGTACGCGCCTTAAGACGCGTACAAGAGCGCATTACTTTTTTATTTTTTTTTTGTGATAAAATAATCGGCATTCAGTGGGTGATGTGTTTAGTATCACACCGACTAACCTTTACCTCTCAAGACATTTCTTGGTACCCATTTTTATTAAATCCTCCCAGCTGCGGATTAAACCCCCCGACCACCAGATCAGCAGGTGGGGGTCAGCCATTGCGCTTCCACCGCTTCCAATCTCGACATACAGGGTTCTAAGTCAGCTGCTTTGCGTTGAATTTTACAATGGTATGAGCGTCGGCCTTTCAAAAAGCACTGGCAAAACATCTTATGTTGCTCTCCTCCCCAGTAGGACAGAGGCCCTCAACCGACTCACTCAATCCCCCCGATCTTTAGCTGTCCCGGCAGCTCTGTCTATGCCCTTCATATATTTTTATTTATGTTCCTATTCTCTTTTCCCTTTGATTTTTTAAAGTCTTTCTCTATTTTTTTTGCCCGTGGGTTCCAGCTAAAGACTTTTCTAGTTATACTTTTCTTGTGGTATCTATTGTAATTCCTATTCAATGCCAGTATCTTTTCTCCCCCCCTTGGGTTCACTGGTGTTTGTCTATTCTCTCCATGAGCTCCGGGTTTGGTGATTTATCATACCATTTTATTCCTTCTTTTTTCAGCAGGCGTAATTAGTGAATGTTTATAGTTTGAAATCATTTTCGCTGTTCTACAGTTTCTGATTTTTACAGAAACTACTGAGTTTACGTCGAATTAAATATTCTAATTTTTGTACTAATTTGAATTTGGTTTGACTTCCACATTTTTCCTCTTCCGGTTTCAAGATGGCCACGGACGGTCGTGTTGTTTTTTGGGGTTCGTTAACTTTTTCGCGTAGGGGATGGATTTACATCTCTTGCGTGTAATTGGTGTGCCAGGATGTAAAACCAGGAGTTTCTACTCAAGATCTGCGCGGGTGCTACGGAGTTCGTGCATCGAGCGAAGCCACCCTTTGAGTGAATTTTCAGCAGCGGTGTGGTTCTCAGCAGTCTGTGTTTACTTTTTTTTTAAACATGGTGGAAGAACGTTTTTTTCCGAGCGGTCAGCAGTCAACATAACGAAGGGGCGTGGTACCCGCGCAGGGACAAAGAAACAAGTAAGCGCGGTGGTTTGAGACGTTTTAGACTCAAGTGTCACCGTCTAGGACTCAGGAACATCCGTATTCTATATTGGAACTGTGCCAGTGTAAAACAACGGGGCTCTATTTTAGAAACCCTAGTTTACAGGAACGACATTGTAGCACTCCAGGAGACGAGACTGGGCGATCAGCTACTCCGAATTGCCGGCTTCAAATGTTTCTACAACAGACGACATCTGGGAACGGCGATTCTCGTTCGCGACAGCATGGTGGCGTCAGAGCTAGACATGTCCAGTTGGGACAGTGACGATATACAAATACAGGCGTTGAGAGTTCATTCCAGTATACCATTCGTGTTGGTTAATGTTTATGCCCGCAATGCGAGTATGGACGCCCAGAAGTGGCAGTGCTTAAGTGGCATATTAGGCCACGAGAGAAATGTTATTTTCTGTGGTGACTTCAACGCTAAAGGCAGAGCATGGGGAAACACTTCCTCCAATACACAAGGGGAGGAGCTCGAGACTGCACTGGAAACCATCGACCTGGTTTTGTATTCAACAGTGGCTGTGTCACCAGGGACAGCAAGCGTCCAGGCGATGAGGACAGTGCTATTGATCTGGCGCTAGTTTTCACCTTCACTCACTACAGTGTTTAGATGGGGTGTCCTAGGACACCATGGCAGCGACCACCACCCTTGCAGCATATTGGTGGAGAAAGGCAGAACCAGGCAGCACAAGCTAAAGGTAAAGACGTTCCAGTATGACAGTACAGGGCAAGATGTGGTGAGTAAAATAAGACGTGACAAGCGCAGAACGTTTCAGGGCAGGAAAAAAAGCTGGAGCAGCCACCGTGGTGGAGTTTCGAGGTGGAGAAGGCTTGGGTGGATAAGCGTAGTGCTTGTAAGGAGATGCGGAAAAATGCCAAGAAGAAAAAAGCTGGTCATCCTAGTCCCTGCTTGCACTTAGAAAGAGAGATGCACACAAAAGTAAGCTATTTAAAAAAAAAAAGGGCAAGTTTGGGTTTAAAAACGAAAAAAAGGGCAGAGGTGTGTCAAAGAGTAATCACAGACAAGTCACTGAAATTTTTCTGGCGACTACATAAAAGCATTTAAATGGTGTAGTCAAGAAAAAGAGCATTTTAGAATTCCAAGGTGCTGACCTCACCTGGCAGAGGACTGATGAGGACAAGGGCAAAGCCCTCTTTGAACGCTACCTGAGCAGGGCAACCAGACAGACATGGGGGGCCGAAATCTGGCCAAAGGGGGTCACCTCAGACAGATGCAAGGCCCAGAACACTTTGGAGGAAGACACAGTGACAGTGAAAGAAATCAAGGCTGTGCTTCGACGATCAAAAAACAGTGCTCCAGGTCCTGATGGGATAAGATACGACGACCCTAAAAAGGTGTACCGACAATGAGCTAGAGAAAATAGCAACATGTACAACAAAAAGTATAGGGAGGCTAGCATCAAGGGGAATGGTTTTCACAGCTATCTGATTTCCCCTTTCCGAAGCCTGACAAAGACCACACAAAAATTCAGGGATATCGAATTATAACCATGCAGAATACAATAGGCAAGCTGCTGGGGAAGGTAATTGCCAGGAAAATATCAAGCCAACTAGAGAGGCAAAGGGGTTTTTCCCCCCCTACCCTGGTGGGTACCGTCCAAAAAGAGAAACCTGGACCAAGCAGCAGTCTTTGTCCATGATGTCTATGAAGGTTTCCACTCAGGCACTGAAACCGTTGCTGCTCCTTCTGTTCCAGACTTTAATTCCTTCAGTTCCGGACAGTTATTATTCACGCTTCTGGTATTTTAGACTTTAACTCCGTGTCTTCTTATACCCACTAGCAGGAACCTGTTGTGAGTATACGAAGTGTCCAAACCCTCACATACTGTAGGCCAGGGCGAACAGATGTATCGATGGCATGTCTCTCCCTCTTGAAACAGAGCTGAAACAGATCCCCCGTCTGACCACACTCACGTCATTGTCAGCATAACGCCCTAACCGTTACACCAAACCGCCCCTGTATTCCAGACAGTAAGCACCTTCATGTCATTTGTATTATGAAGTTGTTGTTTTCGAATGACAACAGCCATGGAAAGGTCACGCTGACTGGCATGCGGGCGCACAGAGCTGAAAGATTAATGGTATTGACAAAAGCACAAGGTCAGAACCCAAGAAAATAACAAAACATTCTAGCCCTGTTATTGATTGGTTGATTGGTCTGTTGGTTGGTTGGTCTGTTTGTTGGTTGGTTGGGTAGTTGGTTGATTGGTTGGTTGCACGGTTGAATGGTTGGTAGGTTGGTTTATTGATTGGTTGATTAGTTGGTTGGTTGGTTGATTGGTTGATTGATTGGTGGTTGGTTGGTTGTTTGGTTGGCTGCTGATTGGTTGGTTGATTGATTGGCTATTGATTGGTTGGTTGATTGGTTGATTGATTGGTTGACTGGTTGGTTGATTGGTTGGTTGTTGATTATTTGGTTGATTGTTTGGTTGGATGGGTATTAGGTTATCAGTTATCAGTTATCAGTTGGGGTATCTTCATTGCACTCCGGACATGTCCATAGGTGCTCAGATCCTCCCCCCCCCCCCCCCCAGCATATGCATCAGCGTCCGGTGGCTAATAGTGCCAGTTTTGTGTTGGTTGACGAGGCGCTTTGTTTTCCCGATGTACCTCTCGCGTCTGGCTGTGCCGATTCTTACTCTCAGGTCTTTCATCCTGGACAGCGATGTGGAATCACTGACATCAAAGTCCTCTGTTCTCGCCATATCTTTAAGGACGTTAATAACATCGGCACGATCCATGGGCTGGCCATCTACAGGGGGTGCAGAGCCAGCCAGTTTGTCAGCTCGTTCATTTCCCTCGACTCCCGCACTTCTCTGCTGCTTTACAACAGATCCATCTGTATAGATGAGCAATTCGGGGCTATCTGAGTGTTCATAGATGAGCGCGTTAACCTCTGCATTGACAGCGGCAGGGTTCTGCTCTCTGCACCGTCTGTCGAGTGTGATAATGCTGGAGAAAGTGCACTTAAAAGCTGGAGGAACCGGCACCCATTCCTTGCCGGGGTTGATACTGGTAAGACTGCAGACCTGTCCTGACGACATCTTCCGCCCAACCCATCCATGATTTGCCCCCTCTTTAGCCTGTCACCCTTTTCTCTGAATATAGCGTCATGCAGAGGGTGCTGCTCATCTGCATTATTTTTAAGTATGCACGAGCTCTCCAGATTTTGATCCCGTGTTCCATTGTCGGGAAGTCAAGGAGGTATCTCATTGCTACACAGCTGGTGTCTCTCGTGCAGCCCAAAATGATGCGCATGGCTTCGTTTTGTACCTTTTCAAGTCTTCCAATCTGTGTAGGGCTGACAGTGAGGATGGCCAGGGCATACTCGATGCGTGAAAGCACAAGTCCTTGGAACAGAAGTATTAGCAGTCTTTTCTCGATATTGGCAGTCGCCATGACTCTCATTGCTGACAAACCTTTTCGAGCCTTCGTTATGACATAATCGACATGATCTCTGAAGGACAGGCTACGATCAAGCCTCACGCCAAGATATGTCATTGACTGGGTTCTACTCAAAATGCTCCCATCCATTCTTACTGCCGGCAGGTCTGTTTTCACAATATGGTTGTTTAGTGAGAACCATGTAACCGTTGCCTTTGCAGGGTTGACAAGGGCACCGGCATCAGCCCACCATGAGGAAATTCGATCTAGTTCGCCCTGCATATCATTGGCAACCGCCTGTCTATCTCGACCCTGTCGATACACGAGGATGTCGTCAACGAATGACAGAGTCCTACCCCTCCCGTCCAACTGTTGTTCAGTGATCGGCACCGTATACACGTTGAATAGTACTGGTGACAGTGGTGAACCCTGCGGCAATCCTGGACATATCGTTATCGGCTCAGAAGACCAACTCCCGCATCTTAGCACCACCTTCCTTTGGAGCAGAATTGCAGATATCCATCGTACAAGGTGAGGGTGCACTTTCAGTCGGAGGAGGGTTTGCATCAAGTGCTCGAAAGATACTCTGTTATATGCGTCCTCTAAGTCTATGGCGGCCGCACATGTCTCTTCTCTAACCTGAAATCCTTCGTAAACATCTTGAGCAAAGACCGCCGCATTCAGCCAAGACTCTTTATTGCGTCTGTATCCTCCAAGTGTGAGCGGGAAGCAGCCGAGCTGTTCCAAGTCCCAAGCAAATCTGTGTGCTACAATTTTCTCCAGTAGCTTGCCAACGCCGGTCTCTCTGACTGTGGGGTTACAACACTTTCTCCGTAATCCCGTTTGCCACGCAAAGTCTCGTTCCGGGAGCGAGCTGGGAGCGGTTCGTCCCCCGCTAGTGACTTGCGGGACACTGAGCCGGCCGCTCAGAAAGCAATGGCAAACTACTGAGCGTACTCTTGCCAAGAAATCAACATACAGCTGAAAGATGCTGGTGTTGACAGCGAGGTCCTGTAAAAGGATATGCTTTAAAAAAAAAAAGAAGCTTGCCAACAGTATTCTGCATCGTAATGATTCTGTAGCCGCTTATCTTGGAATGGTCTTTATTCGGTTTTGGCAGCGGCAGCAAGTAGCTGTGTAGCCATTCTTCTTTGACCTGACCCCTCTGGATACTGGTGTTGAATTCTCTGGCCAGTTCTTCCATGTCATCATCTGATATCACCAGTAGGTCACCATATCGGATGCCGTCTGGGCCTGGGGCGGTGTTAGGTGATTTCTTGAGCATCGCTCGCAATATCTCAGCTGTGATTGTCCATTCTTCGTCTGTCCCGACCCCCCGCAAACTGGGGGGGGGGGGGGGAGAGTT
>JACEFZ010009706.1:257500-303050 GCA_014155875.1 Cepaea nemoralis | reverse complement strand
ATAGGCTGGTACATCCATGTATAATCTGACTGCTTTGCAAAACCGGGGGGTTTATACGAAGGGTGTAATCCCTTTGATTGTCAATGCACCAGCTACCTTTGTCAGAATGACAAAAATTTTTTGACAGACATTGCTAACATCTTTTGGGTACATGACGACATTTGCATACCACAAAGGACATGACAGAGCACTTAACAGCACTACAGCAGACATTTGACAGAACTCATGGACTGACTGTAAAACCTTCCAAAGTTGATATAGCCTTCGGGAAATTCATTTTTGGGCTATAAGATCTCAAATGCTTTATATCAACTGACGATAACATCATGTCCAAATATGAAATTGTCGTTTTCCGACAACTAAAAACATTGCGAATGTGTAGGTCTTTTAAACTATTATAGACAGTTTTTTCCCTCATTTTGCTGAATTGACCAAATGTTTCACTGATCTACTAAAAAATAAACATCCCAACGTGATTGTAACAGTGAATTTTTAAAGCCAGCATTTCTTTGATTCTTTCATATTTTTCAAAATCACCTATTCTGAAATTGCCAAATTTGAATATTACTTTTAGATTAAGATGTGATGCGAGCTCCGTACAATTGGAGGTGTGCTTCTCCAAGAACACGACCAAATCTTGTACCCAGTATACTACGCCCTCTCGAAAACTGAAAAACACGAACGAAATTACAGTACACCGGAACTCTAGCTCTTGCCATTTTTCGGTACGTAAACTTTCTAGATTTTTGTTAGCAAACATTTCATTATTGAAACAGAAAATAGTCCGCTACAATTGTTACCAGAGGAACGCCAAGTAACAGCAGGGTGGCAAGATGGCCCTTCTTCGCAGGACTATAGCTATGAGATTAACCATAAAAAGGGTTCACAAAACTGTCTTGCAGATCTCTTGTCGAATGTCTACGACGACCTAATACCCAGTCAACACCAGAGCACAGTGCAGAGGGTGTATAAAACGCATGTAGATAGTGCTCAGTACCACAGCCAATTGTGACAATGTTCAGTAACGCTGTTACACCATTGTGATGGGGAAGATTTATCTCCCAGTATATAACTTATGTACATATTGCGATTCTTATTTTATCATGCGAATGAAGGCGTGTAAAAATTTGATAGTGAAAGAAGGGAATCAGTATTATGTAAACCAATGTGTTGTATAACTGTGAGATATGAGAAAGAATGTAATTATTATTGTAAATACATAAATATTGTAACAACCAGACACTATAGAGAAGTGTCACTGGACAACACTACAGGTTCCAGAAATTTACCAAGCCACTACAACGTGAGGTAATCCTGAAGGTATCCAGACCGAGGTGTCCAAGACGTTTTAACAAGGTACGAAAGATGACCGCGACAGTACAATCCGAGCAGAAGGCGGAAGAGACGATCCAACAGCTGATACGTAACAACTACTACTCCGTTTATATAAGATCCATCCAGAACGGACCAACGTTGTATGAATGGACACCACAACACATGTAATAGTACAGCTGTATACTTCCGATATTTTTTGCATATTAAGTTAAAAGTTAGCAGACTACGCTAAAAAGTCTATAAATGTATGGCAATTGTATTAAAATGTGATTTAAAATATTTCCATATACGGAATTGTATATGTCGATTTTTATAAGATGTAATCTCAGCATCGTAACTGATTGCCTTCTTTACAAACGTGACTTTTTGTGCACATTTGTCAATAAGGATCAAATTTATGACACTAAGAAATAAATTTGCAGTGGTAATTTATGTCTTGTAAACGACGATACATTATTGTTCCTAAATTTTTTGTATAATAACCAGGGGACATTACTCTAAATTGTTGGTGATATGTAAATATGTATTGTAACCATTAACATGGGTACTTGATAGATAACATGTCAATGTAACGTCGTTTAGATATGGGACAGTATAGTGCCAAAACTGTTTGACCTTCATTAGAAACTCTAAACAGAGGTCTGATGATGGAGCTATCTCAGAGGAGATGCTCACGGCTTGACCTGATTATTTTAGTTATTTTTGTTCTTGGTTGTGAGGTAGGGGCCAGTTTAGCCGATACCTACCGGACTAGCTGTGTCACAGCGAGGTAATGCCCATGAAATAGATTGTACTTGACTGTTGTACTTCATAGTGCAACATAATTGTGTATACATATTGTTTACTATTCACCTGTATATATTTATTATAATTGTTAAGGTATAATGTTCGACTTTGACATGTTTAATAACACATATATATATATTGTACATGAAAGGAAATCCTTTCATGAAAAAGGGGTTGTGGAGAGTGTCAAGGTCTCACATCCGAGGTTGCGACGCGTTGTCTGTACCAACGCCAGACAACATAACAACACGCAACCCTGAGTTATGTTAAACACTGCAGAGAGAATGCGGCGTCTTCGACGACGCCCGTATAAGAAGCCAGGCACGGCAATTGAGCGAAGCTTAAACGACTGCTGGTCAGCAGTACACCCCGTGAGCCTTGCAGGGGTCACACCAGCTGACGTGAGCGTGTAGCGTGTAGAACGCCAGGACTGGCAGACGGGTTTAGGTGTTTGAATGGACAGGTCGCATGGGTATGCGAGGAGTGTTTGAATCTGCATTGAGAGCTAACCTGTACGACAGTGGGAGACTGGTTCGAACGCTTGAATAGTTTGACTTGTAAGTGAGATGTTTATTGCTTGCATGTATTATTATGTATTGTAGTGATATTGTTCGTGCCGTAATGATTGCTAAGGATTGTCATTGCGCGATGTTTGTGCGATAATAAATGCAGCGCGTAAATAAAGCTTGTGAATAATACTTTCGGATATTCACTTCGTGTGATTTGATAGTTTGATATTGCTTCACACTTGCCGGAAAACGAGCTACTTATCTTGCTCTACGCAAGACTCTGACATACGTGTTATTCTGCTAAATAAAAGTACGTTTTACATTACTATATACAAGTGGGTTTTACACTATTATATATATGTGTGTTTTACTCTAGTATAAAAAATACATTTTACTCTGTCTTATAAGAGTATGTTTTACCTTATTCTTCTTCTGCGTTCATCCGGAGTTTTTTTTTCGGACGTGATTGCGTTGTGCCTGTTTACAGCAGAACTGCGTTCTTGCGCCGTTAGGCCGACACATCCGACTTCTGCGGGCATTTGTTGACCGGGTTAACCTTCCCGGGTATGATTTACCTTATATATTAGAGAATGTTTTACTCTGCTATATTATTGCGTGTTATAGAATATGTTTTACTGTTTAACACTATAAATCTACAATAGTATCGTATGTTTCACTCTATCATTTTCGAGAACGTTTTAATCTACCATTCTTGTGTACATTTTCCTTTATCACATTAGAGTGTACATTACACTTAGAGTATGTTTTACTCTACCACATTGTAGTATAAATTACTCTATCATACTCTAGTTGAAGCGTGGGGTTAACATCCCCACCTTTGTCCTTTCTTTGTTACGAAACAAATACATGAGCCTCGATATCGGACTGACTTATCTGGACAACGACCTTGGAACGTTAAAGGACTTTTGAGATTTGGAACATGGAATGTACGGACACTATATCGAGCTGGAGCGGCCGAAGAACTAACCCGGGAGCTGGTTGAATATCAAATAGATATCACAGCAATTCAAGAAATAAGGTGGCCAGGAGAGGGTACTTTAGAGCAAAATGGAATGATTATAATATATGGAGGAAACACCCAAAATAAACATGAATTAGGAACAGGATTTGTCATCAAAAAAGAGTTATGGGGGAACATTTTAAACTTTAAAGCTTTTAATGACAGGATTAGTAAATTACGAATAAAAGGTAAAATAAAAAATATAACGATGATTAATGTACATGCACCTACTGAAGAGAAAGAAGATGATATTAAAGAAGACTTTTATAATGATCTGGAAGATGTCATAGAAGAAACCCACCAAACAGGACATCCTGATTGTGCTGGGAGACTTCAATGCAAAAATAGGTAGAGAGCAAACTAATAAAAAAGTGGCCGGTATGGAAAGCCTACATACAACTTCAAATGATAATGGATGGAGAGTCATCAACCTGGCAGAAGCCAAAGGACTGCAGATTAGCAGTACCAGACTACAAAGAAAGGATATACACAAACAAACTTGGAAATCATGTGACAAGAGAACCTATAATCAAATAGATCACATTTTAATTAACAACAGAAATGCATCAAACATACAGCAAGTCAGAAGTTATAGAGGAGCTGAGTGCCATAGTGACCATTTCCTCGTTGGAGCAAAATTTAAAATAAAACTTAAGAGAGCTTTCTATACTAAATTACAAAGATTACACCCAACATATAACAGAGAAAAACTACAAGACATTACAGTCAAAGAGAAATTTACAGATGAAATAAAATGTAAACTTGAAACTTTGCAAAACCCTTTGGAGGAAAGCGTTGACCAAACTTGGTTGAACATCAAGAATACAATTCAATCTACCGCAGAAGAATGTCTCGGTGTGTCAACCACGCATAGAAAGAACAGATGGTTCAATCAAAAATGTGAAGAAGCAGTCACTAAGAAGAAGAATGCCAGACATGTATGGTTAAATGACATCAATAACATCCAAAAGGAAGAGCATTATAGAAATGAATGTAAAGAGGCTACAAAAATAGTCAGACAGCAGAAGCGAGAATATATGAGTAATATAATCAAAGATTTGGAAACTAATCACCAGAAAAATGAATCCAGAAAGTTTTTTAAAGTACTGAAGTCAATGAAACGAGGGCACCAACAAAACACATATGGTTTAAAAGACAAAAATGGGAATATGATAAATACCAATGAAGGAAATGTGCAACACATGGAAAGAATATTTTATTGAATTACTAAATTGTGAAGCTCCAAGTAACATTTTCCCACAGGAAGAGGTTCTAACATGCGAACCACAAATTGAAGAACCTACATTTGAAGAAATCCTATATGTAATCACACGACTTAAAAACAATAAGGCAACTGGGACTGATGGAATTGCTGCTGAATTTATAAAGGCAGGTGGCCATGCATTACATCTAAAGCTATACGAACTAATAATAAAAATCTGGAGGACAGAAGAATTACCCCATGACTGGAAAGAGTCATTATTGATACCTATCTTTAAGAAAGGAGACAAGTTCCAATGTGGAAATTATAGAGGAATATCACTACTGTCCACAAGCTATAAGATACTATCCGCAGTATTACTAAATAGACTAAAACCATATTCAGAAGACATATTAGGTGACTACCAGGCGGGTTTTAGACAAAACAGATCAACAATAGATCAGATATTTATCTTACGACAAATAGCCGAGAAACATTGGGAATATAAAAGAGATCTCCATAACATTTTTGTGGATTTTAAAAAGGCTTATGATAGTGTCCATAGGAATAGTCTATGGAATGTTATGCAGGAATTTGGAATACCAAGGAAGTTAATTAACATGACCAAACTATGCATGGAAGATACTTATAATATAGTAACATATAAAGGCAGGAAATCAGACCCCTTCCAAATAACATCTGGCTTGAAACAGGGTGATGCACTATCGCCGCTACTCTTCAATCTGGCTCTAGAGAAAGTTGTAAGGAAGGTAAAGGAGGAATGTGATATTGGAGGAACATCCAAGCTGCTTGGTTATGCAGATGATATAGATATTATAGGGCAAAGTGAACAAAAGACATTAGAAATATTGACTCACTTAAAGGAAAAAGCCCAACAGATGGGGCTGGTTATCAACCAAGATAAGACAGAATATATGGTAATTTCAAGAGACGGAATGGCTAAAAACTCTGGCCACATACAAATAGATAATATGACCATTAAAAGAACGGAAACATACAAATACCTGGGTACAATCTTCAACTGCTCCAACATCATAAGGGAAGAAATACAAACTAGAATCAACTCTGGAAATAAGATATACTATGCACTACAACATCTACTAAAATCAAAGGCGCTATCTCGTAACACCAAAATCACAATATACAAAACACTGATCAGACCAGTTGTGCTGTATGGCTCTGAAACCTGGAGTACAACGAAAGGAGACGAAGCCTTGTTACAAACCTTTGAGAACAAAATTTTAAGACGCATCTTTGGACCCATTAGGGATACACAAAGTGGAGAGTGGAAAAGAAGAAGTAACAAAGACATTTATGATTTGTTTAAGTCCCCGCTAATCACTGGTATCATGAAGGCTAATAGACTACAATGGCTGGGGCATATAGAAAGAATGGAAGATAATAGGGAAACAAAACTCGCTTACACTCAGGAAATAAATGACCGTAGACCCCGAGGTAGACCAAGAAGGCGGTGGAGAGATAATATACATACAGACCTACAAGCACTTGGAATCAACGACTGGCAAGAGAAGGTCCACCAGAGAGACGAATGGAGACAGATTGTATTTGCAGCAAAGAACCTCAATGGCTCGGAATGCTGAAGAAGAAGAAGAATACTCTAGTATGTTTTACTAGATCATATTAAAGTATTGTTTATTCTACCATAGTAGACTACATTCACTCAGTCATATTAGAGTATGTTTTATTGTACCCTATTAGAATAGGATTAGAATCCTGGCCTAGAGGTTAGCGACTTTTCTCCGTAATCTCGAATACTCTCGTAAGTAGCGTGACGACGGTGAGAATCAGCAGTGGTTCGAATCACGTCGGTAACTTACGGGATATGTGAGCCGGCCGCTCAGAAAGCAATGGCAAAGCTACTGAGCGTAATCTTGCCTAGAAATTAACAATCAGCTGAAAGATGCTGATGTTGACAGCAATGTCCTGTAAAGGATATGCAAACATTAGAATGTGCATTACTCTACCACATTACTACTATATCCGCACTGAAGACCGCACTCTGTCAGGCGGGCATTCTGATGGCTTTTATGGGTTCAGACACTTACGATGACAGATGTACACTCTCATACCGTTCCAGACACTTGGTATAAGGCACTCGGCTGAGGGATATGGCTAAGTCAAATCCCTCGGATGCGAGAGATTGGCTGCTACCCACCTCCTGCTCTTGGAGGTTTGATGCTGTGCCGCCAGCATCTGCAGCTTACCTTGTTCCAGACGTTCTGGTTATCCTTTCCTCTGGAGAAAACAAGGCAAGGCCGAGAGAGGGAACATGCTGCATAGTCAACACATGTTCTCTGAATCCATGCCCATGCATTGTGCGATGGAATTCTTGCTCTAATTCCAATCCACATACTCTTTACTCTGTAAAGACGGCAAGGTGCCACTTACTTTACTATACTGTTGTATATTTTACTGAACCATAATAGAGTTTGTTTTCCTCTACGAAATTAGAATATACTCTACTCTACCATATTAGAATACGTTTATTCTACCACATTAGAATATGTTTTAATCAACCGTATTAAAATATATTTTACTCTAACAAATAAAATATGTTTTACTCTACCATAATATAATCTGTTTCATTCCACCATATTAGAGTTTGTTTTACACTACCATATTAGAATATGTTTCACTTCATCATGTTACATTAAGTTAATTAACAATGCCGGTACATCTCACAAATCATCCATGCAATAATATGTGTATCGTTACTGATTGACATTCAGAGATGATACATGAAAAATATAAAATCATTGTACACACTTGACATAGTAATGTCATTTATATATTGCTTGCCCATCGACTTTGTTTTCGAGTCTCCTTCGAGGCGAGGATTTGTTTTCATTTATTTGATGTCTCAGCTCGACCCGGCATAAAAAGGGTACCGAGAAATTGTGTAGGAAGTAAAGGAGTTCGTCGTAATACTCTCCCCATGACCGTCGAGTGTCGATTTGTCTAAAATATGGGGCTAGCACCATATACCCAAAACACTTCATGACGTTAAAATGAATCCCCTACCTATACTTACACAACAGACAGAAGAAAAGCGGGAAATTATAGCACTATGAATTGAACCTGTCAATATCATATAGCTCCTAGTCTAGCAGTAAAAATACGTTTGCTGCGGAATAGACGTTGAATATATCTTTTTAGCTTCCTTTATTGTGTGAGCATGGAAACCAGCACTATTAGTGTGTGTAATATTGTGCATTATCTGAGTTTAGAGTCCTGGTATTTACACCAAATTATGTAACACATAACTATTACTACCAAAAAATGTACACTTCAGACTTCGACTCTGGTTAGGCAAGATTATGTATTTATTTTATTTTTTTTTCCGATTACGAACAGAACACTGAAGTACTGAAGTATCTTTTATATCAAAGGTTAAGGACTGGTTTCGTGGGACGTCTGTGTATGTTGCAATAGCCCCAGGACAGCAGCCACCTACTACAGATCTGTCCAATTTATTGTAATGAACGTAAACAAATATGGCATCAATCAACTTCTCTCCACTAAAAACTTTAAGGGGATGCCATTAGCCCGAAGCTGAATACAGCTTTCATTAAAGTCGTCTGCGCCTGTAGGTTTACTGGTTGGTTTTATGAGGGGGCGTCAAATAAACACCTTAAATGTTGGTTTGTGTGTGTGTGTGAATATATTCTGAAAAAGTAAGTAACAAATTGCCGCACTCCCTGGCCTAGGGGTTAGCAGCTTTCTACGTAACCCCGAATACTCTCATGGTTGACGTGAGCGCACGAGAATTGGAAGCGGTTCGAGTCGCGCCAGTGACTGTTGATAGTATGGAGCCGGTCGCTCAGAAAGTCGTGGCGTGCTGATGAGCGTAATCTAGCCTAGGAATCAACATACAGCTGAAAGATGCTGATGTTGACCGTAATATCCTGAAACAGGATGGAAACGCGGGGGAAAAAGTAACAAATTATCATTTTTTCGATGTAGTCACCACTACGTCCAATGAACATTCTCCAGCGCCTATAAAGTGCGTGGATTCTTGCAGAAAGAACTCATTTGGTCGCGTGTGTAACCACTCATGCACCACCTGCAATACCTCTTCATCAGACCGAAAGTCTTTCCAACCAATAGCTCTTTGAGTTGTCCACATAGGTGAACATCACTTAGAGCCAGGACTCACGAATACAGGAGGGGGGGGGGGGTGGGGGGGGCGGGGGAAATGTGGTACACACAGAAAGTTTAGGTCACGGATAAAAAAAACGGATAACAGAACGCTGCTCCTCTTTGGTGCATGTCAAAAGTGATGAGGTCATCTTTAAACGGTCCTTATAGCGACACCGTGTTCGTCTGTACCCTGATGTCATGTGCTTTTCACTCTTGAGATAATTAACAACAATATTGACAGGTTACAAGACGTTTGCATAGTTATTGTAATTCATATCACACTTCTTACTGTCAGGTCTTAGGCATATATGACTGAGCTACCATAATAACAGCAGACGGTACTACCTGCTTTCTGTTAGCCCCGAATGTTGGGCGGCGCTTACCAAACCCGACATCCCACATTGTGCCAACGGCTTCGGGAGAAAGAGTGCCATTGGGATGGTACAAGCCTTATCGTGGTGCGAGGAAATGCAACCTAAAGACAAAATGTCGTGGTAGGGCAGACCAGGCCCTAAGTCTTGGTTGGCAGCTGGCCTAGGATCGAAGCTCCGATAGGCGGACAGATAGAGCATTGCTTTGCTGATCCGACAGCTTCTGCAGCATGTCTTGCTCCATGATGTATTGCTGTTATCTTTCCTCTGGAGTGAACTAGACAGGCCGAGAGAGGGATCATGCTACATGGGCAACACATGGTCTCTATATTTTAGCCCAGGCTTTGTGCTATGGAGATGTATAACTCCATCCCTGGTCTCGGAATCAAAGCGAGCGGTAGCAGTTACGGGTTATAACTCCTTGTCAATTGGCGTAGACATGGGGCGCCACGGGTTGCCTCTGACGGTCGGAGACACCTACAGGTGTCATTGATCAGCTACCACTCGCCTCAAGCTGGACAGTCCCCGGACCATTGGGTGCTGATCCGCCACAGCCTGCCTGCTTCAATGGGTGCTTGAAGCTAGGACAAAATCTGAATCGCAGGCTGTAAAAGCAATGCACCAGGTATTACTAAAAAAAGGAAAATAGAAACCTCAAGCTACAGTTTGCATCCTGAAACTTAAGAACTATGAGTCCAGGATTTTCCACTAACCTCACGAATACTGACGATGTGAGAAAAACAGCTGTGATTGATGACAAATTAGATCGTCTTAACAGTGATATTGCTGGCCTGCAGGAGGCTCGCCTCGCTGAGGAAAGGTCACTCAGGGAAAACAATTACATCTTTTTCGTAGGGTAGCGAGCAGGCAGAAAAAAAGGCAATGTGGTGTGGGCTTTGCAGTGAAGAATTCGCTACTGGGAATTATTGAAATTCCAGTTGGAGTTAATGAAATACTATTATCCCTGCGCTTCGCAACCTCTAATGGTTTTGACCCCATTATCACTGCATATGCACCGACACTCACTTCCCCTGATGATATGAAGGATTTGTTCTATGAGGACTTAGACTCTGTGATCAAGGCATTTCCAAAATCCGACTACATTTATATGCTCGGTAATTTTCAATGCTCGTGTGGGTAAGGACTCGAGTTCATGGCCAGATGTGCCTTGGAAAATACAACACCTGTCGCATGAATGAAAATGGGAAAAGGCTGTTTGAGCATTACACCAGAAATGACCTATGTTTTACAAACTCCTTTGTTTTAAACAAAAGAGCTGCATAATGTCACATGGAAACATCCAATATCCGGCCATTGGCATCAGCTGGACTTCATCATCACACGGAGACAACATCTGAACTAAACATCGTTAACTCGAAGTTACCACAGTGCTGACTGTGATACGGATCATTCTTTGGTTGTTGCAAGGGTTAGACTGAGACCAAAGAGAATCTACACATATAAACACAAATCTAGCCACAGGATTAATATTATTAACACCCACGATCCTGATAAATCTTTTGAGTTCCAACAGCAACTTGAAGACGCTTTCACTTATAGATCAGAAAATTGTACAGCAAGTGAAAAGTGGGGTCAACTTAGGAAAACTCTCTATAAAACAGCGGTAGGGGTTTACGGTATTGTGGATCATAAGAGGTAGGACTGGTTTGCGGCAAACAGACAGACACTGCAGCCCTTGATTGATAAAAAGAAGATAGTTCTCTTAAGAAACAAGGAAAGAACAACGCGTAAAACTTTCAGTGAGCTGAAGCAAACTAGGAAGGATGTGCAAAAGGTTGTCAGGCAGTGTGCAAATGACTATTGGATCAAGTTATGTGAGACCATTCAAAATGCAAGTGATAAGGGAAAAATCAGAAGCATGTATGAAGCGATAAAGAAAGTCTGTGGTCCAATGATCAAAGGAAGTTCATCACTGAAAACCTTGTATCGAGAAATCATCACTGATAAAAAAAAAAAAAACAACAACAGCAGATGGATAGATGGGTAGAGCACTATTTGGAGCTTTACTCAAGTGAGACCAAACTAGCGGATGATGCCCTCAACGCCATAGAAGCCTTATCAACTCTTGACCATCTAGACACACTTCCCACCATAACAGAAGTTAAGTGTGCTATAAATGAAATTGCATCTGGCAAGGCTCCAGGTAAGGATGGGATTCCAATAGAGGTTATCAGGAGTGGGCAAGACACACTCACTCTAAGGTCCACCAGCTAATAGAGCTATGCTGGCGAGAAGGACAAGTCCCACAGGATTTCAAAGATTCAAGCATCATAAGACTGTACAAGAACAAGGGCGATCGGAGCGACTGTAACAACTATAGGGGTATCTCACTTCTGTGTATTGTTGGGAAAGTATTTGCCAGAATTGTTCTGCGACGACTTCAAGTCCTAGGAGATCAAGTCTACCCCGAATCACAGTGTAGCTTCCGACAGAACCGGTCTACCACTGATATGATATTCTCATTGCGACAAATGCAAGAAAAATGGTTTGAACAGAATCGACCAATATTTATTGCCTTCATCGACCTCACAAAGGCATTTGATTTGGTTAGTCGTGAGGGTCTGTTCGAGGCACTAAGGAAGATTGGCTGCCCACCAACTCTTCTGTTCATTGTGGAATTGTTCCACACAGGCATGACGGGTATAATCAAGTTTGATTGTGCTTCTTCAGGAGAGTTTGACATCAAGAGTGGAGTTAAGCAAGGTTGTGAACTAGCTCCCACCCTCTTTTGAATATATTTTTTACTTCTACTGAAATATGCCTTTCGTGATCAGTGTAGTATACGTCTTGCAAACCGCTACTTTGCTGTTTAAACTTCCCCGCACTACCCTCCAGATAGCAACAGCGCCAACAACCACCACCATCATAATACAATTCAAATTTGAAAAATGATGGAATCAGCGCAGATAGGTTGAAAGAAGGATGTAATTTGCATCATCCTAATTTGAAAACGAAGTGCTGATGGTCACGACTCAACATGACGTCAGAGCCCAAGCTGTGACGGGCTGGAATACAAATGGAGAAAAACCGGCAGAAGTTCAGTGTGTGAGAATTAAAATCCTTCAGCAATCGCTCAACAAGAGACGGCCGACTGGAACTGACGGCCTGGTATTCTCTACGTAACAATATCTGAAGTTTAAATAAGTTAATAGAGGAAACGAGAGAAAAGTGCCGGCCTATTAAGCAGCCAGAGAACTGAGAAAATCAAAGCCTAGTCTGGAGCCTGAAACCTGATTGCGTTATTCTTGAAGAAGATATTCAACTGTGTTGAAGGTAAGCACACTGTAATATTAAATTAGTTATGCTGCTTTCCCAGAAAATGGTAAGTTGGTGTAGTATAAAAATGTGGTTAGTCCTTAAGAACTTAATTCAGGAGAGACTAAGCCCTGTATTCAGATGTCGCAGTTCATGGATAATCTGTGCTCTAGGTTAACCTATGGTGAGGTTTTTTTTCTAGTTATGCAGCTTCTATGAAAGCATAAGCATCCTGTGTAGGTTGTGCATTTTAATCCTTAAATAGTTAAGCTAAGTCAGTAAGATTTAGAAGGTTAAAATCTACAAGTTCAGTAGTAAGGAACTATCTTAAACGTGCAATCACTAGTTGGGAGGAATTAGTGTAAATCATTCTAGAACCAGTGCATGGGTACACTAAATGTTAAATAGTTCCATATGTGTTATCGTAAAATCCTGTGTGTTCTATAGAAACATTCATGTTATGATTTCATTGTGATTTCATTGGTGTTAAATATATGAATTTATCTTTTAACTTATTGATTGTGAGTCACACAAATATGTCTGTTCATCATCCATGCAAGTATGTTATGATTGATGAGGAATGATTGTAGAGTGAGTGAAGAGAAGAGACATACAGAGGACGAGTATAATTTAACAATCAATCACCTGATAGAGGGCAATTTGAGACATACTGCCACGCCTATCAAAGGTACCCATGCACTAACTGATAATTTAGTGTGCTTCTCTGCATGACGCCACTCTGTATTCCATATCACTCATGATTACAATTATATGGTTTTGAATTATGCTTGATGTATGATGATGATGATAAATCTTATAGATTAAAAAAGTAAAGGCATATACCTACATGTTGAAGAGGAGAGAAAATGCTCTTCCTCAAAGCATTTGATTGGGAAGAACCTACCTGAATGTTATACAGGAGATCATGCCATAATGTACTTATATTGTTTATAAGTAAATACTCATTGCATTTAGTGAAGGAATTAAGACACTTAATGTATGAGGCCTTTTCTTTTAAATGGAAGGATAACTAGGGACAATAATTAGGTGCAAAAGAGAGTGGTGAACAAGGTTATCAAATTCCGAATCGATCGAGGTATTACTCAACATAGATCCATGGGTGACAGGCATAAGCTAAGATGACACTGCTTATCTGGTAGTCTAAACCTTGAGCGCCCTGTAATGGATGATTGGCTGGAGAGGGACCAGTTATTTAGTTGTTAACTGTTGGGGGACACTAAGACCCTCTTACCCCCTTGTTTATTTTTCCTTGGGGTCAAAATTCCCTTTATTTATTTTCTTTGGGGTTTTATCTTTTCCATTCCTAATGATCATAGAGATGTATTGATTGTATCCGTGGATATATGTATTATGCTGGAATTTCAGGTAGTGGTTGGATCCAACCAGATCCAGGTCTGACTCTTGATGGGAACTCTTGACTGGAGTGATAATGAAGCCTCTTTTTTTAAAGAACTTACAACGCAAGAAATCATCCAACCACCCAAAAAACAAAAAACAAAAACTGGGTAAATCTGTATCGCCTTGGCGAAATCAAGGAAAATTTAGCTTGTACCTGGAAGTGAAGAGACAAAATCAACCATCAACATACTTTATCCAGAATGACACTCATACAGTGAACTATCATCATCATTGTCATCAAGTGCCATGCTGACTGGCGTAGGCGTTCATGACTCTCCACAGATCTCGGTCGTTGGTTTTCTGGATCAACTCTACCGTTGATATTCCTCCATGCCCGTCGCAATCCATCCAACATCATTTCTCTTGGTCTGCCTCTACCTCTCTTCCCCTCGATCTTTCCAGTTGTCACCAACTGTAATTAAATGGACAAAACTCTTTATACAAGTGGGTTCCAAGAACATTGGAGTGGAGAAGCTCTAGTTCTTGATCAAGACTTATGATTATTATAACCTCACTGATAGATGTGTAATTATGTATTCATCTGGGAAATTGCGGTTTCTGTTTGTGTTATATTTCACAACCAAGTGAATGATTGTAAGATTAATAGGTATACATAATACCTTTGGACTGGATGATAATTTGTTTGATGAAATGGCCAAATCTCAAACCCAGCTTGTTGATTAATAAATGTTTCAAATGTCATTCCCACTCGTGAGCGTTACAATAATTCATTGCTGGTTGTTAACATCGTTGTTATTAATTAATATACCCTAGATATTAATTGCCAGTCTCCCTGTCTAGGGGTTACACGACTTTCTCCGTAATCCCGTATACTCTCGAGAGTAACGTGACGTGCGCGAGAATCGGTAGCGGTTCTCTCCGCGTCGGTAACTTACAGGAGTATGTGAGCCGGTCGCTCAGAAAGCAATAGTAAACTACTGAGCGCAATCTTGCCAAGAAATCAACAATCAGCTGAAAAATACTGATGTTGACAGTGATGTCCTGTAAAGGATATGCTAGCAACAACAAAAAAATATATTAATTAAGTAGCTGAAAACAGAGGGGCAAGGAAACTCCACAAGAGTATTATTGTTCAAGGAAATATATTTCTTGTTCACCTTGGGAACTTCCTTGGCTATCCTGGACTCTATTTATGGACTCAAGCAATTGAGCCTTTGTATGCTATTATAATTACAACGGGCAAGATCACATTGGGATAGAAGGAACTTCAGGTTTCCTCTATCACTTTGAGATTTTCCCAAAACATCCGACAATCAGGATGGTCGGTATATACATTCACTCACGCTCAGATGGCGGCCTCTACAATGCTCAGAGATTGAAGGCCAAGACCAAAATTAGGAGGGTACTGATCAGAGAGTTGCTTTTTGAAGATGATGCTTCAGTTACGACCCACTCTGAGGAAGAATTACAATGTCTAACTATCTGCATTCTGCAATGCTTGTTCTTAATTTGGTATAATAATTAGCTAAAAGAAGACACAGATTATGTCACAACGTGCACTATGGGGTGCCATTAATCTTTATTTACGACGCAGAGCTAGAGATAGTAGACCATTTTACATTATCGAGGATCAGAGGTAAATAGCAAATTATCCCTAGATCAGGAAATCAACAGCAGGATTGGTAAGGCAGCAACAACAATGAACAGGTTAACCAAAAGAGTCTGGGAGAACAGGACGCTTACTGCCAAAACTAAAGTCCTTGTCTAACAAGCCTCCTTAGTACTCTTCTTTATGGCAGTGAAACCTGGACAACTTATTCACACTAAGAGAAACGTTTAAACAGCTTCCATATGCGGTGTCTGCGAAGAATACTTAGTAGTAAGTGGCAATACAAAATCACAAATACTGACGTATTGTAAAGATGGTAGAATACCAAAGGACATCTTTTTTCTTTCTTTTTTTTAAATTACAGATGGGTAGGAGAATCTCAGGGTCGGCCTCTACTACGATACAAAGATGTGTGTGAGCAGGACATGAATGATACAGGTATTGCTAATGCACATTGGGAGCAAGTTGCCGCTGAACGTGTTGCATGGAGGGCAAATATAAGAAATGGAATAAAGGCAAAGGAGAAAATTATAGCAGATAAGTCACACACCGAGCGTATGAGACGTAAGATGGTGCATGATGGTGAAAATGACTATGTGTTCATATACATCCACTGTGGACGAACATTTACAGCGCGAATTAGCCTTATCAGTCACATTCGCCACCTCCATTGATTTTAGTTATTATGCCTTTTTGAAGTACAATGTAACAAACTATCGTCTGTCAAGACGGCAAGGTGTCAATTCTACAAGGTGCCAATTCTATCACACTTTTAGAGTTTTCATTCGAAGTCAGCGGCAGCCGATTTGAGAGCAGATCACTTTGCGTTGATTTCGATAGTATGAGAGTCGGTCGTTCAGAAAGCTAATTACAAAGAAGAAACATGGCTTACTAGCTAGCTATGTCATGTCCATAGATGTATTCTTGCTTATTTGTTCACAATGAGTTAAACTAAATATTAGCTACGTTTGAGGGAAATGCATATATATGTCTACAGACTGACTCTCTCTCTCTCTCTCTCTCTCTCTCTCTCTCTCTCTCTCTCTCTCTCTCTCTCTCTTCTCTCTCCTCTCTCTCTCTCTCTCTTTCTCTCTCCTATCAAGTGTTTCTCTTCCTCGACCAAGAGTATAATCATCTAAACGAATGGCTCTGTGCTAAGAGGCAAAAGAAGTGTTTGAGAGTTCATATCGAAGGTGGTGTTTAGTGCAGGAGAGCCTGGTATGTGATATCACATCTATTCTGAGTGTCGAGGTGAAGGCGGTAGCGCGGCATTCTCCCAGCCTAGAGGCCAACAGCACACACATATGCTTGTGATTGTAGCAGAATCGCAGAGCATGCTTTTCTTCTTCTTTCGTTCACTTGAAATGTGATCTATAACTGCAATGTTGTCTCTTGAATGAATTTAACTGTCTTTTTTTTTTTTTAGTTTACTCATGTGGTCCATAGATTTTATCTTCTAGTGTTGTTTTTCTAGGTTAGAAAGTTTGCCTAGAAATGTCGTATTTTGGGCAGTCTTGGAGTATGTTTTATGTTGTCTGCGGCGCTAATCCTCATGTGCACATGGCTGATTCGCCAATATTAAATTGTGTATACATATGGTTGCGTAGTCTAATGTGTCCTGTTCTGAGACGCAAAATAATGATTTGTTCTGGTCTCTCCACGAGGTGGTAGTCATCTTGAACAGGTTTTGGTGGCTTTCTAACTGATCTGATCATTCTTTTCTTTTTGTGGTACATCAGGCTTTTGTCCTATTGCCCCTTCCTTAGCTAATCAATCAGCTATCTCGTTTATGGGTACTCTACGGTGTCAATTTCCCATACAGGAGCGCCTCAAGTACTGGTTTACATCTGTCAATAGCACCACAGGTTGTGTACTATCGCTGGTATTTAGTAATTTGTCTGCTGCTATCTTGATTGCGTCGGATGTATGGTTGATGGGACAACCCCAAAGAGATAAAGGATACTATGTTCCTCTTCTCAATGTGATCCTGCACGTTATAATTAACTTAGCTGTTACTGGCTCAGTGGATTGAGACCATAAATAGAGTTTCGGAGAACCAAGGAATACCTCCATGAAATAAATGAACAGTTTTCTGTGTATCCCAAAATATCCTTTTGGTGGTTCCTTGCCCCTCCTCTACCAACTAAATAATTATTAATCTAGCGTGTTAATTAAAACAATTTTACTACGACAAGAGAACTCTCAAAAGAGACAATTACCCTTATTTTTTTCAAATTTATTACACTTAACTAATGTTATTGAACAATAATGTCATAAACATACATCTAATCACATCCTCAATATGACATTAGAAATGCAATGCTATAAACTTCCAAAAACACAACAAGTGAAATCAATAAAAAGGAATCTTGTTCCTAGAGAAAAATAAACAGGAGACAGGTGGTCTTGGTGGTCTCAGTTAGTTATCACCAACATAATTGGTTGCTCTCCATTCAATCTTCCATTGGAAGGTCTTCAAGGTTTAGACTAGTAGATGTGCAATTTCATCTTCACTTATGCCTGTCCTCCATGGGCTACAGGTTGAGTAATACCTTTATTGATTTGGAATTGGACACTATGTTTCCCATCCTCTTCTGTGCCTAGTTATTTTCTCTACATCTTCTTCCATTAAAGAAAAAGGGTCTCATACATTAAGAGGTTTTTAACTCATTCCCCATTGCAATGTGTATTTGCTTATAACCAATATAAGTACATCATGGTTTCAATTATTGTATAGTATTCAGGTGAATTCTTTTCTAATCAAACATTCCAAGGCGAGTATATTCCCTCCTATCCACCGTGTCTGTAATATACTTGTACTTCATTTATCATCATCATCATTCTAATCATCATCATCAGCATCATCATCTTCATTACAATCATCATCATAATCATCATTGTTATTACAATCATCATCCTCATTATCATTACAATCATCAGGACACTAGGACCATATGTTGTAACAGGAGTGACATGAAATACAAAGTGGGGTCTTGCTTAAAACACAAAACCAGATGCTTGTAGTATGCATGATATGTAATATGGGTTGTGTCATGCTTAGGGCACCAAACCAGATGATGGTACCATGAGTGATATTTATTACAAAGTGGTGTCATGCGTCAGTGTGCACTAATGTATTAGTTAGTGTATGGGCTATGCCGAACATATTCTCTGCTGATAGACATGACATTACACATCAACGTTGCCTTCTATCGTGAGATGATTGCTAGTTTATACTCCTTAGCATGCTACTTCATCTCACCCTATTCTCCTCTTTCGACATACATAATATTCATATGTGCATGGATGATCATTTCACTCATTCATCAGAAATCATTCTCATACTTGCATGTAAGATAATTATTATACTTATGTGATTTCTCAATGATAAATTTAAATATTTAACACCATTGACATCACAATGAACTCTCATCCTTCCATAAACCGTTCATCATACACAATCATATCTGTATGGATGATAATTAAGCATATGTATGTCCTTTACAAATGATACATTCCCATCTGCTTAACAATAATGAAATCCCACCTGACTCACCACAGGCATGCTCTCTTCAATGACATAGACTTATGTGATCATTAGGCATACTTATGAGATTCACAAAGGATGATTCCTCATGTTTAGCAGTAATGAAATTACATTTGGATCACCACATACTCTCATCAAATACATAGAATTATGTGATACACCCAATCCACATTCATTCATCATGCATCATAACTACGCTTGCATGGCGGTTGCTTAGGTATTATTATGTGTCTCACAAATGAAAATCCATATTTTTAAAACAATGAAAATACCTTTGACTCACCACATGGGTGCTTTCACCCACCCCACAAAATTATGATACACATAGAAATCTATTTGGCTCCCATGTGCTCATGGAAAAATAAGAAAAAAATCTACTTGACTATTACACGTTACACTAATTTGTCTTACCAGTAGTTTGCACATTTAAAATAGTTTTCTTACTACTGCATTAAATATTCTTGGACTTCTAAATCTTAAGTTACTCACCAACTTCTAAATCACTGCTGATTGGAATTTAACTACTTAATTAAAATTTACACTCTTAGGTCTACTGCTTACACATTAAATAAGTTGTTTGACTGGGAGAAACAGAAACTCACTGTGGTTTGTCCTAATGTACAGTTTATCCCTGACTATGATAACTGAATATAATATTTAGTTTCTACTAAATTAATTTCTTAAGGACTAATCACGTGGTTTACAACACATTAACTTACCAACTCTTCTCGGGAAACAGGCTTACAGACTAAACTAATCTAAAACATTATTGTTTTCACCTTATTCTTTTCGAATGGCTCTAATCACCACATGTCAACACCCAGATGGCAGGTCCGAGATTTGGTTGGATTTCCAAATACACTGGCTGCTGATTGATTGGTCTTTTTCTCGCTAGACTTTATTGTCGTACTAGCGTTCGTAGAGATTTGAGGCTACCAATTCCTGCATTCACAGTCGGTCTTCTTCTTGTTAGTGAGACGTGTTTGTGGTACACACAATGAGATCGTGTATCGGTCGTTCGTCTCTTTTATGCCAGCTTTTCCGGTCCAAGTTTTTGGCACAATGTCGCTGTTGCTTCGTGTTGTCGTAAAATAAGTTTGCAGTGTAAAATTGGGGTTTTAGAAGCGGGGAACAAATCAGCTCTGTTGCGGTATCACTCTTGAATTGTTTTATGGGGAATATTCTCAGCGACGCCGTCGGCTTGCGAAAATATATCACAATTGCCTGAATTTCAGCATCATAGTTATGGCAGTACTTTCCTATTGGTACTTAGGCTGTTTCCCTAGTATACACAGCATGCTGAGATGAGTGAAGACAGACATGGTTCGTGCAGAGTGGCATGTGTCATATTTTACTGTGTCTCGTAATGTACATACTGAAGAGTTATATGTCCCATGAAGTGAATAGATTGATCATATTTTGACTAAAATACATAGCAAACACAATCACTGATAATGTTCGAATGTGAAGCGTATTTTATCACCACGGTGATATCAGATTCACAATAAATTCTTTCTGTCTGTAAACCGATGGTTTGAAACAACTAACTGATGAAGCGTTAGCATATTTGAGTAATCGTTTATTGTTCGTTGAATACAATATACAAAACTCCTTTGCTTTGTTAACTTTATGGCCGAAATTTAAAAGATGTTGAGAGATGCACGAGGTTGGGATTGTATGGTCGGGGTTTCCTGAAGATTGATTAACTCTTTTTTCGACCTATACTAATATTTACTTGGGCATATATTAGCTGCCGGTCTCTCTGGCCTAGGGGTTACAACACTTTCTCCGTAATGCCGTTTATCACGCAGAGTCTCGTAGCGGGCGAGAACTGGAAGCGTTTCTATCCCCGCTGGTGACTTGACGGATAACTGAGCCGGCCGCTCAGAAAGCAATGGCACACTACTGAGCGTAATCTTGCCAAGAAATCAACAGACAGCTGAAAGATGCTGCTGTTGACAGCGATGTCCTGTAAAGGATATGCGAATTTAAAAAATATATATATATATATATATATATATATATATATATATATATATATATATATATATATATATATATATATATATATATATATATATATATATATATATATATATATATATATATATATATATATATATATATTAGCTAATTTTCTTGTTACTGAAAATAAATCAATTTGTTACTGAAAAGGGTCAGCAATTCCCTTTACACATGCGACATTTCAGTTTTCGTAATCGGTTACAATCCATGTGTCTGGGACTCTTAACTCTGATTAAACATACAAGAAGCAATTTGAAAGAATTTATATTTGAGAGCAGAAATTAAATGGCTTGAATTACCCTGTGGCAGCTATGATCAAACATGAGGATCGCGATGAAACTAGGAATCGCAGTACGTTCTATTGTGTAAAATAATTGTTAAAAATAGTTATAATATACAGTGGCCCCTGTGTTACTGGGTCCTAACGGGGATGTAAACAGTAGTAACATTATCAACCTTTTGTGAATGTCGTAAAAGTCAAAATAGGGTTGGATGAGGTCCTCTTCACACTCGATAAGAGCTGGTAAGAATCACGGACTGGATTTGCACAAAATTATCTTCTTTCTTTGTCTAATGTGTCGTCTTTCGTCCTTTTTCTTAAGCACATGTAATTGCTTTGTGCATGTGCAGAGCTGCGATATTTCGACCAACACATCTGATTTCCTCCGGCTATTTGTTCATCTATACAAACCCTCCAAATCCCTGGTCAGATTATCGGATGCTTACCTTGGTGGTCAACGGCGAAAAACTAGTAGCATCATCATCATCATCATCATCTTCTTCTACTTCTGCCGTCAAGCGTCGTGGGGAGGAATAATTTGCATCAATGTGCACATTGACCTGGTTAAATCCTCCAGAAGATGGACATGGAAAAGAACGCATTGAAAAGTCCGTTGCTAACAATCATCATCATCATCATCATCAAGTGCCCTGCCAGCTAGCGTAGGCGTTCATGTCTCTATACAGATCACGGTCCTCGGTGTGCTGGGTCAACTCTGCTGAAAATATTCCTCCAAGCCACCGTCTCAATCAATCCGGCATTATTTCTCTTGATCTGCCTCTGCCTCTCTTCCCTTTGATCTTTCCAGTCGTCATAGTGTTCTCCAATGTCTCTCTTATTATATGTCGGATACGTCGAGATTGATGGCTCAACCCCAAAGAGATAAAGGATGCAAAATCCTTTTTCCCAATGTGATCCTGTTCGTTTAATTAATTTAGCTGTACTGACTCAATTGTTTGAGACCAGAAATAGAGTTTTAGAGAACCAAGGAATACCTTCAGGAAATAACTGAAAAAGTTGTATTCCCTTTTATACCCAAAATATCCTTTAAGTGGTTCCTTGCCTCTCCTCTACCAACTATTTAATTCTATCTAGGGTAGTTTAACACAATTTGACTATGACAAGTAAAAATACAATCAATACATGACATGACCTCATTTTTTATGATTTAATAAACACAAACATGGATTTTGTAAATTGCATTCAAAATTACAATTTCCTGTCATAAAATAAGGACATGTACATATACAGTAAATATACAGAATTAATGTGCCAAATATGTGTATAATAACAGCTATATTTTTCCCCAGTGGCATGTAATGCTAATCTTTTACTGGCCTGGATGATCTGGAAAAAAAGAACTGTCTACACTCAGAATTCTCCACTTCCAGCTTTGGGAATCCCTCTGGCTATCAATTAATTGCTGTAGTTTTAGAGTTCCAGGTCTTAGTAGAACATAAGTTGGCTCTTGGTTTTCCTTTCCATTGTTTGGCAGGTAAATGTTTAAATAAAGATTACCTCTCCTATGAGACAAATGGAATGGTTGCAGGTAGATAAGTTTCTGCACTACTCTATCAAGGGCATCACTCAACAATGTGCTCACTCAACAGGGGCTGCATTCAATCTTCACCAAGTCAGGTCTGGATTGACATGAATAAGATCACTACCTGAAATTCCATCAATCACATAATTCTAATGATATCATAAATATGACATTAGAAATGAAATGTAAAAGCATAAGAGCAGAACAAGTGAAAACAATAAAATGAATCTTGTTCTTAGAGAAAATAAACATAGAAGAAAGATAGTCTTGGTGTTCTCAATTAGTTATCACCAACATAGTTGTTTGCTCTCACTCCAATCTTCCACTATCAGGTGTTCAAGGTTTAACTAGCAGATGTGCAGTTTCATCTTCACCTATGCCTGTCCTCAGGTCTATAGTTTAAGTAATACCTTGAGTGATTTGGAATTTGACAATTATGTTGACCATTCTCTTCTGTACATAGTTTTGTTCTCTACTTCATCTTTTCCTATTCAAGAAAAAGGGTCTCATACATTAAGGGCTTTTAAAAATCAGTTCCCATTTCAATGAGTATTTGCTTATAAACATTCAGGTGTATTCTTCTTCATTAAATGCTTCAAGTGAGAAGATTTCTCCCATTCTCATGGATGTAATATTTATTATCATCATCAACATCATCATGGTTTCCTTAATCATTGTAATTACAATCATTATCATTATTATCATGCTTATGACCTTAGAAATCTTTACATCATTCTAAAATTATCATCACAATCATTAGTACATCATTTTCATTACATTACACTAGACCATATGTGTTAACAGTAGTGACATGAAATACAAAGTGGGATTTTGCTTAAGGTACAAACACAGATGCTGGTGCTATGCGTAATGTATGATATGGTTTGTGTCGTGCTTAGCGCACAAAACTAGATGATTATAACCTGAATGATATTTTATACAAAGTGTTGTTATGCGCCGGAGTGTACTAAATTATTATTTAGTTTATGGGTTACGCTGAACCATATCTTTGGTGATAGTCATGGCATTTCACATCAAGTTGCCGGCTATACTGAGATTGATGGTTGGCCTATACTCCCTCTCTCTGTCTCAGCCTGTAACTTCACTTACTCACTCAAATTCCTCATGCATCAGTCAACATATTCATCTGTGCATGTGAGGTCAGTTCACTCATCTCAGACATTCATATGCATGGATGATCATTTCACTCAGTCTATAGACACATTCATATTGGTATGGGTGATCATATAGGAATCAGTCATCACACATCCTTCATACTGTCATGTAAGGTGGGTGATGTCCCAATGATAACTTAAAATGTTTACACCATTGACATCACAATGAGATCTCACCCATTCATCAGACAATCATATCTGTATGGATGACAATCATGCATATGTAGGTGCTTTATCCCTGATAAATTCACAGGTTCAATAACAATGATATTACAATCAAATCTCCTCCCTCATCAGAAATTATAATATTTCCTGATTGATAATTAATCATTCATACTGAGGTGGTTTACAAATGATACATTCACATCTGTTTACAATAATGAATCACACATGACATAAATTTATGTGATCATTAGACACACTTATGCAATTCACCCAGGATTTAGCAACAGGAAATCCATGAGTTATCACATGCTCTCATAAAATACATACATTTTAGGTGATATATCCAATTCACATTCAGGCATTATGAATTAAAATACTTCTTGCATGGCGGTTGGTTACGCACTATTATGTGGCACAAATATTATTATTCCCCATGGTTAACAGCCATGTCTATCTATTTGCCTTACCCCATGTGTGCTGTACCATCACACAAATTATGATATCTGTAGAACTCTTTTTGGTTCTCATGTGTTCATGAACTACCAGAAAACTATTTGTTTGCCCATGTGCTCATGTCAAAATTAAATCTAACGACTAATTACACATTACACTAGTTTGACTTACCAGTGTTTACACATTTACAATAGTTTCCTTAAGTCTTAAGTTACTCTAATTCATTGTAGATTGAGTTGCTTAAGAAATAAAATTTACAATATGTGTCTAATGTTTATACATTAACTAAGTTGTTTAGCTGGGAGAAAATAAAACACTGTGGTTTTCTCCTAATGTACAGTTTATCTTATGACTATGATAACTGAGTATAATATTATTTAGTTTGTACTAGATTAAATTCTTAAGAACTCACCATTCCAAATCATTGTAGATTGAGTTGCTTAAGAAATAAATGTACAACTTGGATTAATGCTTATACATTAAATCAGTTGTTTACTTTGGGAGAAAATAAAATTCACTATGGTTATTCTTAATGAATAGTTTATCTATAAACTATAACCATTAATTATAATTAACTTCTTAAGAATTCACCACACGTGTTCACAAGTCGACTTACCAACTCTTCTTCTGGGAAACTGAACTCACAACTTATCTAAGATTTAAATTAATATCATATTCACCTCATCCGAACAAGACGGCTTCACAACACGTGTCAACAGTTAACATCACCAAGAAGTAAGGTCATAGATTTGGTTGTTTCCAAATACTGGCTGCTGGATGTATGGTCCTTCTTCTCTTTAGACAATTTTCTCACTTAGTCTGGCGAGTTAAGAAGCTACCATTCTGCAGGCACATCTTGGTTTGTGACCAGTCGCTGTTTCGTTGGTACAATTAGGCCGGAAATCGATTGTAGCTGTTTATATCTCAGCTTTCTCCGTTTCGTGTTTTTACTTTCCCGTGGACCATGAGCCCGTCCTTGTAAAATATGGGATTGTAGTAATATGAAACTAACTTAGTATTTTTGGTGGTGAACTCTGATTTTGTCGTCCTGGAAATAATTGACGCGATGTTACGTTTGTGAAAATACAATATATCACATTATCTCATGACCAAAGAAAGCTGTTTGTCTCTTTTTTATTGTTGTATATAATGTTCTAATTTCATTAGCCTCTTTCAGGCAATCATTGTTAGTTACGATGCCAACTATACTTAGAAAATTGTAAAACCCACCCACAAACTGAATAATTATAGCATGCTTTAAAATGTTAGTTGCATATCCTTTAGAGTACGTTGCAGTCAACACCATCATTGTTTGCTGTTGTGATCTCTTGGCAAGTTTATGTTCAGTAGTTTGCCATTGCATTCTGAACGATCGGCACTCATTACCATTTCGTAAAAAACCAACGCAACGCGGTCTGCTGCCAAATCGCGCACAGCTGTGTTTCAAACGCAGGTATGCGGGATCACGAACTGCGTCCGTAACTCCATCGCCACGGAGTCGGCATAGCATGCGTAATTCCTGTAAATACACATTTATATACGGGACACAGAAGTGTTTCCAAGGCACCAGGGCCAGGTTCTAAACTGGCCAAGACCTACTAACACGTCCTAGTCGTGCCTCCTGGGCAAAACAGGTCCATTCGGGGTCCTGGCTAAATTCGGTAGGATCGTTGATTCCTCCGAAGTCGGAGAGTATCTGTCTGCACGGCGAGGAACCACCAGTCTGCACACCAATTAAGCCAGACATGGGACAACGGATACACACGCAAACCACAGTCCGGTATGACATCACACTGATGTTGGACAACAGGATGTCTTCATCCGACATACAGGACTTTGCGCTGGAGTTCACAGCCAGCGAACGCAAGCAAGCAAGCACGTTTATATACTAATCGTTGGCATCGAGTTGGTGCACTGTCTATAGATTCTCCTTGTGTGCAGTAAGTGAAGAGAGTAGAGCAACTATGACACTGAAGGGTGATTTTGTACAAACCAAGTCAACCAGCGGAAAACCAGTATGTGTATAATCTGTTCATACTGTATGTCCGTTAATTAACAGATCTAGGAAGTATGTATACGCTTGTGTACAGGTGTACAATAAAGGTGATCCGTTACACACACACGCGCAGGCACACACAAGATTACAATGTCTATAATGTGTACATACTGTATGTCCGTTCATTAGTAAATGCATCAGCTTTTTTTTCTTGCTCGCTCGCTTTGAACTCAAGCGTAGTCCATACATACTATTTATAGTAGTCATGGACTGAACTTTGCGTGTGGGTTAGCTTTCCCTATTATCAGTGTCCCTGGCCATCAGTCGAAACCACTCCGACTTCAGAGGTACTTGTAATGTACGTCTCCAAGTCAAGGACGACAGATCAACATTTTAGTCCAGCTGTCTGGTGTAGGGGATGAACCTCTAAAATTGGCATCAGCACACCGGATGTTTAAGAACACGCGTTCTTACCCATTCGGCCATGCGGACCTGCATGCATCAGCTATGTGCCGCGCTCTGTGGCGTAGGATTTACGGGCGCGGTTCGTAATCCCGTATACCCGCATTCGAAACACAGCAGCTCGCGAATTGGCAGCAGACCACGTTGCGTTGGTTTTGCGTTGGTATCGGGGCCAGTCTTTCAGAAAGCAATGGAAAACTACTGAACGTAAACTTGCCAAGAGATCACAGCGACAGAAATGCTGGTGCTGACTGCGATGCCCTATAAAGGATGTGCAAAAAAAAATAAACTATGTGGGTGCTTTTGGCCAATGACGGTGATCACATACAGGTACGCACATACACAAGCGCGAAAACACACGCGTGCGTACACACACGCGCGCGCGCGTTGAATATGTCTATATTCTCTTCCCACTGTGTTTCCATTAATTAACAGATGTAACTTTCACTGGAAGAACTAGAGTTCTGTGTTTTGGAATTATCCGGAAAAGAAATTCGGTTCATAAAGGCAAAATGAAAACTAGAATTTAATTTGGCCACATCAGTGTCGGTAATAACTGAATTAGCGAGCAGGCACGCACAAGCCAATAGCACGTTCACTTGTCCGAACAAGATGTGCCAATTTATGCTTTATTCTTCACCATATTATGACGGCTAAACAAGCACACACAGACTCTCGCACATGAGCGCGAAAGAAACACGCACACTCAAACCACACATACCGGGTGTTTGTAAAGTGCTCACTACACTTTGTGTGTAGAACACATTTGAAAAATGAAGTACATGATGTCATCACATAATTTCAGTATTTCAGGATCCTCGCCGATGCAACGGAGTTCGTGCATTGAGCTGAGTTTCTCCAGACTCAGGGTTGAGTTAGCAGGAAAACGGAGCACTTATGGGTTAAACCGTGTGCCGTGATGTTGATCCAACGACTAAAACTAAACTAAAAAACTAATCACATAATTTGCTCCAGATTCATCGTGAAGCAATATGCAGCGAATGGCTGTCGTCTGCTGGAGTAATTCATTGCACTTCAAACAGAATGATGCTATCAACTAAGGAAAGAATTTTTTGGTTGAACAAGTTTTTTGAAATGGCGGCCGATACACACAGATGGCTGTTCAAAGATTTATAGCGAGATTTCCTGAAAATAACCTCCTCGTGGCTTACGGCTAGAAATTTGTTGAATGTTGAATAAGAAGTTTCTTGCTACGGGCAAATGTGGAAGATGCTCCGAGATCTGGTAGGCCTGCTGTGTCTGAAGAAAAATGTCTAGATATCCAAGACAGGATCCTGAAAAGTCCAAGCAAGTCTTTAAGGAAAATTCTCAACAAGTGAACGTTTTAGTGAGTACAGTGCACAAAATTCTTGAACAACGATTAAACTTTCATCCATACAGGATTTCTGTTGTGTCTGAACTAAAAGAGTGTGATAATTAATCCAGAGTCAACTACTTCACGTGGTTTCAAGCTTAAGAAGATGAGTAAATTATCGATGTAACATTCTTCTCTGATGAGGCATGGTTTCATCTATCTGGATAATAAATAGCCAAAATAATCGTATTTGGTGCACTTTCAATAACAATGCATTTCATGAAGCGCCTCTACACGATGAGAAAATTGGGGGTATGGTGTGCTGTTAGTATGAAACGATTTATCGGTCCAATTTTCTTCAACAACACTATAAATGCAGATCGGTACCGTATTGACATTCTAGAACCCTTTTTAGAACAGCTGAATGACGTGAAATTGAAGCGTGGTTCCATCAAGACGATGTAACTGCACATACAGCTAGAGATTCACTGCGGTATTTGCAAGAAATTTTCGCAAATCGCATAATATCACGTGGAATTTGGCCTGCTGGTTCTCCAGATCTAACTCAATTAGATTACTATCTATGAGAATCTGTGTTCTCAGCATATACACAGCATTTACTGTACCCTTGCTTTGTACGAACCAACATTGTTCTTCTCCTATTTCGGGTCGTATTTTCTTCTTACCTCTTTGCAAAATATTCGTGATGTGGCTCATTATATTAATTGTTTGATGTTGATCACATCCGAAAGCTTCTGATTTTTTGGAGGATTGTAATAAATATAGAATTACATAATTCAGAAGGTATATCTCCAGCATCATATATTGTGTTCAGCAGTCTGGTGACTTGGTATGTTCCATATTCTTCTAAGGCATTGATCATTTTTGTTTCGATGTTGTCTGGGCCAGGGGTCTTCCACGTTTTCATATGGTTAAGGGCATTCTCAATCATCATCCTCAAAATTGATGCGTTGAGTTGAGTCAAGAATCAATATCAATGCACTCGGGGAATTCCCAAAAGCGGCCAGTCCTCGTCTTCAACAGCCAGCGAAGAGTACCAGTACTAATGGTGTCCGTCATGCTTTACCTCTGTTTGACGACTGTCGAACACATCCTCTGACCACCCCTTGTTGCTGCATTCTCTCTAGACCATGATAGTCTATCTGTTCTTCTGCATTAAACAAATTCTCCCAGAGGGCCTTCCACACTATCTGCCTTAGCATGCATCTCATCACCCCTTAATGATGCGGCACCAGCCAATCTGCCTGCTTGTTCATTTCCAACCACACCAGAGTGTCTTAGAGAAAAGATCCAGCAAATGCTCACGACCCGCTGACCTCTGAATCGATGCATGCCATTCTGTACAAAGCATGTCAGTCTTCATTTTTGCCAGCATGCTTTGTGAATAAGTTACAATCACAACAAACGTATACAGTTTGTTCAATAATCTCCTCCACCTCCATTCTCAGACTTGAGTTGTGCTATGAATCACCAAGCCCTTTGTTTGTTGTTGTTTTTTTTGGGCCTCTTATCACAAAGCCATCGGTAAATATAATCACATCGCCAGGAAGAGAGTAGTCATGAATTAATTTCTGAATTTCAGCTTCCGTAGCGCCTGCTGGCCATTTTCTACACTCATGGCCCAATGTGATTATAACCCCAAACATGTCTGAATCTCTATTCGGCACTGACCCACTCCTTGCCTCTGCCAATCTTCTCAAGTGAGCACACTTCTATGACGGCATCATCTGGCCGAGCCTCCGTGACCTTCTTCTTAGCAGCCTGTGACCCTTGACTGCATTCCCTCAAAATTGATGGTCCGCCATTATTATTCAGAAAATCATACTGTTCCTCTCTAAGGTCTTTCACATAATCTGTTCATGCATGTAAAATCTTATCTTTTTCTACTATAATTTTGCCATCTTTGGTTTTTAGGCAACCCCTGATGTGTATATTCTTTTCTTTGTAATGTCATGAATTCTTTTGTGCATTAATTTGGTATTCTGGGTGTTGTGTTGGTTTTCAATTTCCCTACAATTTTCCTCAAGCCATACAGCTTTTGCCTCTTTGCACAATTTCCTAATTTTCCCGTAAATCTCTTCATATTTGTCATGGTTATTTTTTTTTTAAATTTCTTCTTATTTCCATTAGTTTTCAAATGTCTTCCGTCGTGTATTTCTTACGTCCCATCATCTTCATTTTTGGGATAGTTGTTTCTGTAGACTTGTTCTTCAATATTTCCCATTGTTCACTGACATCATGAAATATAAATTCCAGATCAGGCAATGTATCAAATGTGTTCTTTACCTCTACGTTTAACTTATCTTTTATCTTCTCACTCTTCAGTGCACGTAGATCAAATTGTGTAATTTTTGGTGTATATTTGACATTCTTTAATGTTATACGTATATTGCTTATGATTAATCTATGGTCGCTGTAGCAGTCTGCACTTGGTATAGTTTTTGCGACTTTTAAGGCATTTCGAAATCTTCTTTTGATGAGGATGTAATCAATCTGGTTTATGATTTTATTGTCAGGACTCCTTCATGTCCATAATCTCTTTGTCTGTTGTTGATATCAGGTGTTTACAATAATCATATCATGCTTTTTGCCCGCTGCACATGTCTGCGACGTCTTCATTCCGTTTCCAAAGTCCATATCTGCCTACTGTATACCCGTCTTGTTGATTTCCAACTTGAGCATTAAAGTAACCAATTATTATATTTAATTCTGAATACTTGCATTTCCTGAAGACAATCTTCAAATCACTATAAAATGCATCGGATGCTGTCATTACTGCTGTCTGTTATTGGTGCATAACATTTTATGGTGTTGAGATCAAAAGGTCTATCACTTAACTTTACCTGTAATATTCTGTCTGACAGTCCAATATTATTTGATAGATTTTGATCTCTTCAGATCCATTATAAGAGCTACCCCTCGTTATTTTTTTTCTGTCGACTAGGATGGAGTATGTTATATTCCTCGGATGTTATCATACCCATTCCTTTCCATCTGGTCTCACATATACCTAAAATATTAATATTCATTCTTCTTATTCCTTGCTTGATTATATCCAATTTTCCATCCCCACTCATAGTTCTAACGTTCCAGGTGCCCATATTATATGTTGTTAATAGTTTGCACTCAGTCGATTGCTGACGGTCTGAAGTCAACTGGTGCACATGACTACCCCTACCGGGCGAGGCTGCTCCTGTGGGGCACCCATTTACGCCGTTTATCTGATTCTCTTCTAACTTATTAAACATATGTAAAGAAAGTAGTTTGCCATTGTTTTCTTTCTTAGCAGTGACCATACTGATCCAGGGCTTAGCCATTGTCTCCAATAAGATCATCTGCCTACCTGTCGCGAAATTCTTGGAGTTGTCGATCGATGAAAGACTGTCGCGCCATTCGTCTACAGACAGTCGCCATTCTTTGATGTTGGGGACAGAATGTCCTGATGAGAGTCGGCAAGATCTTTTGTTGTGGGGGAAAGATTTCTCCAGATCACAAGCCAGCAAGACTTTTTGGAGTACCGGTAACAATTAACCAGATCAAAGCGGGACAGCCGGCCGGTTGTTTACATCGAGTCGGAAAAGGAGAGACAAAAATAGTTTCTGGACGCCTAGTGTCTAGTCTAGTAGAAATGCTCAAAGCAGCAGATGAGAACACTTTACAACGTTTGTTACAGCTGATCAATGAAATCTGGCAAAGCGAATCCCCACCACAACAGTGGAAAGATGGTGTAATTTTCAAACTGCCCAAAAAGGGCGATATGTCTGATTGCAATAATTGGCGTGGTATCACTCTATTGTCAGTACCAGGAAAACTTTTTTGTAGCATGTTACTTGAGAGATTGAAAAAGGCGATAGATGAAAGGCTCAGAGAAGAACAAGCAGGCTTCAGACCAAAACGGTCATGCATAGACCACATTTTCACCCTCAGAATAATCATTGGAGACTCCGTAGAATTCCAGTCGAAATTAATCACCAACTTTGTCGACTTTCAAAAAGCCTTCGACAGTATCCACCGTCCTTCACTTTGGAATCTACTTAACATCTATGGTTTTCCTACCAAATATACCAACGTCATAAAATCTTTCTACAAAGAAACACGTTGCTGCGTAAGAACAGAAACAGGCAATTCTGACTGGTTCTCAGTCGAAACAGGAGTGAAACAGGGTTGTGTCTTATCACCGATGCTTTTTGGAATAGCTATCGATTGGGTCATGCGCAAATGCACAAACAACACAAATATGGGTATCCATTGGGTTGACAAAATTCTAGAAGACCTGGACTTTGCCGACGACATAGTGCTTTTGAGTTCAACACACCCGGATGCCCAAGAGAAAATAAACCACCTCCAAAATGTTTCAGGGCAAATTGGTCTCCAAATTAACACCACAAAAACAAAGACTATTGATCTTACCAACAGTTCAGATGACATCAAATTGAACAGCTACGTTCTTGAAAAAGTCAACAGCTTCACATACCTAGGAAGCAAAATGACATCTACAGGGGACTCAACACCAGAAATATCATCTAGAATCGCACTGGCATCTAGTGCCTTCAATAAACTGTCAAACATCTGTTAAAATCTTCAACTCTTGTGTGATTCCAGTGTTAACGTATGGATGTGAAAGTTGGAAATCAACGGTAGCTTTAGATTTAAAAAAATTAGACAATTTTGAGAACAAATGTCTTAGAAGACTTCTAAACATCCACTGGACAGACTTCAGAACCAATTCACAAATAAGACAAGAGACTAAGCAAGATACAGTATCCAATTTCATAAGAAGACGCCGTTGGAACTACATCGGCCATGTACTCAGAATGGACAAGTCAAGACTCCCCTACCAAGCCCTCATATGGTCACCAGTAGGGAAAAGAAAACGGGGAAGACCAAGAGAGACCCTGCGTAGAACCATCATTAGAGAAGGCTCATTCAATGGCCAAGTAAATATCCAAGATCTACAACAGGTAGCAGCGAACCGCCAAACATGGAGAGACAGGACTTCTGCAGGACAGGACAGTTTTAAAACAGTCTGGACAAGCACCTTTGGCGGGAGTCGACCAAATGTTGTGAGGCAACAAGGACGTGTTTGATGTTCCTGTTCTGATTATGGAAAGAGACCACGGTGTCTTATGTTGATTTACATCGGCGGACATTTGTCCATTGTGTGATTTAGTGGTCTCGATTTCAGACGGGATTAAATATATGGTATTTAATTAAATAGACCCAAATTAGATGATTCTTAGGAGTCGAGCGTAGTAATGTGCGTTGTGAGAACTTATTATAGGAGCGTCGGCAGCAGTAGGCTATCGAGTTGCTTAAACTAGCTAGTGTGAGATATCAATTAACTCAGTGAGTTAAGAACAAGGTAGAGTGACGACATTCGGGGAGATTGGGCATGTTGGGGGGGGGGGGGTGTAAGGGAAATGTCAAATGGTTGGATCTTCCAGTAGGTTATCAACTGGGTATCTGCGCTTTTCCTTTAGTCTTTCTTTGTCTTACCATGACTCAGACCGATGTGATGAGCTCTTCTGCCTTATGCCATAGTTTAGTTCTCTGTTAAATATCTGAGTGCGGCTGTCGGCCTACACTCACCTAATGAAGGTCGGAATCGGGTTGCTGTCACCGGGTGTTCTCTCTTCAACAGGTTCCACTATGTTTTCCCAAAAAAGCTAGCAGACAAGTCATCGAAGAAGATTATGGCTCGATCATTGAAGGCAGTTTTTACTCAGCGGCCTTTGCACTGGGCCCATAACCCAGAGAGTCTGCAAGAACCTGGCCTCTGCTGAGCAGGAATCGACGATCATCTAAGAGTGATTCCTCCGTGGTAGTTCTCATCATATTAGAGTGAAGATACTTACAATACCACCAGTAACAGGAACAATAGTATTTATATAGAGAAATTAATAATTAACATTGCGTTTTCCAAATGGTGAATTCCTGTGAGAAATTAACAATTAACATTGTGTTTTCCAAATGATAAATTCCTGTGAGAAATTAACAATTAACATTTTGTTTCAAAATGACAGTAAACATTTATTTTATTGTACAAGGGTTATCAGATAACAGAACTTTTAGTGACATATTAGTTACACTGTGTGTGTCTGATTCATGGTCAGTATTGGACTACATCCACCATTGGTGACCAGGCATCCTGACTATCCAAGAGCTATTGGAGGAAGTCGACACCTGGCCGGAGAGACGCATCATTTGGTGAGGTCCTTCTGTACTTGATCTATGGTGCTGTTGTGTGGCCGGTACTATGATGAAAACAGACTTTGATACTTTGATCCTGAGCTGTTCGGTCTGATTCTGCATACACCCTAGATTATACGATAGACATTCTACACACACACTTTGCACATACCTGACACTTTTCTTTATTAAATTAACTAACTTGTCATTTTGTTAGAAGCTAGAGTTGTGTAGTATGTTTCGGAAAAGAATTAGAGGGGGCATGGTCCAGTGGTAAGAAAAAGGAGAGAGAGAGAGAGAGAGAGAGAGAGAGAGAGAGAGAGAGAGAAGAGAGAGAGAGAGAGAGAGAGAGAGAGAGAGAGAGAGAGAGAGAGAGAGAGATCCAAAGACTGATGGGGTTTTGTGGACAGAGATCCAGGAGATCCTCAAGATAATGATATGGGGTTAAAAGAATGTGGGTGTTGATTCCCCTCACCCCAGGGACGACACTTATTACGACACTACCGTCGTGAAATTGGAGACCCTGACCTACAACTATCTGTCTACTGCTCTTCAACTTCATCCACCACCTGCACCCATGGCTTCACGTAATCCTGATCGGTTGTGTGTGTGTGTGTGTGGGGGGGGGGAAAGGGGGTGGTCTAAACGGGTACTGCCAACGAGTGTCCCATAGACTATAGGGGGAAGGAGGCACCTTACTTTTCGTTTGATATTGGGTACCCCTATCCCGCCACTTTTTCATTGCTATCAATACGAAAATTGTTACGCGTTTTATTTTTCTTCATCTTGAATCCATCTATGTTGTAGTCTTCCTCTACTCTTCCTTCCAGGTGGACTTCCTTCTATAATTATCTTTTCTAGACATGTATGTCTCTTTACATATGCAGAACGTTTCATTTTCCCCACTCATAATCATCTTGTGCCATGCCGATTAGCGTGGGCGGTCATGTTTCGTCACCTCACTCGATCACCAGAGTCGTGAATCAGCTCAGTGTCATTTTTGGTCATTTTGGTCAAGACTTGGTCATTTCTTCATTAGTGTTTTCTTAGCTGATTCAGTGCCAAACAAATATGTAAGTTAGGACAGAACAGTGACAATGAAGTAAACAAGTATTATCATGTAATTTCCGTTCACTGAGCATTAAAATTGCGGAAGATACTACGAAGCAAAACAAATAATACAGTGACCCTTGTATGGCGATGTATCATCCCTCCGTCTAAATGAGAGGTCAAATTTAGCGATATAATATTCTTCGGCACTGATTCATTTAATAACCAGTCTTCTTCAAAAGTTCAAGACCATATTAATTTAATCTAATTTTTTAGGCAGCGAATGATGATATATCTTTAAATCCAGCTCTGAACTCATTGTTGCGTGCCTGATGTGGCCATCCTGAATACGAGCCTCGACATCCCACCTTGTGAATGTGAATAATTTACGAATATTTTCTGTTTCAACGCCCGCAAAAGCCAGGTGTCCAGTAGTTGCTACGGACGTCAGTGGCGTTGTGGCTGAATTTGATTAGCCATGACAATCATCATCTGCGCGTTCAGGCGAAAGACTTTCAGACTAGTCTCATGCAGCTGGCTGTCCCTGCTTCACATGACCCGAGAATGTTTATGTGTGTGTGCTCGCGAGCGCGTGTGTCTGTGTGTGTGTGTGTGTGCGTATGTGTGAGTGAGTGTGTGTGTTTACTATGAGTGGGTGTTTGCTATGTGTGGGTGTGTGCCTGTGGGTAGTTGCATGAGTATGCATGGGGATGGGTGTGTATGTCTGTATGTGTACGAGGGGAACTCATTAATTAAGTCAACGGAATTTTTCAAATAACTTTTTAGAGTATTCTGAATCACCAGAAGCTGTGTGTATTATTTCTCAACATACTCCATCTGCCTGACAACACACTTGGTCCACCTGGCCATTAGCTTGTTGATGCCTTCTAGGAAAAAGTTTCTGAGTGTTCTCTTAAACCAATTTTGCACCGCCTTCATCACTGTCACGAAAATAAACTTGATGTTCGATCGATGACAAACAAGACCCGACATTAGTCTGCAAAAACAACCAACCCTTTGATGTTGTACAGACTGAGAAAAATACGTCGTTAAAACTGCCTACACACGATCGGCATTTCTAACTGGGAAACAAAATACGTCGCGTCAAAATGTCTACACCTGGTCGGCGAATCTTTATGATGTGGGGTGTTCGACAAACGAATAACAACGCCAAACGTCTGCCAAGGCGGTAGTAGCCTTTGAAGTGCTAGACGGAAAGTCTGGACAGACGCGGGATGGATTCTGTGATGTGGGGAATTCTAGAGATTCACAGACAGACTGAACTATTGATGTACGGGACAAAGAATTTCCCCAAATGAAAGCAAATTTGATGGCGGATTGACTCCAGTTAGTCTAGAACAGGAGGAGGAAACCAGATTCTGGACGGATCAGCGTCTAGACTTTTTGGTGACGTCACTCCAGCCCAATATAAAAAGCGTTGCGGTAAACAAGTGGAGTTAGTCGATCAAGAATTCTGAAGTTTGGAAAGATCGGTGCAGTTTTCCGAGTTGTGTTCAATGAGAGAAACTAGGGTGTCAAATTGTTGATATTTATCGGCGGACATAGATCCAGTCTGTGATTGCCTAGTTTCAATTAGCAACCGGAATAGGCATATGGTTCCATTTACAGGTCCACGTAGGTGTGCTATGATATTCAACAGTGAAGCTAGAACACATCTTAGAAGATGATGGCTCAGAATTTGAAGACAGAAGTTGCTGAGAGTTCGCTACATTGGGCTTATACCCAAGTTGGTTGCGGGAACCTGGCTTCTGCTGAGCAGGACATGCTGATGAGATTCAGGATTAGCAAGTGATAGTTGTATCACTGAACAGTCAGAACAGTGTACATATATACTACTGATACCAGGAACAGTCATACAACTTTATACTGATACCTAGAACATTCAGATTGTGGTGTTAATATGGGGAATCTTTAAAACCAGTGACACTAGATCCGTTAAGATTTCCCCAGTAACAGTGACAGTAGTATTAGAATTCTCTGATTAACAATCAGTTAAATAACAGAGGAAATCCATAGTGTAAATCAGATTGAAGACTCTCATTAGACAGTGTTTGTCATGGGTGTCCAAGCATCCTAGTGGTTCAAGGGACTACGGAGGAAGTCTTCACGTGACCGGAGAAGCATCACCTTGGTGAGGTTGCTTGTCTGGAATACATGGTGTTGGTGTGTTTTCAGCACAGTGATGAGAATGATTATACTCCTGAACACTGATCTGAGTCTATATACACTTTAGAATATACGTCACACATTCTACACCTTACACACACACACACACACACACACACACACACACACACACACACACACACACTTCTCCTACATATACTCTTTGCTTTAATAAATTTCTTGTTTTATTTGTTGAAGCTAGAGTTGTCACGTATGTTATGTTGGGGAAGAATGAGAGGGGGCATGATCCAGGGGTGAGTAAGAGTGAGAAGAAGGTGTCTTCAGATTGAGGGAGTGTTGTGGACGGAGTCTGCTGGATATCTCCAGGATAGAGATATTGAATTAAAACAAATGTGGGTGTTGATTCCCCTCACTCCAGGGACGACACTAAAGTGGTAAAGAAGAACAAATAACTACTACGGAATTCATTCTTTACACACGACAATCACCTCGCAGCCATTTGCAAACCTCTGACCCCGCAAACATTCCTTCAATGGTCCTAACAATTGAAAGTCCGATGGTGCCAAGTCTGAGCTGTATGCTGAGTGTTTGAAAACCTCAAATTTCAGAGCAGATAGTATATCCACTGAATATCAGCTGAATATCATATACACAGTAGCGTCTATCCACTGTAGAGTCTATCCACTGTAGAGTCTACCCACTGTAGAGTCTATCCACTGTAAAGTCTATCTACTGTGGAGTCAATACACTGTAGAGTCTATCCACTGAAGAGTCTATCCACTGTAGAGTATATCCACTGTGGAGTCTATCCACTGTGGAGTCAATACACTGTAGAGTCTATCCACTGTAGAGTCTATGCACTGTAGAATCTATCTACTGCATTGAAATGGTATTTATGTTTTAATTTTACTTTAGATTATTGAGATCAGCAAATAATTCAACAATCCTCATTAAGGATATATCGGAATGAATGTTTCTAGAGCATTTAGTCTGCAAAACGTTGAGAACAGGACATGCCGTAAGGAAAATGTGATATTATTGTCTTCATCTGAGAAATGTATGTTTGAAAGAAAATGCTGAATTCATCCCTTGTGAAAAGATTTCATGTGGACTTGTGTTTATTTGTCAACGTGTTGACTGCCACCCATATATCTTCATTGTTTATGTATGTCTGTATGTGTTCGTGCGTTCCCGCGCGCATGTATGCGTGCCCGTGTGTGTTACTAATTTCCAAAATGACTTGCCTTTTTCGTACAAATGGCAAAGTGAGTTTGTTTCTGTAATTAGGTCCCTATTTGTATGTGCCTTTTCTCGATCTCTCATAAATTTAATTACTTTCTATGTTTCTGTGCATTTTACATAAATGTGAGCTATAAGTGTTGAAGAAATGTTTGTAATTTTACAGCTCGTTTGACCATTTGTTAGAAGTCATTACTTTTGACCACATTATGAGAAGACAAAAACTAGAACATGTGACAACTGGAAGGATTTGTGTAAAGAAAGATAGAGGAAGACATCGAGAGAAAATTATGACAGTCGTGTGTTATCATGAACCGAAGGGTGTCAACACAACAATTGATACATGCAGTTGGCGGTAAGGCACTAGATGATGATGAATTTAACATTACTTTCTGAAAGGTTGACTCTTACACCATTGTGAAAATCAACGCAAATTGGTCTCCTTCCCTATCGGAGTGTTCCGTTTCTCTTTCACCATTTAATAAATACACTTTTTAGACTGTTCATAATTCACATTCAGTCGGATATTGGAGTACACTGCATCAATCAAATCTCATGTTTGTGTTTTCAAAGTATAAACGTATGCTCAGCATAGTCCTCTCTCTTTATAGAATAAACGACAATCATAAACACAGTGCTCTTAAACTCTTCAAATCGTAATACAGAACTATTGTATTTTGATATGCTAACAGCGTAATACTATAAGTAAATGTTGACATAACATTACTCAAGCGGCGCTGGCACAATATGTGTCCACTGTTCCAATCTATTATCACACGTCATAATCACGTGCCCTGCCAACCGGCATAGGCGTTCATTCATCTCCACAGATTGGAGTTCTGGGTCTGATCCATTGACGTCTTGTCTCACATACCAACTGATCTATTATCTCACGCTACAGTTAAAGTACCGGTCTCTGTGGCTGGTTGCATGTCCTTTGCAGGACTACGCCGTTGTCCCCGGCATGTTTTGGCTCTTTGTGATTCACTAGGCAAGTTCAGCAGTTTGACATTGTTTTCTGAACGACCGACTCGCATACCATTGGATGAAAGCCAGCGCCAGGCGGTTTGCTTCTAAATCGCCTGTAGTTGTGTTTCTGCCCGAAATACCTATGCCGATTGCGAATCGCGTTCGAAACCCCTGCACCACAGCATAGGTGTGAGTGTGTGTGTGTGTGTGTGTGTGTGTGTGTGTGTGTTGTTGTTGTTGGTTGTTTGCGCTCGCTCGTTTTCAACTCAAGCGTAGTCCATACACACTACTTCTAGGAGCACTGGACTGAATTTTACGAGTGGATTAGCTTTCCCTATTACCAGTGTCCCTCGCCATGAACCACTCCGACTTCAGAGGCACTTGTAATTTGCGTCCCCAAGTCAAGGGCGAGAAATTAACATCTTAGTCCAAATGTTCGATATAGGGATGAACCCCTTACCTCGGCATCAGCCCACCAGATGTTTAAGAGCTCGCGTTCTTATCCAGTCGGCCATGCTGACCTCGTGCCGGTGTTTAATAACAGTATCTCGCATTAGTTAGTTGCATATCCTTTTCGGACGTAGCAGTCAACCCCAGCATTTTTTGGTGTTCGTGATTCCTGGCAAGATTACGTTAAGTAGTTTGCCATTGCTTTCTGAACAACAGGCACCAATACCATGTCATAAAAAACCAAAGCAGCTGTGTTTCGAACGCGGTATGCAGTATTACGAAATGCGTCCATAACCCCTTCGCCACACGTACCAACCAATAATGTCTTTTTGTGTGGTTGGCATATCCTTTACAGGACATCGCTGTCAACATCAGCATCTTTCTGCCGATTGTTGATTGCTTGGCAAGATTACGCTCAGTAGTTTGCCATTGCTTTCTGAGCGACCGGCTCACATACCCCGTAAAGTTACCGACGTAGTGGAAACAGCTACTGATTCTCGCGCACTTCACGTTACTCACGAGAGTATATGGGATTACGAAGAAAGACGCTAAGCATCTGGGCCAGGAAGACCGGCCAATAATGTCTAGTAGCACATTTACAGGCGGCCACGTGGCCTAAAGAATAATAGGGCTAGCGCTTGAACTTCCGGTGAGGCCACCCCATCTTTCATTGTCTGTGATTTATTAGGTAATTTTACGATCAGTAGTTCGCCATGACTTTCTGAATATCGGACGTTTCATACCATCGAAATCGTCCCAAAGCGGTCTGCTTCCCAGAATCCCGCTATGGGGGAAACTGAAATCGAATGTCACTTTACCCCAAGCCACAGACTCCGCCCACCTGCTAGGATCTGAGAAGTGCCAGGACCATCACAATATGTAGGCCTAATGCATGGTAGAATCGGTGGCCAGTCTTTCCCTCACTTAGCGAACGACGAATGCAATAGTCGAACCTTCATCCGACCGGATCATGACATTATCAGCATAACCCCGTAGCGATTACACTAACGTCCTAGCTTAAACTGAATACTTCTTTCATTGTGTTACAACTGAAGCTGTGACAATACTACAGAGGTAAAGAATCCGCTTCATGGCCATCATGGCATATTCTTCTTCTTCTTCTTTCGTTCGCTTGAAATATGTCTATAACTGCACTGTTATCTCTTGTATGAACTTAACTGTCTTTTTTAGTTCACTCAGCGGTCCATAGAGTTTATCTTCCACTGTCGTCTCTAGGCCAGAAGGTTTGTTTAGACATGTTGTATTTTGGGTTGTCTTCGAGTATGTGCTCTGCTGTCTGCGACGCCAATCCACATGTGCACATGGCTGATTCACCAATCTTGAATTTTGTATACATGTGGTTGCGTAATCTGTTTGCCCTGTTCTGAGGCGCAGAATAATGACTTGTTCTGGTCTGTCCATAACGTGGTAGTCGTCTTGAGCAGGTATTGGTGACTTTCTGACTGAGGCTGTTTTTCCTTTGCTCCTTCCTTAGCCAATTGATCAGCTCTGTCGTTTCCGGGTAATCCACAATGGGATGGTATCCACTGTATGGTGACCTTATGCTGACTGCTAAGTTTAGAAAGTAGTGTCCTTAGTACTAGCAATTTCCCCACAGGAGCGCCTCGAGTACTGATTTTGCATCTGTCATTAGCACCACAGGTTGTGTACCATTGCAGGTAGTTAGTAATTTCTCTGTTGCTATCTTGATTGCCTCAATTTCAGCATCATGGTTATGGTAGTACTTTCCTGCTGATACATTGGCCGTGTTCCTAGTATTATTTGGGTATTCTATGTACACTCTCTCTCCTCCATTTCGAACAGCATTTTGTACTGATCCATCTGTGTAGACTCGGATCCAGAGGTCCTGTTGGTATTCTTCATCAAGAAAGTTGAGAGTGGCTGTTCTGCGCTGCACTGTTCTGGTCTTCCTTGTCAAATATTCCTCTCACTTTTGTCTGGATTTGTAGTGACAGTCTATGTTCATCTTTCCATGGGGTTGGCTCTGGAATAGTTTTCAGGGGGATACTAACTGTGGTCAGATCGGTGGTTTCTCTGCAGAGTTTTTTTCTGCTCTTTTAGTGTGGTTTTTTATGCTGAACGCCACGTAGTTGACCCGTATTCCAGGTGTGGTCGTATGCTCTGTTGAAAAACTGCTAAGTATTTTCCCACTGGCTCCCCATGTGGTTCCACTTAGTTTTCTCAGGATGACTATTTTCCTTCTTGCTTTTGCTACTGCTTTATTGATGTGCTTTCTCCATGTCAGCCTGCCATCAGATGTTACCCCAAGGTATGTTGGCTCTGTATCTTCTCTAAGGGGTATTCCATTTATCTGGATGATCCCTGCCTTTTGTTTTGGAAAAAGGGTAAATAGAGTGGTTCTGAACTTGTCAGTGTTTATGCTGACACACCATCTATTTGCCCATGCAACAAATACATCTACAGCTCTTTGTAGCGATCTGGTGGCCAATTATGCATGTTCATTTGTGCTCCATAGAACCAGGTCATCAGCGTACATTGCCGCTTTAATTCCATGCGGTAGATTAGCAACAAGACCATTGATGAAGATTAGAAAAAGCGTGGGGGACAAGACTCCGCCCTATGGAACACCGCGACGCAATAGTACTTTCTTGCTTTTGATTCCGTATATCTGTACTCGGGTTCTTCTGTTGTGCAAGTATGCTGTCACCCTTTTGTACATTCTTCCATTGACTTTACAGTTTCTCAGTTTCTTCATCAGACTTTCTTTCCAGACTTTGTCAAAAGCTTTCTTCAGATCTATACCAGCTTCTTCTCTTGGAATGCATCCTCAATTTCTTGAGAGTGGTAGGTTGTCTGATCTTCCGTAGAGTAACACTGCCTAAAGCCAACCTACTGTGAACACAAAGATGTTTTCACTTTCAATGTACCACTGCAGTCTGTGATCGATGATGCGCTCCACTGTTTTGAAGAGACAGCTGGTGAGGCTAATTGGTCTGTAGCTGGAGGTAATGGATCTATCTTTCCCTGATTTTAGGAGGGATATCATGATTGCTTCTTTCCAGGCTTGTGGAACACTGCCTAAGGTCCAGCTGTTATTGAAGATCTGCAACAGCTTTGCTTTGGCCTCTGTTCCTAGGTTCCTGATAATTTCATTGGAGATACCATCAGCTCCTGGTGACTTTCTCATTTTCAGTTTTGATTTGGCTGGCTCCAGTTCGCTGATTGTAATAGGTGCCTCCTATTTCATTCTGTCCTGGATGTTGCCATTTCTCTTGAATCTTTTGTTGTTTCTCTGGAATAATTTCGATATTGTTATCTTGTGCAAATGAGTCCGCAAAATGGTCAGCTGCTTGCTTTCCTGTTAAGATGTTTCCATCTTTATATAGTGCAATTTTTGAGTTTCTCCCTGTGCCCTCATCGTTAAGTTGTTTTATTAGCTTCCACAACTTCCTTGTGTCTCTTTCAAAGTTCAGAGACTCTGTTTTCATCCTGCCAGCTTTCCCGTCTAGCCCGCAGCTTGACTCTTTGAAATTCGGCTTTTGCGTGCTGGTATTTATTGTGGTGCTCTTGGCTTGGTTTGGCCTCTGCTTGCTTTCTACACACTTCCACATCATTATGCAACTGTTCCAGTTCACTACTCCAGTAGGGTTTATAATGTTTACGGGCGCCTCTTGGTACTGTTTCTCGTGCTGCCTGTAGTATGCATTTCCCAAACTCTTCAACTACCTTATTTATGTCTTTCTCAGTGTTCGGATTTCTAACCAGTATGCTGGTGCGCTGCTTGTACATTGTCCGGTCTGCTTTCTTGTAGTTCCACCTCCAGATAGTGCTGCTTTCACTTACAAGCTCATTTTCTACGGTTAGAAAGACTGGCCGATGGTCACTGCCACCAAGTTGTTTCCCAACAATTCGTGCAACGTTCCACTCCATGTCTGGTGAATGAAAAGCCAGGTCAGGTGTAGTTGTAGTGTGCCATGGTCTTTAGTAGAAAGTATGCGGGTCGGACGGCTCTTTAATCAAGATGAATCTATTCTCATCCTGTCAGTCTTCCAGTCTCTCTCCTCTCTGGTCCATGTGATCATAGCCCCGGCTCTGCGAGTGGCTGTTGAAGTCGCCACACACAATCATTTTTTTTTTAAATGTTAGTGTGTCTAGTGCCTGTGGGCGGTAACTTGGGCAGTAGTAATTGATCAGATGAAGGTCTGTATTAGCTGTCTTAAGTTTAAGTGTCTGATACGCAGTCCCTTCCATGTAAACTGCAATTTGGGAAACAGTGATGTTATTTTTTACAAGGGTCAGTATCCCACCCTTTCGCCTGTCCTTTCGGTGAGATCGGTAACATTAGTAGCCTCTGATTTTGAAGGCTATATTTTCGTTGAGGTGAGTTTCTTGCAAGCAACATACGCTTACCTTTTCTTGGTCCAAGATGTTTTCTAGTTCAAAATTTTTTGTTGCTGCCCTCCGCATTCCAGTGCATTATTTTTAGTCTTTGTTTGGTATGACCAGACGCTCTATTCTCAGATCTTCTGGCTCCACAGGACCTCTAAGAAGGACCTCGAGTAGCTGTGGTTGGACCCTTTCGAAGTATAGGGTCCGGCATGGCTCCTGCCTTGGGGTTCAAGCAGGGCGAGTATCTTAACATTTGGCAGTAGTCGACATATTTCATGGTGTAATTGAGTGGCATCCTGATGTTTGTGGTGCGCCTCCTGGCTGGTTGCCTCCGTCTTCAGCACCTTTCCTTTGTTAGAGAAGACTGTGGTCTTACTCGAGTTTAGGTGTGTAGGCACGCACACACGTGTCAGCGCATGCATGTACGTGCATACACATCTAGAGCGTTCTGGTTATTTCTCGGCGCCAGTGACTCGCCGCCG
>JACEFZ010009706.1:205000-245000 GCA_014155875.1 Cepaea nemoralis | reverse complement strand
CTCACATACCCCCGTAAGTGACCAGCGCGGCGCGAACCGCTGCCGATCCTTGGGAAGCTGCGTTACTCACGAGAATATACGGGATTATGGAGAAAGACGTTAACTCCTACGCCAGGGAGACCGGCTGTAATTAAAGAAATTAAGTGTAGAATAGCCCAAGGAAACGGAGCGAACGTGAAGAATACTTTACGTATTGTATCTTTGTCAATCGCAGTGAGAGAAAAAAAAGTTCTTAGCCATATCTAGCCAATTCTAGTATACGGAAACGAGTAGTGGACATTTATCAGATTAGTGAGAAATTGTGCGTAGAAGATGCGCACATGAGGTTTTTATAAAAGAATTATGATAATACCACGGATGTATAGATAGAGTAAGGCGGATATTTTTTAAGGGAGTTCATTAACAAAGAGAACTGTTTACTCGCATCAGATAACGGCCCGCGTTCATTGGACATGTCATGGGAAGGAGACAACGAGTGCGCCGTGACAAACAGGAATGTTGGAAGGGCGATGAGGCAGAGGAGAAAAAAAAAAGGGGGGGGGGGGTACCTTAAGATGCTGGACAGTTTGACATCATGGAGGATATCAGTAACAGAAATAATGGCATTACACGAGACAGAAGGCGTGGACAGGCTTGATCACCAAAGCCGCACGGAGTGGACTATAAGAAGATATGCATGTGGCAACAATTCATTTATCCGTTAAATTGTGGATTCATTCATTCGTGCATTCAGTGGCATGTCCTTTGCAGAACCTCGCTCCCATAACAGCCTTCCGGAAAACTTCTTTATCCTAAGCAAGATGCCCCTCATCTGATACACACATCTGGAGATGATCTGCCACATCCTGAAGCCATCTTATCTTTGGTCTTCCTCCACCTCTCTTCCCTGACATATGCCCCTTCATGACTGTTCTCTCCAAACTTTCATGGCATTTCAAGTGACCAAACTATTTCAATTTTCTTTGTTTTGTCGTCTTTAATAGCCAACTTTCTTCAATATTCAGCTATTGTCATTTGTTCTTTTCTTCATCCTAGATATGTTCTTAGGACCCGTCTGTAACATGTATATTCAAAGGCTGTACTGTTCAGCTTGTTTAGTAAGTGTCCAGGTCTCACAGGCGTATGTTGCAATGGGAATGATGCATGCTCGTAAAAATCTAATTTTTGTATGTTTATCTGTCCCACGCCACAATTTATTCAGTTATTTTAGTTTTTGAATTTTAATTTCTTTCATTGTGTCACCATTGTTGGTAATTAATGACCCAAAATATTCGACATGTTCCACCACCTCCAATTTTTCAACATTAACATATATTTCTTTCTCCATGTTAGTTCTATCTGTATGCATAATCTTTGTTTTTGCTATGGTAAGATATAAGTTGTAGTTTTCAGTATTCTTTTGGGTTTAGGCTATTAGTTTTTCTATACCATTCTGTCATGTGGATAGTCAGTAATACTGTATCATCAGCTTATCGAATCTCTGGTATTTCATGATCACATATATTTAAGGCATCACATTGCTCCCTGGTTATATTATATCTGACATTTCTCATTATATTTTCGACGCACAGGTTAAACAAATACGGGGACAGCCCTGGCGGACTCCTTGCTTTATAATGTTGATACAACGTGCTTTTCTCTGATGATCTTGGGGTAGTGGGGTATTTCCATATGTCGGTCAATTAGTTGGACTTCACATCCATGTCAGTTGGACTTCACGCCCACGACTTGGGGGACGTAAATTACAAAAGTACCCCAGGAGTCTGAGAGAGTTCGCCTGACGGCAAGAGACACTGGTATTACGGAAAGTTAACGCTTAAGCTAAACTCTGGCCAGTGCACTTACTATTTAAAAAAAAAAAAAAAAGTATTGCGTATGAGGATAACACTGAGGTCACAGCGATGGAACGGGGAAACACAATGTTATTTATCCATTCATCCATCATGTGCCATGCTGATAAGCGTGGGCGGTCATGCTTTACCATCTCACTCGATCACCAGAGTCGTGGATCAGCCCCATGTTCCTGTTTCGACCATGTCACGTGGCCAAGCCGTCCAGGTATTTACTTCTCGGTCTTCCCCTTGGTCTTTCCCTTCGGTCTTGCCAGTTGTCACCAAGTTCTCCAAGTCATTTTTTCTCATAACATGCCCAAAAATTTGTGACTGTCTACGTCTAATGTTTCTAATCAGTTTACGATCTTCATTTGTTTCTTGAAGGACTTGTTCATTGGTTTTTCTGTCTGTCCATGGTATTCATTGCATTTTCCTCAGAAACCACATTTCCACAGCCATCAGATGTTTTTCAGCTTGTCTGCTCATTGTCCACTCTTCACATCCATACAAAAGTATAGGTTCTATGTAGCACTTGAACACTCTTTTTATCGTTTCAGTTGATATCTTTTTATTGGTCATTATGTTTTTCATCTTGCAAAAGGCTACCTTCGCAATGGCAATTCTTTTTTCTAATCTTTTCAAGGCATCTCTCATCAGATGTTATGACTGTTCCGAGATAACTGTATCGATTCACTTGCTCAAGAATATGTCCATTTACTCGTATATCACATTGTGGTATTTCCTTCTTCTCAGTGTCGACCATAATCTGTGTCTTCTTACAATTCAATTCTAACCCTAGTTGTTCACTGTGTGCAACAACCGCATCTACTAAATGGTGCAGGTCCTGTTCATTGTCTGCAATAAAGACTGTAACATCTGCATATCTAATGTTATTGATGTATCGTCCCCCAATGATGATTCCTTACACATCCTCTATATTTCTGGAAATATTTTCACTGTACAGGGAAGAAAAGACCTGGAGACATCACACATCACACCTCTTTTAATAGGCTGATATTGACCTACTTCATTATCAATTCTGATGGCAATTTCTTGTTTCCAATATATGTTTTTTACAAGTCTAAGATATTTTCCATCAATTTGTAGATTTTCAATCATCGTTATCATGTCGACATGTCTCACTTTGCCGAAAGCCTTTGAGTAGTCAATAAAGCAAAGGTGATCTTTGTTTACTTCTATATAACGTTCAATTGCTGTTCTCAGTATATACACAGCATTTACTTCTTCTTCTTCTTTCGTTCGCTTGAAATATGTCTATATCTGCAATGTTGTCTCTTGTATGAATTTAACTGTCTTTTTCAGTTCACGCAGTGGTCCATAGAGTTTATCTTCCACTGTCGTCTCTCTAGGCCAGAAGGTTTGCCTATATATGTTATATGTTTGGCAGTCTTGGAGTATGTGCTCTGCTGTCTGCGACGCCAATCCACATGTGCACATCTCTGTTTCACCAATCATGAATTTTGTATACATGTGGTTGCGTAATCTATTGTGTCCTGTTCTGAGGCGCAGAATAATGACTTGTTCTGGTCTGTCCATAACGTGGTAGTCATCTTGAGCAGGTTTTGGTGGCTTTCTGACTGATTTGATCATTCTTTTCTTTTGGTGGTATGTAACGGGCACATCAGGCTGTTCTTCTTTGGCTCCTTCCTTAGCCAATTGATCAGCTCTGTCGTTTCCGGGTACTCCACAGTGGGATGGTATCCACTGTATGGTGACCTTATGCTGACTGCTAAGTTCAGAAAGTAGTGTCCTTAGTACTGGCAAATTTCCCAGACAGGAGCGCCTCGAGTACTGATTTTGCATCTGTCAGTAGCACCACAGGTTGTGTACCATTGCTGGTATTTAGTAATTTCTCTGTTGCTATCTTGATTGCCTCAATTTCAGCATCATAGTTATGGCAGTACTTTCCTGTCGGTACTCTGGCTGTGTCCCTAGTATTATTTGGGTATTCTATGTACACTCCCGCTCCTCCATTTCGAACAGCATTTTGTGCCGACCCGTCTGTGTAGACTCGGATCCAGAGGTCCTGTGGGTATTCTTCATCAAGGAAGCTGAGAGTGGCTGTTCTGCGCTGCACACTGTTCTGTTCTTCCTTGTCAAATATTCCTCTCACCTTTGTCTGGATTTGTAATGATAGTCTATGCTCATCTTTCCATGGAGTTCGCTCTGGAGTAGTTGTTAGGGGGATACCAACTGTGGGCAGATCGGTGGTTTCTCTGCAGAGTCGTTTGGCCTGGTGGATAAAACTACTTCTTTTCAACCGCCCCATAGCTAGGTTTTCAAATCTGTTCCTCATAGGGTGGCCTGGCTTGTATTAGCGTTTTCGTATCTCTGCGCTCACTCAGTGCTTGTGTCCTCCCCACTTCTCCATATCCACAATAGGGGTTGATCTAATCCCTCCTGTGGTGACTCTAAGTGCTTGATTTTGCACCTTGTCCAGCTCTTGTAGTGTGGTTTTTGATGCTGAACACCACGCAGTTGACCCATATTCCAGGTGTGGTCGTATGCTCTGTTGGTAAACTTTGCTAAGTATTTTCCCACTGGCTCCCCATGTGGTTCCACTTAGCTTTCTCAGGATGGCTATTTTCCTTCTGGCTTTTGCTACTGCTTTGTTGATGTGCTTTCTCCATGTCAGCCTGCCATAAAATGTTACTCCAAGGTATGTTGGTTCTTTATCTTCTCTTAGGGGTGTTCCATTTATCAGGATGACCCCTGCCTTTTGTTTTGAAGAGAGGGTAAATAGAGTGGCGCTGCACTTGTCAGTGTTTATGCTGACACGCCATCTATTTGCCCATGCAGCAAATGTATCTACAGCTCTTTGTAGCAATTTGGTGGCCACTGATGCATGTTAATTTGTGCTCCATAAAACCAGGTCATCGGCGCTTTAATTCCATGTGGGAGATTAGCAACAAGATCATTGATGAAGATTAGAAAAAGTGTGGGGGACAATACTCCGCCCTGGGGAACACCGTGACGCAGTAGTACTTTCTTGCTCTTGAGTCCGTCTATCTGTACTCGGGCTCTTCTGGTGTGCAAGTATGCTTTCACCCATTTGCACATTCTTCCATTGACTTTGCAGTTTCTCAGTTTCTTCATCAGACCTTCTTTCCAGACATTTTCAAAGGCTTTCTTCAGATCTATCCATGCCGCAAGCACCAGCTTCTTCTCTTGGAATGCATCCTCAATTTCTTGAGAGAGGTAGGTTGTCTGATCTTCCGTAGAGTAGCACTGCCTAAAGCCAGCCTGCTGTGGCACAAGGATGTTTTTACTTTCAATGTACCACTGCAGTCTGTGATTGATGATGCGCTCCAGTGTTTTGCAGAGACAGCTGGAGAGGCTAACTGGTCTGTAGCTAGTGGCAATGGAACTATCTTTCCCTGATATTAGGAGGGTTATCATGATTGCTTCTCTCCAGGCTTGTGGAACACTGCCTAAGGTCCAACTGTTATTGAAGATCTGCAACAGCTTTGCTTTGGCCTCTGTTCCTAGGTTCCTGATCATTTCATTGGAGATACCATCAGCTCCTGGTGACTTTCTCATTTTCAGTTTTGATATGGCGAGCTAGCTTCAGTTCGCTGATTGTGATGGGTGTCTCCAGAACCTTGTGTACTATTTCCTTCTGTCCTGTATGTTGTCGCTTCTCTCGAATCTCTTGTTGTTTCTCTGGACTAATTTTGATATTGTTATCTTGTGCGAATGAGTCCGCAAAATGGTCAGCTGCTTGCTTTCTTGTTAAGATGTTTCCATCTTTATGTAGTGCAATTTTGAGTTACTCCCCTGTGCCCTCATCGTTAAGCTGTTTTATTAGCTTCCACAATTTCCTTGTGTCTTTTTCAAAGTTCAGAGACTCCGTTTTCTCCTGCCAACTTTTCCGTCTAGCCTGCAGCTTGGCCCTTTGAAATTTGGCTTTTGCGTGCTGGAATTTATTGTTGTGCTATTGGCTGGGTGTGGCCTCTGCTTGCTTTCTACACACTTCCACATCGTTATGCAACTGTTCCAGTTCACTACTCCAGTAGGGTTTATAATGTTTATGGGCTCCTCTTGGTACTGTTTCTCGCGCTGCCTGTAGTATGCATTTCCCAAACTCTTCAACCACTTTATTTATGTCTTTCTCAGTGTTCAGGTTTCTAATCAGTATGCTGGTGCGATACTTGTACATTGCCCAATCTGCTTTCTTGTAGTTCCACCTCGAGAGGGTGCTGCTTTCACTTACAAGCTCATTTTCTACAGTTGGAAAGACTGGCCGATGGTCACTGCCACCAAGTTGTTTCCCAAAAATTCGTGTAATGTTCCATTCCAGGTCTGGTGAATGAAAAGCCAGGTCAGGTGTACTTGTAGAGTGCCATGATCTCGAGTAGAAAGTATGTGGGTCGGACGGCTTGCTAATCAAGATGAATCTATTCTCATCCTGCTAGTCTTCCAGTCTCTCTCCTCTCTGGTTCATGTGATCATAGCCCCAGCTCTGCGAGTGGCTGTTGAAATCACCACACACAATCATTTTTTTCTTTTAATGCCATTAGTGTGTCCAGTGCCTGTGGGCGGTCACTTGGACAGTGGTAATTGATCAGATGTAGGTCTGTAATATCTGTCTTAAGTTTAAGTGTCTGATACTCAGCCCCTTCCATGTAAACTTCGATTTGGGAAGCAATGATGTTATTTTTTACAAGGGTCAGTATACCACCTTTTCGCCTGTTCTTTCGGTCAGATCGGTAACACTGGTAGCCTCTGATTTTGAAGGCTATATTTTCGTTGAGGTGAGTTTCTTGCAAGCAACATATGCTTACTTTTTCTTGGTCCAAGATGTTTTCTAATTCTATTTTTGTTGTTGCTGACTCCCTCCGCATTCCAGTGCATTATTTTAAATCTTTGTTTAGTATGGCCAGCCGTCCTATTCTCATGTCCCCTGGCTCCACAGGACATCTGAGAAGAACCTCCAATAGTTATGGTTGGACACTTTCGAGACATAGGGCCTGGCACTGCATCTGCCTGGGGGTCCAAAGCAGGGCGAGCACCATAACATTTAGCAGTAGTCGACATATTCCATTTTGCGTGATTGCGTGGCATCCTGATTTCTGTGGTGCGCCTCCTGGCTGGTTGCCTCCGCCTTCAGCACCTTTCTTTGCTAGAGAAGACTGTGGTCTCACTCGAGTGTAGATGTGTACGCGCACACACACGTGCCTGCACATGCATGTACGTGCATATACATCTAGAGCATTGTCACTTGTTTACCCGGGAGGAATGTGGAATCAACAAGCACATCTTCAACTTTGTTCTCTGTTGGGATTATTGCCTGACTTATGTCTACACTCCTCCCTTCTGTCTTCCCTTCCATATATCTATTTCTTTCACTCTCTCTGTTATTCCCTCAACACATACTCCGACAACAGTTCCTTTCAACGATAAACAAAAGATTTATTAATAAAAACTATGTCTGGTGTATGTATGGACTTTGTAAGCGTAGTTGATAGTGTATTCTATTGTTGGTGCCAGCATGAACTCTGAATGTCTATCAGCGGTGTTGCTTCTCGCCCATTCATTCTTCAAGATCACAGGACAGCACATCAAACAGACAGAGCTCACCCTGGATGATCCGTATGCTTGAGTCTGATGGTAAATCCGTTATTGAATGAAACAAAACTGTTCACCACTGATTCACTGTACCGTAATAAAAGTCCCGTAAGTTTATGACTGCGCCCGAGTCTGTTTCATGACGGTAATTATCCAACATCGGAAACAACCACATCGTCACAGTTCTTGCTATTGTCTTTTATTACTAGCAATGTTTTTACTTGTCTATTCTTTCTTCCCTAGGCATACAAGACGTATGTAGTTTTAAGTATCCCTGCTTGCCACAGGTTAACATCTTTTCCTTTTAAGTGTTTTAGTGGTATATTCGTTTGAGCATACAGTGTTCTGTATTTGACGTTACGTTATCACTTCTTCATCTTAAAACATGTCTATGTTCTTTTTGGTTCTAAGTAGGTACTTTATTTGCTCAAGTGTAGTACTATTCATCTCTTCTCTGATTTCACTAGGAGATTGGAACCTGTGGAGAAGTATAACAGATCCAGTGATAAGCGTCCGCCCCTTACTACTACCTATGCAAGTGTCCTTCTCCAGCCATAATGACAAGGCTTCCGAAGTAAACACCCGCATAAGACATTTGAATTCACCAAAATCTAAACTATCCACTAATAGAAAGCCATGGTAAATGCTATTCACACACATCTATATTCCTATGCTAAAACTATACTCTAATATATTAATACCTTATATATGCATCTATGTTCCTGGAATCGAAATACACTTAGCGAATAACACACTAATATCCCCTCTTCTTTAAACCATTAGGGACGTGTCTTTCTTTCCCCCCTCAGGAAAGCCCAGTTTGGAACACACACTAAACCGAAACTCCATGTTCAGCTATTTATATTGCGTGTCCCATCCTCCGTTGATTGTTTGATCTACAATCAAATTTGTCGTACCCGTAACATCAAAAGTTCAGTGAAATCACGTATACGTCCGTATACGTCCGGCCGCTCCGTGCTCCGGTCTCCTTCGTCTCTACGAGGTTTCCCTGTATTCTCCGACGTTGGTACCTCAAAGTGTCCCACCCCTTTGATCACCGTCTCTGCTGTTGCGCTGGTCCTCTGTCCATCGCTCGTTTGCACTTCAAAGCATTCTCCGTTCATTTTCCCGTCGGCCGATACTAGCGGGAGTCACTGACCTCGGCGCGTACCTGTATCCTATTTTCATATGTGTCGGTCAATGATCTTTTATTCGTCCTCATCTCAGAATGAAGTACACATTGGTTAACTCTCCTTCTTCCTTATATTTGTGTTAATCCAATTCTATCTGGGAATCATTAAACTATCATCATTCAGTGACAAGCATGCTGGTTATTTTTCGGGGCCAGAAACTCGCCGTCGCCCCTTCTCCTGTTAGTTAAAACAGTTCCGCCACGTGAAGGCCAGGAGTTGGACTTTTGCTGCATAGGTTATGTATTCACGAGCCATTGGGGTATTTAAGCAATGTTGGGCGCTCACCCCAACACTGCGCCCCGGCTACATACAAAGCATTTACTGACTATATTTCTCCGAAGTCAGAGAGTTTCTTCCTGCACGGCGAGGTACCACCAGTCTGTACACCAATAAGCCAGACATGGGACAACGGACACTCACACAAACCTCAGGTCCTGTATGACATCACACTGATGTTGGACAACAGGATATTTTCATCCGGCATGCAGGACTTCGCGCTGGGGTTCACAGCCAGCGAACACAAGCAATCAAGCAAGCAAGCAAACTGTACCCTTGCCTTCTACAAAAGCCACATTGTTCTTATCCTATTTTCCGTTGTAATTTCTTCCATACTTCTCGCATGATAATTCTCAGCAAAATCTTCGTGGTGTAGCTTATTATACTAATTGTTCGATGTTGATCACATTCCAAGGCTCCTGATTTCTTCGGGATTGCATTAAATATAGAATTAAATAATTCAGGAGGTATATCTCCAGTATCATATATTGCGTTCAGCAGTCTGGTTACATGGTCTATTCCATATTACTTCTAAGGCATTGATCACTTCTATTGTGTTATCTGAAACCGGGGTCTTGCCTGTTTTCATATGGTTAAGGGCATTCTGAACTTCCGTCTTAAAAATTGATGATCCTTCACTATTACTCCGATGATCATTCTGTTCTTCTCTTGTATCGTCATAAAGGTCTTTCACATAATCTGACCAAGCACGTAAAATCTGATATTTATTATGTTATGATTTTGTCATATTTGGTTTGTAGGCAACACGTTGATGTATGCGTTCTTTCGTTAGCGATGTCAATAATTCTTTTGTGCATTAATTTGGTATTGCGGGTGTTACGTATAAAGGGAGAAAAAAATTAAAAAAGATTGCAAAATAAAGCTTTGTCAGAAGTGGGATTTGAACCCACGCCCACTTTCGTGGACCAGAACACTCACCCATCTTTGTGTGATGGGAAGGTAGAACCTTGAGTCTGGCGCCTTAGACCACTCGGCCATCCTGACATCGGCGTCATTGTGTTATTATAAAAAGTATTAATAATACTACCCAAGTTACGTAATACTACATTCTTTTAATTTATTTAATTTTTTTTTTTGAAAGCATATTTTATTAAATTAGTTTCACGACACCGTCATTTAATTGTCAATAAAACATCTCTGCCAGGAGCAAATTATTTATATTTCACCTCACCACATAGTCGGTTACCGTGTGTATGAAGGGACATCACTCTATAATTCTAGATCTAGATAACGTTTTTGGAAGAGGACCAGACTGTTGCACCAACACCAAACGTTTGGCTTTAACTAACAACTAGTGAGAAATAACACAACTATACTATTTAGTACCGTAGTTTTCATATGTGCTGGCCACAAGGAAATAAAAATGAAGGGTCGTTTCAGTACTGCAGACATAATAGTCATTATTCAGGAATTGAAAAGGTATTTATATTAATATTATTGTGTGTAATTAAATTAATTTTATTTTTAACGAAAGCCGAAAGTGTTCATTAGTTAGTAGGACTAGGTGGTTCCATCGTTATTTTCAAATTGAATATTTACTAATAAGACCACGGCAGATAGATTGGCCTTGAAAACCCAAATCTAATGTTACCTCAATGACACTTGTATGTCAATTCTAAGTGGAGATATTCACATTTATGTGAAGGTGCCTCCCGGTAAAATATTCACATGTTTGCCGTGACTTTGGAACTCTTCAGTGTGTCCATTACCTCCACGCTACGAGTCTGGTCTCAAATGGGTCATAGATGGATATGAAAAACTGACCTCAAACATATGTTCCGTCATGTTAAATTGTTACAAAATAGTACTAGTATACAAATAAATTATTATTAATCTTTAAACTTGTATTTTCTTTAACATTAGTAGTTTAAATTGCACGTTTTGAGTGTTACAAATTGTGCCTGCCAGTCCAATCGATATGTGCATGCACGCCCCCCCCCCCCCCCCCCCCCCCCCCATGGCCATGGGTTTCCCATTCACAGAGGCACATTTTCTCAGAAATTATTTTTTTATCCACAATTCAAGCAAGTTTAGCGATGAAACTTTCCAAATGTATGTAAACATGGATGTAGAATTTGAAAATTCATCTAACATTTATGATTTTCTATTAAAAGTGCCAGAAAAAAATTAATTGCAGTAAGTAGGAAATATAATTTTAACGAAGTGTCTATTCGTAGAGCCCTATGAATAGACAAAGTGTCTATTCGTAGGGCCCTACGAATAAACAAAGTCTGGTCACGTGATTTAACGTAAGTTTGCGGCTATATTATACATTTTCGTTGATTGGAAAACGTGTCGTCAGTGGCATAGTTGATAGTGCGCCCGCCTGATGCGCGGGAGCTTGAGGTTCATTTCCTTTCCGGACCTTTTTTATTTTTTTTTATAATGGTTCAGCAATTAATTGGATGAAAGTCAAATGTCAATCGTTCGTACCAGTTTCCAGTACCAGTATCGAACCAGTACCAGTTTCTCCAGTATTGGTCCTCGTTGCTTTGCACTACGGCAATTCCAATACCCAACCCACACATTTGAGTCCCAAACGATCCGTTTTCCTTCTACCCCTTCTGGCTCCAGCCCTCTTCTTCCTTTTCCTTCCCCCCTCTCCCCTACCTCTTCTCCTCCGCTTAATTCTCTCCCCGCTGGCTGTTGTCAAAAGTATCGAGCACAAAGCACGTACTCCGTTGATTCGGCGATAATTCTTTGTAATATTCATAGTTTTCATATTCATATTCATAGACACGAAAGTGGTTAAGTAGGCAGGTAGAAGGGTGGGAGGTAGACAGGTAGGTAGTTAAGTAAGCAGGTATGTGGGTAGCTAGGCAGGTAGGTGGATAGTAGGTACGCAGGTAGATGGGTAGCTAGATCCAACCAGACACTCGCTCGTACATCTCTTTCAACCTCTCCCTGCAATACTCTGAACAGGCAGGTTGACCGGCCGAGAGAGAGAGAGAGAGGGGGGGGGGCAGTCAGAGATAGAGACAAATAAACAACTGATATAAACTGGCAGACAGATAGAGAGTCAGACACACGCATACATACACACAGAGAGTCAACCAGACATACATATGCATATGGAAAGACAGACAGACAGTTTGTTAGATAGAGATTCAGATAGACATATATACAAATGGACAGATACAAGTAGGCTGATAGAGAACAAGAAATCACGCAGGCTGTCAGACGGACGGACAGACAGAGACAGAGAGACATCCGGGCATGTAGAGAGACATCCAGACAGGTGGACAAATAGAGAGGCATACAGACAGGCGGACATATAGAGAGGCATACAGACATCTCTCTCTCTCTTCTTCTCTATCTCCCTCCTCCCCCTCTCTCTTTCTTGTCTTTATCACTTTTTTATGTCTTTCAACACATCTTTCTCATATCTCACATATCTGTCTCGCACACTATCTTCATTATCTATCTCTCTCTTCTCTCTTTTCAACCCGCTTCACATATACCAGGTTTTCCTGCACTTTATATCCGTAGCATTTCCTTGTTTATTTGTTAATTCATGAGGGCAATCAGTCGAAAGCCTGGTGTTTGTATTGCCTAACGACCCTAATCATGTCTCTCTGAGGTGACGCATATTACTGTCAGCTTGGATCAGAATTATCAGAACATAAATAGTAGGAAATAGTAGGTCAGTAACGTAAACAAAGATGGATGCCTGTAAACAGTAAGTGTATAGAAACGCAAGTTAACAATTCTTAAACTCGCCTGATATTTAAACAGCCATACTTCAACTAAGTATAAAGTATCGATTCATAGGGCCCTGTGTATAAACAAAGTGTCTATTCGTAGGGCCCTGCGAATAAACGCTTTGTTTATTCGTAGGGCTCTACGAATAAACGCTTTGTTTATTCGTAGAGCTCTACGAATAAACTCTCCCTAATTTTAATGCCATGATAATTTCATCCAATCGCTATACATGGTATATTAGGGGGACCTCTTCTGCTGAAGCCAAGAAGGCGTTTGCTACTCTCATGTGATATTTGAATGAATGAATGACGTCGAAAGCATGAATGGTCTTTAATAGCCATTTTTTAGGACACCGTGGATCATTGTGGGGTGGCACGGTATATCACTTCCGTTTTCAGTTCGGGTCATACACAGTTGAACCCGCTATTCATTAGTTTAGTGTAGTGCTAATGACGGAGTAGTGGGATCATTTCCTACAATGGTCATTGGACTTTAATGTTGACTTCTCGTTCAGAAAGCAACAGCAAACTTCTGAACGTAAACTTGCCTAGAAATTCAACCTAGGGTTGATTGCAACGTCCTGCAAAGGATATAATTATTTAAGTAAAATAAGTAGGTTTGGACCAATTTAGAAGTCGGCCAGCCAGTCAGTCCTCTTGAGCCCAAAGAAGCGCATAGGGCAGAAGTCATGGCTCTCCATGCCACCTGTTGTAGATCTTAGATGTTTGTTTGGCCGTTGAATGAGCCCTCTCTGATGATGGTTCTATGCAGGGTCTCTCTTGGTCTTCCCAGTTTTCTTTTCCTTAACGGTGTCCATATGAGGGCTTGGTAGGGGAGTCTTGTCTTGTCCATTCAGAGTACATGGCCGATGTAGTTTCAACTGGCGTTTTCTTATACAATTGGACACAATTATCTTGCTTTGTCTTTTGTCTTATTTGAGTATGGGAGGCACTATTCGCAATGGAATTGCAAATATAAAAACATTATATTCGCAATCGATTTGCGGGAAGTAACAAACATGTCACATCGTCTGCTTACTAGTCAATTTTAGTTTGGACCATTAAGAAGTCTAAGAAGGTGGTTAATTTAAATAGGAATGTTCACTGTTGCGAGTTTAATTCTGCCGAATTCTCCGTATTTATTAATGAATCACTCTTCGTCTTACATCTTACTTCTGTTCATTCTTTTGGCATCCCGTTTTATTGTTACATTACGTTAGTCCTGTTTAAATATCAAGAATAATTGTTCAGAACAGGTATCCCCAATACAAATAACGATCTCTACAAATAATTCTGTCCCCAGGCGAGTTCAAGGATTGTTAACTTTCGTTTCTGTACACTTACTGTTACCAGGCATCCATGTTTGTTTACGTTACCGTCCTATTATTTATGTCCTGATAATATCGCAGCAGTGATGATTCTCTTAATTTGACACTTTCTATGGCCTCCATTGCATCCTATCTGAGTGACTCTGTTCTGGTCCAAGCTGACAGTAGTATGCTTTGCCACAGCAAGACATGATTAGGCAATTCAAACACCAGGCTTTCGATTGACTGGCCTCATTAATTAATAAATAAACAAGGAAAAGGAAATGCTACGCATATTATAAAGTGCAGGAAAACCCGGTATATCTGAAGCAAGGTGGAAAAGAGAGAGGAGAAAGATAGATAACGAAGACAGTGTGAGAGTCAGAGATATGAGAAAGATGTATTGAAAGACATTAAAGAGTGGTAAAGACAAGAAAGGGAGAGGTGGGAGATCGAGACTTAGAGCGAGCGAGAGAGAGAGAGAGAGAACTCGTGTTCGGGTGGCTAAGCTCCTTTCCCAAGATAACAAAAGTAGAGGACAGATTAGAACAGAAAGACAAGTGTGCAGGTTCCTGCGGAGCAAGATAAACAACACCTAATACACAAAATCCGTAGAAAACATACGCCTAAAGTTAAAGCGAAATCATCAGACAAGCATTGGTGTCACCTACCTCCTGAAAATGAAAAAAAAACAAAAAACGTCACCTCCCGATTTGGGAATCGAACCCGGAGCTCCCGTGCACCAGGCGGAAACACTAACCACTATGCTACTGAGGACACGTTAACGAATCAACAAAATATTGTAATGTGGACACACGCATAGGAATAATCACGTGACCTACTTCGATTGCGAATATAATTCTTTTATATTCGCAATTCCATTGCGAATATAATTTTTTTATATTCGTAATTCCATTGCGAATAGTCACTTCGTTTGCGTATTGGTTCTAAAATCTGTCCAGTGGAGGTTTAGAATTCTTCTAAGACATTTGTTCTCAAAATTGTCTAATCTTTTATCTAAAGCTGCCGTTGACTTTCAACTTTCACATCCATACGTTAGCACTGGAATCACACAAGAGTTGAAGATTTTAAGTTTTGTGTCTTTGACTTCCAGATGTTTGACAGTTTATTAAGGCACCAGATGCCATTGCAATTCTAGATGATATTTCTGGTATTGAGTCCCCTGTAGATGTAATTTTGCTTCCTAGGTGTGTGAAGCTGTTGATTTTAGTGAAATTTTACGAATTGTTTGATATTGATTAAACCTGGACAGCTCAATTGAGCTGGAAAAATTATTTCCAACAGTACCTCATTCAAGTCTGTATGTTGATTCTAAGCCAAGATATCCAGATTTGTATGTTAAATTCTGTCATAAAGGGAACATAGAGGAAAATACTGATTTAATCCCAACATTGTTCACAATAACATGAACAAGTAATAAAATATAATGTCAATTTCCATTCAGTGGGCATTGAAATTGCAGAACATACCAAGAAACAAAACAAATGACATGATGAACCTAGTATGGTGATATATCGTCCTTCTGTCTAAATGGGTGGGAGGTTACATTTGGTGATATATTGTTCTTCGAAACTGAATCAGTTAATTTTAAAATAAACGTGACAATTGACTATCATTAGCAAGCTGCTAAGCTAAGGTAGATAAGTAGTATTATAAATATAAGCTAGGTGAGACTGAAGCTGCTAAGGTAGATATGTAGTATTATAAATATAAGCTAGGTGAGACTAAAGTTCACCCCACACACAATATAACGTGACTATTGACTATCACTAGCCAGCTGCTAAGCTAAGGTAGTTAAGTAGTAAACCTAAGCCTAATAAGACTAAAGTTCACCCAACACACAATATAACCGTGACTGTTAACTATCACTAGCAAGCTGCTAAGCTAAGATAGTTAAGTAATAAATCTAAGCCAGATGAGACTAAAGTTCACCCAACACATGATATAACGGTAACGGGCGACTTAGCTAACTGGCAATCTTCTCCCTCTTCTTCTCAGGTGCCTGGGCAATGTCATTATGATGTGTGACTATGGCTCTGCTTATCTGGTTATCAGATTAATATTTTAATTAAACGGATGTTGCTTATATTAGGTAGTTTGGGAAAGTTCATTTTGGCAAGTATCTAAACATTGTAAATATATGTATAAATTATAGGCCATTGGTAGTTGATATGTGGGTGGGATTTGCATTAACAAACTTTCTATCTAGGCCTCTGCCCTTGGATTCCCCAGCTCCGTATCTCATCTCATCATGTTCCTCTTGTACCTTGCGGTGTCGAGGTGAAGTATAAACAGCGGGAGAGTGCCCGCTAATGGGCTTCATGTATTGATATTCCCTTGGACTCTGCGTCCATCGTTTACGTGGTCAGCCTCTTCCTCTGCTTCCATCTGGTCTGTACATCATTGCTTGTTGTGGTATGCTGTTAGTTGGTAACCTAATTGCACGGCCAAACAATTTAACTTGCTGCCTTCTAATAAAATCTAGCGCAGCTATAACCCCCACTTTAGCTCCGTGTTCCATTATGTATAAACCATTTATTAATGTAATCAATGGTGTGGTATCTAGAAACACTGGTGGAATTGGATATTGATCATTCTCTAATAGAAAGGTTTGTTTTGGGGAGGCTTTCACTATTTAATTACGTCGTTTTTAAATACATTCAATCATCGATGACTTAGCTAAGACAATAAAAGTAATATTTCTAACATTAAACTGAAAATACATATCTGTTTTAATCAGTTTTACCTACAATAAAAATGCATGAATGTTACAAAGAAACAATGACTTAACCCTTTACAGGGCAGATGCTTGTCCGTTTTTTAACCCTAAATGGGCAAGAATTTTTCAGGTTCGGTAAAATTTCGGGTTGTGTTAGTAAAAGCATCATAAATAAGGTGTTAGTCAACCGATTTTAGTTAAATAAACAACACAATGAAGGGAAAAGCATGCAGAATATGTTACTCACATGATTGTTGTCGGTAATCCATATATGAACACAAATATTTACGAAATACAGCATGTTTGTGATTTTCCGTCATCTATACGGCAATTTACAAACACATTTTCAGAATCATAATCACTTTCTTTAAAGTCTGACTCAGACTGCTAATGCAAAGTAACGCTTTTCACTTATATCTAGCTTCGATTAATAGTCAACTTCGTGCCCTTGAATGTCACTTAAATTGAACCTAGCGAAATCTCGGCTATCACTTGAAGAATCGCCGAAATCTGTTTTGATAAACTAAGCGTAAAAACCCCGATACCTATCAAAAAAAGTCCGTAAAAGTCCGTTCAAATTCATAGTCGGCATTTACAAATGGCGGCCACGTTGTCAAGCTATCGGCAAAAGCGAAAGTAGCCGTCGGAAGTATCGTAAGGCCGAGAAATCGCGTTTTTACAATGCATAATAGTATCGGATGGAATCGGCCGATTTGCTCGTTAAAGGCATTGGCCGCAAATGGCCGTTCTGCCCTGTAAAGGGTTAAAATAGTGGGGTTCAGTTTAGGTTCAGTTAACATTATACAAAGTTCTTAATAATTCATTTTTATATAAACATATTCTTATAGTATAATGGTTTTAAATAATTATCTGTTTCTATATTTCAGTGGTGAATAATGACATAGTTGCTAGTGCATTGTCTATTGAAGACAGTGATCTGAGTTCAATCCCCTGCACAAGCAGGGTTATTTTTTGTTCCCAACCAGTATGGTTGTGAGATGACCAAGCCTCTTGAAAATCAGTTTCAAAAAGATTAATATCTCCACATGTCGTTGATATAAATACTTGAAAAAGTACCATTGGATTTCAGTATTTCAGCTCTAAGACTTTATTTTTTCTTAATTAATTTGAAAAATTAGAGAAATTTTGTCAAACTAACTTCTTATTTGGTTGTTTCTTGCCAAGCCATTTATGATCTTTCATTCAGTGTCGTCTTTTCTGTTTCTCTGTCTTAAGTTTTAGCCATTTATAAGGCAATGTAATAAAGATTTGGCGGGCATGTTAGTATAATATTAACAACATTATGCTAACATTGGCATGAGCATGGTCGAAAGAGAGTTCACTGTGTGCAGTGTAAGATTCATGAAGATAATCGAGTTCTGGAATTTTTTGTCTTCTGAACTTCCATCTTCAAAATTGATGGTCCTTATTATTATTCCAAAGATCATATTGTTCTTCTCTTGTATCATCATAAAGGTCTTTCACATAATCTGACCATGTGTGTAAAATCTGATATTTTTCTATTATTATTTTACCATCTTTGGTTTTTAGGCAACCTGTTGATGTATGTGTTCTTTTGTTAGTGATGTCATTAATTCTCTTGTGCATTAATAATGTATGAATGTTACAAAGAAACAATGACCTATCACTAGCAAGCTGCTAAACTAATATAGTTAAGTAGTGAATCTAATTATACATAAATAAGAATAAGATAGTTAAGTAGTAAATCTAGTTATACATAAATTTATTTGTCTGTGTTTCGTTTTGCTGATGAAGACTTTATAACTGCAACATCCATGTGGAAGCAAGGACTGAAGGAGACAGCATAGTGAAGTTTTTGCTATTAAGTTTGAAGATGTGCTGGTTACTTAGCTTTTATACTGCAAAGCGTTGTAACATATTTCCAATTTTCTCATTGCAGATTTCTTACAATGCGAGTGATCAATGTGTATGACATTGATAACAAGACATACCTCATTAGAGTTGGAAAGTAAGTAAATGTTATCATTTGACAGTCTTCCCAAATTCTTATGTGGAACATGTCATGACATATAGTTATACTGCTTTATAGAGAATAGACAGGGAGGAGGTTATATCGAGGTTACAGTGTCTACCTCTGGTTCAAGAAGACCAGGTGTGTCTCAATGGTCTTGACTGGATTTTCACAAAAATAATAAAAAAAAGAATAATTTATTATCTCCTGTTCCCAGGGGAGTGGTTAGGATATCCTTTTAAGATAAGAGTGAAAACTCAGAGGACTCTCACACACTTTAAAAATCTCTCAGCTTTTGGAAAATAGAAATGTATAAATTAGAAAGCTACTCACAAAAAGATTATAGCATGGATGATTCTGCTGTAACACATGTGAATCATTGCCTGTGATATGGAATGCATGCACTGTGCTGAGGTTCTCCTTGTGTGATCTATAGGAGTAGACTGGAGCACTTAGAAGATATCTGTGTGTAATAAAAGTTATCCTTTCCAAGCCAAACCATAATGACTAGACATCTAGAATCATGGATCCACGTCTGTTTTAATTTAATGAAACCTTGAGGTGCCTGGTCTGGTGCAGACAATGGCATTCATGATTCCCAAATACTCTCTCTCATCTGAGATATTAATGCAGTTGATATTGCTTATTGTATATATTATAAGGGGCATTCATTTGAAATCCGTTGTGCCGCACTTGCGCGTAATTGCATATGTTGAACATGATCATGTCATAGTCATGTGATAAGTACTTGGCCAATGAATAAAAGAGCAAGTGCTTGTCGTCACATGATGCATAGGTTCTGTTTCTGATCGTTGAGAAAATGGCCGGGTTGATCCGAAATCTGTCCAAAGAAGCTCAAAGAGCGGTGATTCAGTTTCTTTCATTTGAAGGATGACGACCAATGGACATTCATCAAAGAATGCATGCAGTGTACGGTAACAAATGTGTGTCGAAGACAACGGTGACAGACTGGGCACGAATGTTTCGGAAAGGACGTCAGTTCACGACAGATCTTCGACTGCCGGGTCAAGTGCATATTGTTGCAACAAAAAAAAAGCATCGCCAAAATTGATGCAGCAGTACAGATGAACCGTTGTCGAAGCACACGTTTGCAAGCGAAAGAATTTGATATGTCATTTGGGACAGTTCAAAAGGTCGTTTGTAAGAAACTGCAATATCGGAAGGTGTGTTCACAGTGGGTACCATGGATGTTGACCGACCACCAAAAGAGGAACACATAGGATGGTGTTTGAATCACTTGCTGCGTTTACAAGAGTGGAGGGTGATGCATTTCTCTTCTGCATAGTGGCAGTGATGAATCATGGTGTCACCACTTTGAGCCGAGCAGCAAAAGAGAGAGCATGCAATGGAAGCATGCTGGATCACCAAAAGCCAAAAATTCAAGTTACAGGTTTCCGCTGGTAAGGTTATGCTGAGCGCATTTTTTTACCATGAAGGGCTATTGTTGGCCGACTTTAAAGAACCTGGTGTCAACATCAACTCTACCCACTACTTGCAAACACTAGACAAGCTGCAAAAAGCCATCAAGAATAAACGACCCGCATGCTTTCATCGGTGTGATTTTGTTGCATGATAATGCTCGTCGGCATGTCGCAAAGATTGTGCAGGAAGCATTAGCAATGAAGAAGTGGGAAATTCTGCAACATCCAGCCTATAGTCCTGATTTGTCACCATGTGATTTTCATTTGTTCAGGACCTCTAAAAAAAGCTCTCAAGGGGCAACATTTCACACAGATGCAGACGTAATGAACGCGGTAAACACTTGGTTCAGTGAGCAACCACAATCCTTTTTTGCAGGACGGCATTCGCCGCCTACCTAAGCAATGGGATGCTTGCCTGAATGCCTACATGCGACTTCTTCTGACCAACCCATAGGTGCATAAATCTTGCTATGTGTGAGTGCACATCCCATAATAGGAATCAAGGAACGATGTGTACTAGAGACAGCTCGGATAATGAATATACTGTGCAACCTTCTCTCGGTGCAGTTCATTGTGAGAGGTAAAGGACAGATAGGTGTGAATGAGAGACAGCACGGATGATGGATATACTAAGGGTATAAGGCCCTCAGCTTCTCTCGTTGCTGTTGATCTTTCGCTACGTGCAGTGAGCAAGAAGAAAGTAATGATATTATATGGGAGTGCAGCTACAACAGTTTCTAAACTGATTTCAATTTTACAAACTTACTTTTCTCTATACCAGCTTTGTGGTGAAGGGGTACAAATGCAATTCGTAATCCCAAATACCGTGTTTGAAACTCAACTGTGGGCGATTAGGAAGCAGACCGCTTTGCATTGGTATTCCATACAGTGGTATGACAGCCAGTTGTTCAGAAAGCAATGGCAAACTACTGAACATACCTGTCAGAGTCCTAACTATTTGCTCCTTCTAGCTCACTGGACTTGGACAGGCAAATTACACCATCTACGACACATATACTAATAACACATGAATGCAATCGGAAACTCGCAGGAGCTTTCTCCTGAGCAACATTTATTACAATATATATTACAGGCTGACAACATGGTCGCACTTCACGCTCAAACAATCGTTCAACACCAGCAGCCACGCGCTAGCTCACATGGGCGATATTTACACTGTCGCCCGCATGATCATTCGCAATCACAGCCTCACATCATCCCGCACATATCACAGTTAGTACATTCCTCGAATATCACTACACAACGTTCATCTCAGCTATCCGTCACAACTCTCTCGTTCGATCGTTCTATCTCTCGCTATTCTTCACACGTCCGTCTCTATCCGCTGTCTCACACACACTGCCTCCGTTCTCCTTGACCTTCCCACCTCACGTGGGTCTGTTCACGGGCTTCTTGCTTGACCCTCCATTAGCCAAGCCGTGATGTCTCCTACTGCCCTTGACCTAGATCATATTGTTCTTCTCTTGTATCATCATAAAGGTCTTTCACATAATCTGACCATGTGTGTAAAATCTGATATTTTTCTATTATTATTTTACCATCTTTGGTTTTTAGGCAACCTGTTGATGTATGTGTTCTTTTGTTAGTGATGTCATTAATTCTCTTGTGCATTAATAATGTATGAATGTTACAAAGAAACTATGACCTATCACTAGCAAGCTGCTAAACTAAGATAGTTAAGTAGTGAATCTAATTATACATAAATAAGAATAAGATAGTTAAGTAGTAAATCTAGTTATACATAAATTTATTTGTCTGTGTTTCGTTTTGCTGATGAAGACTTTATAACTGCAACATCCATGTGGAAGCAAGGACTGAAGGAGACAGCATAGTGAAAGTTTTTGCTGTTAAGTTTGAAGATGTGCTGGTTACTTAGCTTTTATACTGCAAAGCGTTGTAACATATTTCCAATTTTCTCATTGCAGATTTCTTACAATGCGAGTGATCAATGTGTATGACATTGATAACAAGACATACCTCATTAGAGTTGGAAAGTAAGTACATGTTATCATTTGACAGTCTTCCCAAATTCTTATGTGGAACATGTCATGACATATATTTATACTGCTTTATAGAGAATAGACAGGGAGGAGGTTATATCAGAGGTTACAGTGTCTGCCTCTGGTTCAAGAAGACCAGGTGTGTCTCATGGTCTTGACTGGATTTTCACAAAAATAATAAAAAAAAGAATAATTTATTATCTCCTGTTCCCAGGGGAGTGGTTAGGATATCCTTTTAAGATAAGAGTGAAAAACTCAGAGGACTCTCACACACTTTAAAAATCTCTCAGCTTTTGGAAATAGAAATGTATAAATTAGAAAAGCTACTCACAAAAAGATTTATAGCATGGATGATTCTGCTGTACACACATGTGAATCATTGCCTGTGATATGGAATGCATGCACTGTGCTGAGGTTCTCCTTGTGTGATCTATAGGAGTAGACTGGAGCACTTAGAAGATATCTGTGTGTAATAAAAGTTATCCTTTCCAAGCCAAACCATAATGACTAGACATCTAGAATCATGGATCCACGTCTGTTTTAATTTAATGAAACCTTGAGGTGCCTGGTCTGGTGCAGACAATGGCATTCATGATTCCCAAATACTCTCTCTCATCTGAGATATTAATGCAGTTGATATTGCTTATTGTATATATTATAAGGGGCATTCATTTGAAATCCGTTTGTGCCGCACCTGCGCGTAATTGCATATGTTGAACATGATCATGTCATAGTCATGTGATAAGTACTGGCCAATGAATAAAAGAGCAAGTGCTTGTCGTCACATGATGCATAGGTTCTGTTTCTGATCGTTGAGAAAATGGCCGGGTTGATCCGAAATCTGTCCAAAGAAGCTCAAAGAGCGGTGATTCAGTTTCTTTCATTTGAAGGATGACGACCAGTGGACATTCATCAAAGAATGCATGCAGTGTACGGTAACAAATGTGTGTCGAAGACAACGGTGACAGACTGGGCACGAATGTTTCGGAAAGGACGTCAGTTCACGACAGATCTTCGACTGCCGGGTCAAGTGCATATTGTTGCAACAAAAAAAAAGCATCGCCAAAATTGATGCAGCAGTACAGATGAACCGTTGTCGAAGCACACGTTTGCAAGCGAAAGAATTTGATATGTCATTTGGGACAGTTCAAAAGGTCGTTTGTAAGAAACTGCAATATCGGAAGGTGTGTTCACAGTGGGTACCATGGATGTTGACCGACCACCAAAAAGAGGAACACATAGGATGGTGTTTGAATCACTTGCTGCGTTACAGAGTGGAGGGTGATGCATTTCTCTTCCGCATAGTGGCAGGTGATGAATCATGGTGTCACCACTTTGAGCCGAGCAGCAAAAGAGAGAGCATGCAATGGAAGCATGCTGGATCGCCAAAAGCCAAAAAATTCAAGTTACAGGTTTCCGCTGGTAAGGTTATGCTGAGCGCATTTTTTTACCATGAAGGGCTATTGTTGGCCGACTTTAAGAACCTAGTGTCAACATCAACTCTACCCACTACTTGCAAACACTAGACAAGCTGCAAAAAGCCATCAAGAATAAAAGACCCGGCATGCTTTTTCATGGTGTGATTTTGTTGCATGATAATGCTCGTCCACATGTTGCAAAGATTGTGCAGGAAGCATTAGCAATGAAGAAGTGGGAAATTCTGCAACATCCAGCCTATAGTCCTGATTTGTCACCAGTGATTTTCATTTGTTCAGACCTCTAAAAAAGCTCTCAAGGGGCAACAATTTCACACAGATGCAGACGTAATGAACGCGGTAAACACTTGGTTCAGTGAGCAACCACAAACCTTTTTTGCAGACGGCATTCGCCGCCTACCTAAGCAATGGGATGCTTGCCTGAATGCCTACATCGACTTCTTCTGACCAACCCATAGTGCATAAATCTTGCTATGTGTGAGTGCACATCCCATAATAGGAATCAAGGAACGATGTGTACTAGAGACAGCTCGGATAATGAATATACTGTGCAACCTTCTCTCGGTGCAGTTCATTGTGAGAGGTAAAGGACAGATAGGTGTGAATGAGAGACAGCACGGATGATGGATATACTAAGGGTATAAGGCCCTCAGCTTCTCTCGTTGCTGTTGATCTTTCGCTACGTGCAGTGAGCAAGAAGAAAGTAATGATATTATATGGGAGTGCAGCTACAACAGTTTCTAAACTGATTTCAATTTTACAAACTTACTTTTCTCTATACCAGCTTTGTGGTGAAGGGGTACAAATGCAATTCGTAATCCCAAATACCGTGTTTGAAACTCAACTGTGGGCGATTAGGAAGCAGACCGCTTTGCATTGGTATTCCATACAGTGGTATGACAGCCAGTTGTTCAGAAAGCAATGGCAAACTACTGAACATACCTGTCAGAGTCCTAACTATTTGCTCCTTCTAGCTCACTGGACTTGGACAGGCAAATTACACCATCTACGACACATATACTAATAACACATGAATGCAATCGGAAACTCGCAGGAGCTTTCTCCTGAGCAACATTTATTACAATATATATTACAGGCTGACAACATGGTCGCACTTCACGCTCAAACAATCGTTCAACACCAGCAGCCACGCGCTAGCTCACATGGGCGATATTTACACTGTCGCCCGCATGATCATTCGCAATCACAGCCTCACATCATCCCGCACATATCACAGTTAGTACATTCCTCGAATATCACTACACAACGTTCATCTCAGCTATCCGTCACAACTCTCTCGTTCGATCGTTCTATCTCTCGCTATTCTTCACACGTCCGTCTCTATCCGCTGTCTCACACACACTGCCTCCGTTCTCCTTGACCTTCCCACCTCACGTGGGTCTGTTCACGGGCTTCTTGCTTGACCCTCCATTAGCCAAGCCGTGATGTCTCCTACTGCCCTTGACCTCAGCTATACTTACACTGACTCTCGCTTACATACCGGCACTTACACTATTGCTTACATATAAGCCCCTGACACTAAACTTGCCCAGGAATTACAAACAGCCAAAACATGCTGGATTTGACTGCTATGTCCTGTAAAGGATAAGCAACTTTTCTCTTTAGTGCTTCAGGCTAGATGTATAATATAAGAGATAATGGCTAGCAAACTTGCCTGCCGGTCTGATGGTTGCGTGTTCAAATCCCTCCAGAGGCAGGAATATTTTTATAAAATTGACCTGGATTCCTATTTTGACCCAACCAAACAGTGGGCACAGGAAATGTTCTGGGAAGTAACAATGACCAACGTGATGTTTGACCACATCACCCATCGAGTGCCAGTTGGTTTATACAAATATAGGACAGCACTGTTTTTAAAAATCCTTGCTTTGTGGGAGACTTGAACACATGATCACCAGGTCAACAGGGACATATCAACAGAAAAGGCTGGACTAAAATGTTGACTTCTTGTCCTTGATTGAGGACGTAAATTACAAGCACCTCTGAAGTTGGAGTGGGTTCACCTGATGGTGAGAGACACTGGTAATAGGGAAATATGAATAAAATTTGGTGGAACTGCGGTAAAGTTGTGAAATGTAAACAATATAAAATGCAGCTTTACATAACAGAAACATTATGTGTATGACACATACAAGGAGCTTCTCATAAGTCTTTAGCCTGACCATGAAGGATTAGGTGGAGAAAATTGAAATTTGGCACATGTATAGCTCATTCAATTTGTAATGGACATATGAATTATGAATTTCTCTCCTCAACTGGTTTTCCCAATATGATGCATGGCACAACACACCCTATTGACCAGATCTGCACATCCTACGGTTTGTCAGAACAATGGAGAAATCAGACGCCAGGACTGCGATACAGTTCTTGATGTTACAGGGACCTACAGAAATACACAGGGAGGTGGAGACAGTGTTTGAGGAAGTCTGTCCTTCGTGTGCTTCTGTAAAAAAAATGGTGTTTGCAGTTTAAGTGTGGCCGTTCCCAAGTTGCTGATCTGCCAAGATCAGGACGACCGTCCTCAGAGTGCAATGATGCAAATGCTGCAAAAGTGAAGAAAATCATAGACCAGGATAGGAAAATGACAATTGCAGAGATATCGGGTTCAGCAAAACTGAGTAAGAGTACAGGTTTTATAATTTTACACAACAGACTGAACATGAGAAAAGTGTGTGCCCGCTGGGTCCCGCGCCTGCTGACATGTGAACAGAAACAAACATGGGTTGATTGCTGTGGCCAGTTGCTCAACGTGTGATGGTCGAAAAAACATGTTCACGACCATGGTGACAGTAGAGACTTGGATTCAACATTATGACCCAGAATCCAAAATTGCCAGCATGCAGTGGAAGACCCAGGGCTCGCCAACATATGTCAAGCCAAGGGCACAAACATCTGCAAGAAAAGTGATGCTGACTGTTCTTTGGGACCTCAAAGGTGTCATATTGAAAGATTACATGCTTCATGGCAACATGGTTAATGGGCAGTACTGTGCAGATCTCCTTATCAAACTAAGAAAGGCTGTGACCAGAAAACGAGGGATAGCACGTACGCAAATTCTGCCTTTGCTTCAAGACAACGTGCCCTCCCATAAAGCACGGCTTGTGCTGCAAACTGCCAACGATTTGAATATTGAAATTCTTTCACACCCACCATATTCTCCATGAGAATTCTCTTATGAAAAGCCCCTTGTACAGGACATTGCGGCAACTAGCCTTCATCAGCAAACAAATACATACACAAAACACAACATATAGTTATGGTGAAGACCCTCTGGTGACTACATTAAGGCGTAACGACGGGATGAGAAGAATAAAAAGATGAAAAAAAAATAAAAGCAATGAAGAGAAAATGAAAATCTAGAAAAAAAATGTTCCTACTTACCTCAGAATCCCAAGCTGTGTATTGCCCTGAGTGTCAGCATTATCTTCTTTTATACACAGCCAAGGGATTGGGGTGTGTGATGATAACAGGAAGAAATGATGTTTATAATATTGCCTTCATAGTGTCATTATATCTTATAATTGAACAGGCCTGATGAAAAGACAGTCATCCTGCTTGAGTCCGGGATTCGACTACACAGCACAGACTTTGACTGGCCTAAAAATCCAGCTCCATCAGGATTTTCAATGAAGGTTGGTTGAAATGAAAATATTGTTTTGATAGTCTTTCTCCTTGTTTATTTTATTATGGAATTCATTGTTTCATTATTGGTTACCTTTTAATATACTTAATTTTGTAATTTATTATTATAATAGTCATTTCCAATTGAATCTTTTTTTCGGAGTATGTATGTGCGTACACATGCATGAATGTATTTTGTCCGTATGTTACAATTCTCATTAAACTGTTTTTGTTTTTCTTCTTCTGCCTTTTACACCCTTAACACATCCCCCCTGCCCCTTCCAACAGAGCATAGGCCCTTAACCAACTCACACCAAGCTCTCTTTTCTTATCTTCTTCTTTTGCCATCTCCTGTAGCACCTTGCATGTATCACTACATTGTATTGATTTCCATGCTTATAAGATTTTATGTGTCTCTTGAGTTTCAATTTAATTTTACTTATCATCTGATGGTGATCTGAATATATATTTGCACTTTCAAGAACGTGTACGTGATATAGAGATGATTTAAGTGACGTGTTAATACAGATAAGATCAATTTGATTTTTGTATTGTGGTTGTTTTATGTTTTCTTTTATTTCTGTGACACATTGATTCTATGAGTATAAATTTGTGAATAATTCTACCTTTCATTGCCCCACATCCGTGTTTGCTTATGATCTCTTTATAACATACTAGCTGACCCGGCCGGCTTCGCCCAGTCCCTGGAGGGGATCTATCTATCTGGCTGACCCGGCCCGGCTTCACCCAGTCCCTGGTGGGGAGCATCTCATTTAATTCATATAAGTAGTCATATAAGCTCCCATTCCCGACTGTCTGTCTGTCTGACCCGGCCCGGCTTCACCCAGTCCCTGGTGGGGAGCATCTCATTTAATTCATATACATAGTCATATAAGCTCCCATTCCCGACTATCTGTCTGTCTGTCTGTCTGACCCGGCCCGGCTTCATCCAGTCCCTGGTGGGGAGCATCTCATTTAATTCATATACGTAGTCATATAAGCTCCTGTTCCCGACTATCTGTCTATATCTGTCTGAGCCGACCCGGCTTCACCCAGTCCCTGGTGGGGAGCATCTCATTTAATTCATATAAGTAGTCATATAAGCTCCCGTTCCCGACTATCTGTCTGTCTGTCTGTCTGTCTATCTATCTGACCCGGCGTGGCTTCGCCCAGCTCCTGGCGGGGAGCGTCTCATTAAATTCACACAGTAACTTAAAAGAATGTCTTCCACACACCATCCGTTATCTTTAATGAAAACTGTTTTTAATCACCTACATGACTAGATAACTTCTTTAAGCATAAAAAGATGAGTTACAATGTTATGCATTATGCATTATTTTTATGAAAACTTTGAAAATGCCTTAAAGATTATATCATTATTTATTATAACTCATATGCCTGTAAATAACTATAGGCAAAGAGTTTATAAATCTTTGAAAACCATGCAACAATATGACTATAAAGTATATAGAAATGTTATTAAAAGTTATGCCCCTTGAAATAACTTTTCTAGAGTTAAGTCCCCTTGCTATATAGAAATTATAATGAAAAATGAAATATTAAATTTTATTAAGTAAGTAGCCGGAAAAAAAAAAAAAATCTATGACAGAAAGTTGCACAGGAATGAAAGGAAAACGTGTAGAAAATTTTATCTCAATTGGATGGACCGTTCGCGAACGCATAAAGAACGGACACAAATACATACATCGTGTTTTATATATATATATAGAGTTATTTAATCCTATTGTGGCATTCATAACGCCCATCACATTGATATTGTCATTTTTCATATTTCTTATAGTACTTTGAAATCTCATGTAAAATTCATCCTTAACTGATTCATATACAGCTCTAACATTCCAGGTTTCAAATCTGGAGATTTTCTTAAGCAAAAAGATGTATGTTGACAATGCAGACTCCTGATGGCTTTCTCAACATCAAGTCATACTTCTTCTAGGAGAAGAGCCTTCTGTTATCTTGTTTGCTTCAGTTGTTTTTCTTTCCTTTTCTTTAGCCTTGTTCATGATTGGCGGCTCTGTGGCGAAGAGGTTACGGATGCAATTCATAATCCTGCATACCACTTTTGAAACACAGCTGTGAGCAGTTTGGCAGCAGACTGCCTTGCGTTGGTTTTCATAAAATGGTATGAGTGCCAGTTGTTCAGAAAGCAATGGCAAACTGCTGAACGTAGTGTTGACAAAAAATTACAAACAGCTAAAAAATGCTGGGGTTGACTGTGACATCATTACTATTCTGTACTTCCCTAATGGGCCCTGGTAACAATGGGTGTAGTAATTTGTTACAATAAACATATGGGCCGATAATTTTGTTTGTGACCACAATGAATATTACTCATTAGTGTCATGTAAGAACTGAAAGGTTTATTGAGTTGTGCAGTCCGTTTTTCTATTTTGTGTGTTTGTAAGTTTTATGTTACTGCATTGTGGCATAGTGGCCAGGACACTTGCCTGGTGGTCATGTATTTGAATCCCATACGAGGCAGGGATTTACCTGGGCTCCTGGGTCAATTCAGCTTAAAATAGGTGCCAGAAAATTACCTGGCAAGTAAAAGTTACCTGTGTTATGTTGACCACATCATCCATCAAGTGCCGATTGGTCTAAAATATGGGGCTGGCACCATGTACCCATTGTGCCTCATGACATGAAAATAATGTTTTACTTTACTGTTTTTACTATATTGTAGTATTGAGGGGGCTGCGTGGTCTCGAGGTATGGTGTCCTACCTCGAGTGCTGGAGGTCCCGGGTTCAAGCCCCGGTAAGAACCGGGATTTTTTCACATGGACTTCTAGTAATAAAATTTCCCCTGGTCTCTGGGTAGTGAGATCAGACACCCGTGTGTATTGTTGCGCACTTAAAAATCCCTTGGCAGTTGGAAATTGCAAAAGAGTAGTCTAACGGCGCTGCCCGGGCAAAATTTTGAGTTAAAAATCTACCCAAAGTATTTCAGGATCCTCGCCGGTACTATGGAGTTCGTGCACTGAGCTGAGTTTCTCCAGGCTCAGGTTTGAGTTAGGAGTAGAACGGAGCACTTATGGGTTACACCCGTGTGCCGTGATGTTGATCCATCGACTAAACTAAACTAAACAATATTGTAGTTTGGTGCCTGATGTAACATAAGTTAGTTGCATGACCTTTACAGGACGTAACGGTTAACCCCAGCATTTTTTGGCTGCTCATCATTCCTGGGCAAGTTTATGTTCAGTAGTTTGCCATTGCTTTCTGAACTATCGACACTCATACATTTCATTAAAAAACCAACGCAAAGTGGTCTGCTTCCAAATTGCCCGCAGCTGTGTTTCGAACGTGGTATGTGGGATAATGAACTGCGGCCTTGAACTCTTCACCAACGTAAGTCACACTAATAATCTCAGATTAAACTGATTGAATTCTTATTCTGACAAAAATAGAGGCAAACAAATTGCCTGGGGATTCATAGCAAAAGCAAATGGCCAATGTTCAGTAAAGGCGAGCTTGACTTATGACACCACAACCTCAAGTCTGAGGGTGGAGGCAGTTACTGCAGCTTTCCGCTGGTTGGGGAACAAACTATATACGACCGGGATGGGTAAACCGGTCAACAAATGCTCGCAGAAGTCAGATGTGGTGGCCTAACGGCGTAAGAACGCAGCTTTGCTGTAAACAGGCACAACACAATCACATCCGGAAAAAAAAAAAACTGGATGAACGCAGAAGAAGAAGAAACTGTATACGCAAGTTGTGACTGTAACTGATTTACAAAGCATGCTAACAAAGGTGAAGACTGGCATGCTTCATGCAGAATGGCATGCATCAATTCAGAGGTCACGGGTTGTGAGCATTCATTGGATTTTATTCAAGGACATTCTAATATGGTTGGAAATGAACAGGCAGATAGATTGGCTGGTGTCGCATCATTAAGGGGTTATTTGATGCATGATAAGGCAGATGTAATGAAGGCCACTGGGAGCATATGAATAATGCAGAAGAACAGATAGACTGTCATGGTCTAGAGAGAATGCAGCAGCAAGAGGTGGTCAGAGGATCTGGTCGACAGTCAGCACTCAGAGGTAAAGCAAGATGGACATGTAATCAGATTGCAACGGGCACCATTAGCATTGGAATTCTTTGTTGGCTGTCAAAGATGAGGACTGAGAGCATATGGGAATGCCCTGAATGCAATATCGGTTCTTGACTCAAGTCAACTCAACTCAATTCTTATTCTCATATTATCTTATGATTTTGAATATGGAGATTGTTATTTGTAATTGAATTTTAGTTGTGAATTTGTCAGCATTTTCATGGAACGTTTGTTACTGACATTATTCTATGTCCTCAGCTGAGGAAGCATTTAAAAGGCCGTCGTTTGGAAAGTGTTGCTCAGCTGGGTGTGGACAGAATTGTTGATCTCCAGTTTGGCTCTGGTGAAGCTGCATACCATGTGATACTTGAGCTTTATGACAGAGTAAGTTGCTGCTGTTGTTATTGTTGTGTTGTGGTTGTCTCATTGCTGCTGATTTATCTATCTTGACAGCCCAGTGCCATTCTTGGTTGGCTGTATCTGGTTCAGAGGCCAAAACTGTTAAAAATTCATTGAATGGAATGGAGAACACACAGATTTATTCAGCAAGAACTAAATATTGAAGAAGACTGGTTATTAAGATAATTAAACGTTTATTGGGGCTTTCACTCGCTTAGAACTCAAGCGTAGTCTGTACACACTACTTCTAGTAGTGCTGGACTGAATTTTGCATGTGGATTAGCTTTCTCTATTAACAGTGTCCCTTGCCATCAGGCAAACCCACTCCGACTTCAGAGGTACTTGTAATTTATGTCCCCAGTCAAGGACCATAAATCAACATTTTAATTCAACTGTTTGGTGTAGGAGTTGAACCTCTTTCCTCTGCATTAGCACCCTGGATGTTTAAGAACACATGATCGTATCCATTCGGCCATGCTGATTGTAATTAAAATTGAGGACAATTAAATACTTTTGGGCATGTAAAGAGACATGGATGTCTGGAAAAGATCTTTATAAAATAACATAATTATGGAGGGAGGGATATTGAAGAAATGGAGAAGAGGAAGACCATGTCATAAATAGATTTAAGATGTGATAAAACACATTACAGCAAAAGAGGCTTGGCATCTAGTTATGACAGAGAGGAATATCACATGACTGCTATGGGGCAAAGTTTTGCATAAGACAAGCCACTGGCTGATCATTGTTGGAGATGACTAGATAGTTCTCTAAACAAAGTCTTAGATGTGACTGCTCATAAAGGCACATTGCTGGGTTATATTTATACAGGTTCGACTCTTGCAACTGTGTGTGACAGTATATTGGTGTGTCGTGAGTGGGTCACGTGTGTGCCATGGGAGTTTAAGTTAGTAACAGTTAAATATATGACACCTTTACTTGACATGAGATGTGGTGGGTATATGGTGTTAGTCTCATGTTTTTAGACTGATCAGCGCTCGATGGATGATGTGACATAAACATACTTCTAACATCTGACCAGACTGTTTTATGTCTTTCGCATTTACTATTTCCTGACACTGTCCCTGTGAGTGTTGCATTGGACTATATACAGGAGCTTTAGGTCAGTAAGTAGATAAAGCTGCTTATTAGAACTTACAATACATTTGTGTATGCTACCAATCAGTGTATACATGCCGACACTGAGATGAAGGAGTTATGAACGCAATTCATAATCCTGTACACCACGCTCAAAACACAACTGCAGGCATTTTGGAAGCAGACAGCCTTGCGCTTGTTTTCATACAATGGTATGTGCTTTGGTCTTTCAGAAAGCTATGGCAATTTACTGAACCTAAACTTGCCTAGTAAATCACACACAAAAAGTACTTGGGTTGTCTATGACGTCCTGTAAATGACATGCAACTAATTATTTTTTTTGTTACTGTTGAGTTTATACATAAACTTTATGACATAGCTAAAGGTTAGAGGATCAACTTTATTGCACTGGATGTTGTCCTATCTCACTCATCCTCTCTTGGCAGAGTGGCAAACTGCCTGCCAAGAGCATCACACAAAGCACAAACTCTGTAGATCCTGCGATGATCCCCAGGGTCTCCAAAAAATTGCACTCATAGTCAGAACAACGCATTCTGTAAATTAACCCAAAACCCTCACTGGCGGCTTGACTATTTTGCCGAGAGACCCAGAAAATCCTTTAACAGTATGTAGACGAGTCTGTTTAGATACATTTATTTAGGCTGCCAGTCATTTTCAATAAATGTAGAAGCTGCTGATGAAATAAAAGAGTTATTACACAATACACTTTGCATGTGTTTGTGTGGTGTCTGGTTGATATTGACATCATCACCCATCAAGTGCTGATTAGTCTTGGAAAAATATGAGGCTAGAACCATATTACAAATATGCCAGGAAAAGGGTATTTTATTTATTTATGTGTGATGGGTTTTGCTCTTGTTATGATTTATTTGCTGTAGTGCACATATTGTGGCAGTCTCACAGGTTACAGTGAGAGAGGTAAAAACGGGCATGCTTTGGACAGAGTGGCAGGCTTCAGTTCAACAATAAAAAAATAAAGCATCTGTTTGATTTTCCCCCGGAGTAGCGTGCTCATGTTGTGGGTGAGCAGATTGACTGGGTCTGCACCTCTTGGTGGGGTATTGATGCATGATAAGGCAGATGTGGTTGAGGTCCATTGGAATCATGTGTATAGTGCAGAAGAATGGGTAGATCATCACAGCTTGATGCTGCAGGGAGGATCTGGCCGACACTCAAAACTCAAGAGGAAAGGACAGTCGGACATATAATCAGACTGCTACTGTTACCATTAGTATTGGGTCTCTTCGCTGGTTGTTGCAGATGAGGACGGTATGTCCTGCTGTGCTGTGATGTCAGTTCTTGACTCATTTGCTGCAAGTAATGTCAATGTAAACCCTCGTTCATATTTTCTTCATCAGGGCAACATGGTACTCACTGATCATGAGTACACGATTCTGACACTTCTTCGGCCACGGACAGACACAACACAGGATGTCAAATTTGCTGTGAGGGAGAAGTACCCTGTGGACTGCAGCAAGACACATCAACCTCCGACCGAAGAAAGGTTTGTAGTATTTTTGTTATTTCCAGCTGTGTGTAAAGGTAGTTCCCTGGCAGATTTTGCTGTTGCAGTGTGAAGTGTTAGGCTTTCCATATTGTAGGCCATGGCATAATAAGGTTCTGTGACTAGTTACATGCATATCCACTTTCATATAATCACACAACAAGAAATACAAACACAATTAAACAAACCTCTTCAGGTGCTTCGTGTGGTGTAAACATCAGTGATCATGGTTCTAAGTCTTCTGTATCGTGTGATTTTCGGATGAAGTTGGTGTTGCTCGTATTCGTTTATTTGTATTTCAATGAACATTTTTCCGTCTTCTTCTGCTTCTCGTGCCTGCTTTTTCCCATTTAGTGTAACACCTGTAATTTTCAATACCTCAGCATGTGTTTTTTATCTGTCCATGATAGTCTCAACATTCTTCTAAAAAAACAACATCTCTACTACCTCCAGTTAAAATAACATATATGTCAGTAATAAATACTATTTGTAGTGATACCACAATACTTCCTTTGTTTTTCTGTACATTGTTCAAGATATGTTTAATCACTTAAGATGGGGAACACATGAAAATAATATAATGTTTCCCTAGCTAATTAAGGTCATATCTAATCATGTTTTTGAGGTAACTGGGTGCATAGTGAAAACAGCAGCTTTAGAAATCAGTCAACAGGTCTTGAGTCTTGGTCTCTAAAAATCAACATTACAAGATTCCTACCAAAACTATTGATGCTATGTTTCCTGGGGTAAATCTCTTAAGGTCTAGATACCTGTCTCAAAAGACTTCCTACTAAAGTAGTCTGATAGAACAACTGAAAATATCAACCATGAGAAGATTAAGGAAAAGCTTCATGTTGGCTGTTAAATAATCATAATAAAATGAGCCATAAATAGAGGATGAAGTAATAATATGAGGGGAAGTCATAAGCCACAGAATTTTTACGAATAACTTTTGTTGGTTTTACAATAGTATGAACCAGAAATTTTGTTTTTCTCAACATAGTCCCTCTGCCTGTCAACACACTTGTTCCACCTGTCCACTAACTTGTTATTTCTTTCTAGGAAGCAGTTTTTTGGTGTGGCCTTCAACCAATTTTGCACCGCTTCCATTACTTCATTGTCATCTGCAGATCTCTGACCTGCAAATGTTCTTTTAAGGATCCAGACAAGTAAAAGTCTGAAGGTGCCAAGTCTGGACTATATGCTGGATGTTTGAAGACCTCGAATTTAAGAACACTTAGTTATCCACTGTATATGCAGCTGAATCTGGACAGGCATTCTCGTTCAGTAACAATATTCCTTTTGAGAGAAGGATCTTCAGTTTGTTCACCAGCATGTCACTGTATTGAGCACTAGTCATAGTTTCACCCTTTCCTGGAAAATAGCTCTTGATATCCCCAAAGATGGTCATCATGACTTTCCCAGTGGATTCTGAAGACGTTTTGTCTTCTATTTTGTAATCTTTCTACCCATTCATACACCCTCCCCTGGCTCAAATAACTGTCCCCATACTGAACCATCATTCTTTTTCACACCTTCTGACCACAAAAAATAAACACCTTATTGTTCTTCCAAAGTGTAAATCGATAGTGAGGCAACCATCTTGTAATCATTATTGTACATGCACAAACTGCTCGATCCTCATGATCCCTACTTACGGTATTGCTTAAGAGCCAATTTGTGTCCTGAAATAAGATTGTCCATTGCCCATGCTCTTCCATGTACTTTAAAACAAAATTCCTACTACTTAATGACTTTCCGTTGCATTTCTGTAAAAGAGCATTACCTGTAAACTAATTTTAAACTTGTATCGATTTTTCCAGTGAATTAGTTTATTGTTTTTTTTTTTTTTTCCTTCTAGAATTATGGAAATCATGAAAACAGGCAAGGATGGTGATGTGTTGAAGAAGTTGCTGATACCAAACTTAGGTAACACTGGCTGGTGAATTTATGCAGTAGTTGTTTATCATTAGCATGGTTATTTGTTTCTTTATTATTATCACAGTTTTCTATTACATTTGTAAACTGAGAAGTGTAAGACATTATTTAAATTATTAGTTGAGATAGAAGCACTATTTTAAAGTTACATAATTTGGAAAAATGATCTTGTTTTGTATGTAGACATACTTGTAACATTTGAATATGACTATTGCTTGAATTGTTAATACTGTTGCTAACCATTCAAGTGTCGGATTGGTTATGTTGTTACCACACCATTGTATGTTGTATCACCAAGTTACATGGGTTTTGTTCAGTGCTAGCTGTTTTAAAAGTATTAAAACCTATGACAACATCCTCTCATCTTGTTACCTCCGATGTGGGTCGGGAGTGTGTCATGATAGAAGCATCAGTAAGGTCCTCCATTGCTCTGTCCATTTTGGGGTGGGGGTGGGGGATGTATGTGTGGGTTGTGGGGGTATGTGTGGGTTGAAGATGTTTAAGGGTGGATGGGGGATATATGGGTGGGTGGCGAGATGTGTGTGGGGATGTGCTTTTGCGGGTATGGGTGGGGAGATATGTGTGTGGGTCGGGAGATGTGTGTGGGTGAGTAGGTGTGTGTGGGTGGCGGGGTGGTGTATGTGTGCCTGGGGGTTGGTGGCTGGATGTGTAGGGGTGTGGTGGGTGGGGGATGTGTCTCATAACATTGTAATATGCATTGCTTATGTTTACAGTATTCATTTGACAATGTTTTTTTCCCCTATGTATCATACACTACTGATGTATGAAAGATGAGTGATTGGAAAGGTCTAATGTAAGACGGGCCTGCATGCCCAATTTTTACCCTTTTAAAATAAAGTTAAATCAAATCAACTGAAATCTCCACAGGAAAGTGCTCAAGTGTAGAAATACTGCATCTTGTCCATTCTTTAACGTTATCAGACCAGGATTTTCTGTATGGTTTTTCTTCACAATTTTCCCTGAACTGATGGGTTACCTATGAAAGGGTGTTAAGACATGTGGCATGCCCAAACCAGGCAAGCTTTTGACATTTTGCCGCTGAAAACAGTGGTTCTTGATGGCCTGTATATGTAATTGCTTTGACTCTAACATAATTTGTTTTATGATCCCCATACCAAATGCACATAATTGTCCTAAAGCCTTCATATTTAACCCTGTTCTGTTTCTGCAGTTTTAAGAGTCAGCTCACACCAGTTTCAGAGAATGGATATGTGACTTGTATGTTTTTATCTGACAGAAAAGCTGATGGTGCTTTTCCCATATAGGATTCCATCTTGTTAAGACATATCAGGCCATCCCGAGTCTTGTGTTGATCTCTTGAACTACCATTGCTGCATATATTTGAACCTAGATGTTTAAAGGTGTTCATTCAATCTATCTTTTGTCAATTTATTTTGTTATTGGTTGTCCTATGTTTCTTGTGTGGACCAGTATCGTGCTTTTTTTTTTTTTCAGTGCTAATTTCCAGTACATACGATCTTGAAATGTTCTCAAACATTTGATTAGATTCGCTGGGCTGGTCACTTGACTCGCATGCCAGATCACAGGCTCCCTAAACAAATTTTTTACGGCGAGCTGCGTTGTGGTAAATGCTTCCAAAGCGATCAGAGGAAACGCTTTAAAGACACTCTGAAGATCTCACTAAACGCTTTTGGAATTCATCATGACACTTGGGAGACTGCTGCCAAAGACCGAAATTCGTGGTGTACATCATTACACAAGGGCACAGTCACTTGTAAAGCAAACAGGACTGCAAGAGCTGTGAAAAAAAAGGCTGGAAAGAAAAACCACTGCAGGAGATCCTCCTCCTGGAATGTCAAGCATTCTTTGCCCACATTGTCAAAGAACATTTTGAGCCAAAATAGGCCTTACCAGCCATCTTAGAACTCACGGCTCCATACTTTCAACCCCATTGGATGAAATGAATGGTCATCATCATTCTTGATGGACAAGCAACCACATACATGAATAATATGAATAGCATTTAAAATTTACCATATTTTTCTCAAATGAAAAAAAATAATTTTGCACTTCATGGGAAGCAAAACTAAAGCTACCGTGTAAATTTAAAAAGTAAATATGCCTTTCTTCCATTAACTGCTCAGCATGTTATATATCTTTGACAGAAGAGATAATTGACATTTATCTATCTAGATATTCTGTAAAATTGTAAGTAATGTCATTGTAAGAACACTGATGTTGTTGTAAGAACACTGATGTTATGGACAAAGAGGAGGGCAAACACTGATGTATTGATGGCTGCAGACATAGCTAGACAGCTTCTTCAGGACCATAGAGAACAGAAGGATGGGATTTGTGGGGCATAGCGGCAGATGAGATGTAAGGTTAACCTTGTATAGGGAAAGTCCTAGGCAAGGGGAGTGGATAACAGAGAAAAATGTTTGGAAAGTGTAAACATCTGAGCAACAGATGTTGTCAGCAAAATCTACTTCATTAGGGTATCAGATGAAAGAGAGCAGTGGAATTATGACCACCAAGGCCTGCTCCAGACCTAAGGAAGATATATCTCTGGTAGACCATCCAAATCTCAAAAATTAAGTTTCACTCATTCTTCCAGTGAAGATCTTGGGATCATTGTCAGTTGCCAATGGGACAACCTTGAAAGCAAAAGCAGTGATTACAACCTCCAGGTGTTTCAGTGCATGAATATTTACATTTTGATATAGTAATTTATAACATTGTTTACACATGATAGTAATTTCATTCTTCACAAATTCCAGATTATGGTCCAGCAATTATTGATCATGTTTTGCTGGGAGCAGGGTTCCCTGAAAATGTCAAATTTGGAAAAGGGTTTTCCTTGGAAGCTGGTAAGCATGACAGTAATCATAAACTCATAGTTACGTTGTCTGAGTGTATTTTTAGAATATGTTTATTGTTTAATATTATACAGTTTTGGTTGCGACCTGACACTCCTCGCTACTCCTCACTGGCAGGAGAAAGACAACGGAGTCATGACCCGGGCGGTCCTGCCCCCAGAGAGTGTCAAGAAGGTAAAGGGCCAAAACATTCTGGGAAGGAGACATCTTCTGATGATCAGAAAACCCTGTCATGCTTGCACCGTGGCGGAGTTTTTATCACTTATTGTTTAGAGATCTTTGCCATCATATGTCTAAATATTTTGATAATTACTTCATTTTTACTTTTTTTTTTTTTTTTGGGTAGTCTAAAAAACAAAAGTGCAGATCTGATTTTATATATCTCTGTGTGTGCATGCATGCACATGTATGTGTGTGTGTGTGCATGCGTATACATTCATAGCTGTGCACACAAGCTTCCCTTCTATATACCAGGCAATAAATCCCTGTGACTATGTATGCTAATTGTTTCATTTATTCACAGCATGCACCTGACTGAGATAAAGTGAAATATGCCAGGCAATAAATCGTGCAACATATTGTTTGTGGCTTCTGTGTTTAAATTCACATTGTTTTGAATTCCCCTGTTCATTATTTTAATTTTTAACGCTATGTATGTATGTGTATTTTCTTGTTTGTTTGTTCATTTCTTCCTTCTTTCCTTAAATGAATTCTTTGTCGAATTCTGAAGTATTTACTATAGTATTTGATGTAATTTAAAATCGTTTTTCTCTTAAAATGAATTTCAGACTTTCCTAGACTGATGAGTGCAATAAACGAAGCTGAAGACCTGCTGAAGAAGTTCATGGTGGAACCTGGCAAGGTATAACATGTCTTCCATTAATTCAGGAATACAGAGACCTTGGTG
>JACEFZ010009706.1:102500-200000 GCA_014155875.1 Cepaea nemoralis | reverse complement strand
AATAGGCATATTACGAAATGTACGTTATTCTCAGCTTTTTATCTTATTAGAAGATGAATGTATTTTACTTTATTCCCTTCTGTTCGTCCAGAAACATCACCTGATTATAAAATGTTGACTTGGTGACGTAAATTACAAGTACATCAGAAGTCAGAGTGGATTCATCTGATGGTGAGGGACACTGATAATAGGGAAGCTAATCCACATGCAAACATAAACCCAGTTCACTCTCTAGTAGTTGCAACTGCTAGCTAGAGGTAGTAGCACGTGTAAGGGCTACACTTGAGTTCAAAGTCAGCAAAAGCACACACAAAATAGTCACTTTATTACAGTTATTTATCTTGAAACTAGTGTAAAGTAGTTCTTTTCACACCTAGTTATTTATTTTATATATTCTGATAACTATTTCTTTTGAAAACTAAAATTAGAATAATCAGTATTTATATGAAAAGAGTTTTACAGTCTCTTTTCTGTGTGTTATTATGATACCATACCATTTACTGCAGTTGTGGTTGTGAAGTATTGCGCCTCACATATTCTAGACCACAACATGATGGGTTGGTGCGGCCAGTTGTCTTCTTCACCACCTTCATTTCCCAGAGAATTCCCAGAAATGTTTTGTATCTCATTTTATACCGTTGGGTCAACCTCAAAGCCACACTGGTCAGGAAACAAACATTCTGCCACTGCTGGAGATTAAATCCTGACCATTAACATGGTAGCGCAGTGGCTTGTACTCTTGCCTGCCAGCTTGGTGGCATAGATTGGAATCCCCATTGTAGTCGGTTTTTAAAAGATTCTTCGTCTTCTTCTGCGTTCATCCGGAGAGATTTTTTGGACGTGATTGCATTGTGCCTGTTTACGACAGAGCTGCGTTCTTGCGCCCTTATCCCGACACATCCGACTTCTGCAGGTGTTTGTTGAACGGGTTAACCTTCCCGGGTGTAAAGAAAAAAATGACATGGGCTGCCAAGTTGACCTAGCCTAAAGTGGGTACCAGACCATGCCCTGGGAAGTAAAGATGGCCATCGAGTTCCGGGTGGCCTATGAAACAGTGGAGCTAACACCATGTGCTCAGTACAGCTCAAGGTGTGTACAATGGTCATTTACTTGTCTGTCTTACTGGCATTAACATGGAGGATTGGGTGTGAGTGAATAAGAAGACAAAGAAACCCAGACCACTGACTTGGTAAGTAAGCACGCTAATCATGATGCTACTGTGGCTCTTGTTTTTCTTCACTGATCGTAGATGGTAGTCTGTTGGGACATAATTTATGTGCAAGAGTAGTATCTTAGCTACGGAGGTCTGTGGCGAAATGGTTAATCCGTCTGTCTTGCGCTCTGAAGGTCATGGGTTCATTTTCAGACTGTGTGTGCAGCTTTTCCAGAGACCGCAAGGGGTCATTGCTGGAGCTACGGAGTTTGTGCTGTATATGATGTTCTTAGCAGGCGCTTTCTGTTCTGCAGAGGGAGACCAAGCTAGATGGGGTAACACCTGGTGCAATGAAGTTGACCCTCTCACCTTTAATCTTTGACCTTTTTAACCATTCTCACCGACATGCTGGTATATTATCTGTTACAGGCTGTTGATGAGTTCTTCTCTAAAATTGAGAGTCAGCGGATGGATCTGAAGATAATTCAACAGGTATGCTTATTTGTATTCATTGTTCCCTCTAAACTGTGCTATTGTGTGAAAATTGTCACTGACATGTGAAATCAGTATTTACAGTGGACATGTGAAGACAGCATGTAGAGTTCCATCTGTCCTTTCAGTTATCCAAAGATGTGCTGAAAGAAACTAAGAAAATACTGCTGTCAGAAGAATTTGCATTGTAAAGGACTTCACCAACAGACAGTATGACAAGGACATCACAACTGGTGAACCTGAACCTAATACTTTTGACCTCCCAGTGAAGCTGTTTAAAGGAGGAGACTTATGTGGCTGCATGACATACTGATCCCTATGTTTTGTGATAATAATTGATTTTACTACATAAACACATTCAGTTAACTGACAATTTTAACAACATAAATTATATAAAAGGACTTCACAAAGACAGTGTGGCGAGCAGAACAGAAATTGGAGATGGATTCCCCAATTCTAAAATACTTCCTGGTATAAGAAAACCCGAAACAGCTCAACGAGACTCCTTAGGGGTGGAGACAGATTAGATAGTTAGGTGTTCTCACAGAAGGCCAATAGAGCACAAGAATGCTACCAAACTTCAGAGAGGACACTCCTCTGGGTACGCTGAAAGTCCTGGTGATTGTTTTGCCACAGGTAGCTCCATAGTGATGATGTCCATTGATATTTATTAAAAGGAAAACACACGTAAGAATGTAAAACACTCAGTAACAATCAAAGAAACAACTCATGATCATAAATTATAACAGTTTATTGGGATAACAAAAGGGGGAGGATTTCTGTGTATATGCTTGTGTGAGACATGGCAATACACAACTAAAAAAAATATTACACACAAGAAAAACATTGTAAACCCATAAATGATCTCTGCTTATAATAGGTCTGCTAAAAACCATCTCTTTAAAATGTCTCTTATCTTAACACCACAGCTTCATTACAAAAAAAAGTCCCTTATAGCACATGGATCCTAAAGATAAAAAGTTTATTAAATCCCACAGAGTATCAAAGGTGTGAGGTTCATCTCATAAATGTCCATGGTAAATATCTAGGATATCTTCACAAAAATATATGGAGAATGTCCATAGGATCTGGACCTTAAAAATGTCCACACTGATGTAATAGGTATTTCATTGGTTGGCACAGCACTCAATAAAACAAAAAGGCTACCAACATGGTGGTTAGCCAAACGTCATATGCTGAAAAAGCCGTGAAAACCTGACAAGTCAATGAGGCTTAAAGAGATTTCACTCCTGATGAAATGGCAAGGCAAATCCCAGTCATAATATAAATCATAAATGACTGACTCTCTTGTAGATAATATACAGCATTCTGGAATATACTCCAGTTTCAGCCACATAACGACTTTTTCAACCCAATGAAGAAACCACCTCTCCCAAAAGCCAGTATGAATTTAAAAACAATAACACAACAACGGCAGCCGACTGGCCAACGCGTCTTGTTCAGTCAGTTCATTCTTGAAGACTGCAAGCCAATATGGTTCTATTTTGCAAACATCCCCGAGACTCTCTCATTAACATAAATAATGTTAATAGGTAGTCCCTTTGCCGTCCACTTAAAAAGCCCAGTGTGGGTGGGGTTTTGTTGACGTGTCGGAAATAGTAGAAACAAGAGGGATAATCTGAAACAAAGGGGAATAATTTTCCCAGTTGTCACCCTTGTCCTCTGCAAAGCGTTATTTTTTTGTGACACTGATCCAGACGTACATCTTCTGGGATGGGCTCATTCTGCCATCTTGCTTGTTATCAAACGCCAGGTGTTCATCTATGTTTAGCTTGTTTACAACTCCAGACGTTAACACTTTTCCACAAGGAGAAGGGGCAAGGTGGAGAAGTGTTAGTTCTAGAAAACTTAGGCACTTTTGCCCCCCAACAAAGAGACAGCCTTGGTCTCTGTATTTCTGGTTTTTCAGTATGTTTCTGGCTGAAGAGAATATATTATGTAACAGACTGAAGTGAAATTTACACAAATCTATTGAATGGAAATTAATTGCTAAAGGAAAATGATAACTGAGTACTTTTTGCAACAGTTGCTAATAATCATAGGAATATTTTGTTGTGGATGGGTGTTTTGGCTACAGTGGTCAGTAACAGGACACTTAGCTTGTACTGTGGACTGCTTTCTGGTTCCACCAGTTCAGGCTCTCACAACTTCATTTGGATATGTGGGGATCTGTACAATGCACTGCTTCTTCAAGATCAGCCTCGACAATGGGACACCTGCTGTAGAATTGCACTGGAACCTTAGTAATGATGTACTCATTAAATTCTAAATTAAGAGGACAAATAGGTTGCTTAAGCTGGTGCCAACTTTAGTGTGGCTGTAAGTTTCAAGCATAAAACTCCAGCATGCTGTCTTGCCTGGGCTAAAGACAAAGTACCAAAACAGACGTCGCTTGCTGTTGTAACTGTCCAGCACTGTTTATAATGGTCGCACTATGACTGAAATATCACGGTATGCAGGAGATGATATTCCAGGCTGACTTGCACTGGTGCACAGATGTTGAACTCTTAGTGCACATGTTGTTGTTGTTGATGTTGGATGAAGAATGACTTGTGCGATGACTTGGATTAAAGTGAGGAAGAGTTGCGCAATTCGTCGACCTCACTCTCTCGCCTGAGTCCAGTGGCAAGACAAGTCGAGACGACTGGAGACGAATACAGGTGCAGTAGATGACCAGGGCGCTCTATGTGCCTTGCCGTGCTCATTACGTTCCACAACGCTTTGCAGGTAAACGCCGTCTTGCCCGTTGAATCAGGAATGATTTCTTCCGCGCAGTCTGCCGAGTCCTGTCTTCACATGCTGGGTAGGCATACCCTAGTTTACCGCTTGGTTTGACACCAAATCGGTTACCCATGCCTGGTTTAGCCAGCCTCTCACAGCTGTTGCCCGGTGCACATACTTTTGACTCGACACACAAGCAGTATTGGAAAGTATGAGAAGTATGAGAGACAAATTCCCAACTGCACCTCCAAGTGGCAGAGGATGGGCAACACACAGTTGTAAGGCACATGCAGCTCAAGGATCCGAGTATCCACTGGTTGAAGTTCAGCAGATCAGGGAACTCACTTGTCCCAACTTCTGGAAATTGTTGTCAAAGACAGATGTAACAGAGTCTGAGCTGTTGTGGAAATCAAAGGGAATACCATCACATTATCTTCTAGATTTGTCATGCATCACAGCTGATCAGAGCCTGAGAACGATGTTATCACAAGCCACAGATGATATGAGACCGTCGTTAAGCTACTGATGGAACAACCAAAACCAACAAATTTAGAATAGACACTTGGAATGTTAGGACATTGGCAGAAATAGGAAGGCAAGATAATAAATTAATATAGTTTTTAAAAAAGGAAAAGAGGAAAATTTATATTTTAGAAATGAACGAGTTGTGGTGGAAGGGATCTGGTAAAATAATATCAAACAAAGACACAATTATATATATCTATATTTATTGGAGTTTTTCAGATTGGATTCTGATGGTTAAAATTAAAGGTAAAACAACAACATCTTTGACTCAAATAAACTAATTTTTTCCATGTCCAGTTATATCATTTTCTTGTGTACATTCTTTGCTGTGTTGACAAAATTAGTTTGTTGTTTACATTTTTCCAGGAGAAAACAATTCTTAAAAAACTGGAGCATGTTAAGAAGGACAATGAAAAACGAATAGAAGGTTTGCAAAAAGAGCAGGTAAGAGCATCAATTTAAATGTCACTGCCATCGGTGTAACGCTCTTCCTTTTACTTGTTGCCTCATTTCTTGGTATTCTGATTTGGTCTGTTTCTTGGTATCATCTTATTAGCACAATTTTTGAAAAGACATTTCTAACAACTGTTCATTAGAATTTGGGTGTCTTCATATAAAAAAGTTAGTTGCATATCCTTCACAGGTCATCACACATTCATTTTCTTTATCTGCTCGCCCGCTTTGAATTCAAGTGTAGTCTATACACACTGCTTATAGTAGCACTGGGCTGAATTTTGTATGTGGGTTAGCTTTCTCTATTACCAGTGTCTCTTGCCATCAGACAAACCCACTCCGACTTCAGAGGTACTTGTAATTTACGCCCCCCAGTCAAGGACCAGAAGTCAACATTTTAGTCCAATTGTCTGGTGTAGGGGTTTAACCCGCTACCTCAGCATCAGCACACCAGATGTTTAAGAGCGAGCACTCTTACTCATTCGACATGCTGACCTCCACCCATTCATGACAACACTGTGTCATTACAGGCAGCAAGGCTGACATTGTATACAACTAATCTAATAATCAGCCAGACTACTAGGTGACTGCATTTGACATTTAAGAATGCCAGTGAAGTTATCCCCCAAATAACACCCATACATCACTTACATACACTAGGGAACTTCGTTCAAGTCATCTCTTGTTCACCTCACATGGGGCACAATTCATACGGGGTCTAGTGTTCATCATACCCTTCCATCGGACACAGTTCACATAGAGCTCAGTGTCCACCTTACCCTCACACGGGACACAGCTCACATGGGATCTACTCCTTAATATCACGTGGGGCACAGTTCATATGAGATCTAGTATCCACCTTACACTCATGTGGGTTCTAATGTCCACTTTACCCTCAACACTGAACACAGGTCATATGATATCTAGTGTCCACCTTACCCTCACATGGAATCTAATGTTCACTTTACCCTCACACCAAACCCAGGTCATATGAGATCTAGTGTCCACCTTACCCTCACATGGGATCTAATGTCCACTTTACCCTCACACCAAGCCCAGGTCATATGAGATCTAGTGTCCACCTTAACCTCACATGGGATCTAATGTCCACTTTACCCTCACACCGAACACAGATCATAGGATATCTAGTGTCCACCTTACCCTCACATGGGATCTAATGTCCGCCTTACCCTCACGTGGGATCTAATGTCCACCTTACCCTCACACTGAACACAGGTCATATTAGATCCCAGGTCCACCTTACCCTCACATGGGATCTAGTGTCCACATTACCCTTACAAGAAACCAGAGTTAGAAAATTCTAAAGATAATTCAGGAGCCAGTCCCTTTTTCTCAGGGACCAGCATATTTTGTTGTTGCAAATACAGGCTAAGAAAAATTATTGGATATTTCGGCGCCAGGCAGAAATTTCCTGGCGACAGGGTGCCTGCATTTTTCTGTCCCTGCGCTAAACTCACGTCATATGGGATCTAATATTAACCTTACCCTCACATGGGATCTAATGTCCATATTACCCTCACAGCCAACACATGTCATGTCTCTCAACAGATCTCATTCCTTGATGTTCTGGACCAACTGCTGAAGATTTTCCTCCATGCCATCATCTCAGTCTATCCAGCATAATTTCTCTCTATCTCTTTTCCCATTGATCATTCCAGTCATCATGATGTTTTTCAATGCATCTCAACTCATTACATGACCAATCAAAGCTGTTTTTCTCTTTCTTATAGTTGTAATTATAGTGAAAGTATTTTAAGAAATATTGAAGATATGGAAGGCATCAACATTGGGGGACGATGCATCAATAACATTAGATATGCAGATGATACAGTCTTGATTGCAGACAATGAACAGGACCTGCAAAATTTAGTAGATGCGGTTGTTACACACAGTGAACAACTAGGGTTAGAATTAAATTGTAAAAAGACTATGGTCGTCACTAGGAAGAACGAAATACCACAATGTAATATACAAGTAAATAGGAATATTCTTCAACAAGTGAATAGGTACAATTATCTTGGAACAGTAATAACATCTGATGGGAGATGCCTTGAAGAGATTAGAACAAGAATCGCCATGGCAAAAGTAGCCTTTAGCAAGATGAAAAACATACTGACCAATAAAAAGATGTCAATTGAAACGAGAAAAAGAATGTTGAGATGCTACATAGAACCTATACTCTTATATGGATGTGAAGCTTGGACAATGAGCAGTCAGGCTGAAAAACATCTGATGGCTGTAGAAATGTGGTTTCTGAGGAAAATGCAAAGAATACCATGGACAGCCAAAAAGACCAATGAACAAGTTCTTCAAGAAACAAATGAAGATCGTAAACTGATTAGAGACATTAGACGTAGACAGTCACAATTATTTGGGCATGTTATGAGAAGAAATGATCTGGAGAACTTGGTGACAACTGGTAAGATCGAGGGGAGCAGACCAAGGGGAAGACCTAGAAGCAAGTACCTGGATGGCTTGGCCTTGTGGCATGGTCGAGACAGAAACACGGAGCTGATCCACGACTCTGGTGATCGAGTGAGATGGCAAAACATGACCGCCCACGCTTACCAGCACGGCACATGATGGATGGATGGATAGTTGTATATAATTTTCTACCTTCGTTAGCCTCTTCCAGGTAATCATTGTTATTACTATGGCAGTCTAAGGTATTCGCAACATTCGTCTCAGGAACATATCCATTGCTTCCAAGTTTTTCTAACTTGTTCATTCATGTTCCATAAATCACTGCCATACAGCAAAACAGGTTCTAAATAACATTTCAGTACTCTTCTTTCTGACATTCAATGACATACAGTGGACATGAAATACATGCATTTGCTATAAATGCAGACCTCAGTAGAATCTTAACAGCAGAAAAATACTTTCAAAGATAGAGGTAACAAACATCCCATGTCAGAGTGGAAGACAGGGGAATACCATATCTTCCCAAAAATATGGGTAGGGCACAGATCTGGAGTGGAGGAATGTAAAGTAAAGCAAAGGACTGTTTTACATGTCTGGAGTATATTGGGAATAAGTTGATAGTCCCATATTTGTATAGACCAATCAGCCCTTGATGGGCCATTTGATCAGTATCACACTGGCTGCCTTTACTGTAAGGAAAGATAGAGGCAGAGGCAGACCAAGAGAAATGATGCCGGATGGATTGAGACGGTGGCATGGAGGAATATCATCAGCAGAGTTGATCCAGAACATCAACGACCGAGATCTGTGGAGAGCCATGAACACCTACACCAGCTGGCAGGGCACTTGATGATGATGATGCCTTTACTGTCCAGGGCATTTCCTGGTGCTCATTTTAGCCCGGGTCAATTTTGTTAACATTGCCTCAGTGCAGATTTGAACACATGACCACTGGGCTAGTAGGCAGTTGTGCTATAGCCACTGCATTACCACAGCACCCAAGTGAAGGAATGGTGTGTTCATAAACTTGATATCAGTCACCAAAACTTAACCAATAACCTGACATAGCATGACCACCACTTTATATCTTGCAGGAGACTGATATCCTGCGTGGACAGCTGATTGAAATGAATTTGGATTTGGTAAGTTACTTTTTATTTTCTGACTCATGAACACACAGTACTAGTTAATGGTTTGTCATTATCTGGTATATGCTTGTCTTAATTATACAAATCCCACATGTCATAATCGGGACAAGAAAACAGACCTGATACGAGACTGGTGATCGTGTGAGATCACGAACCATGCCCATCTGTATCATCTGTGTCATGCTTATCTGTATGGCACATGATAATGATGATATTTTCCATCTTGCAAACGACTAGTTTTGCCCAGGAGATTCTTGTTCTAATCTCAACAAAGCATCTTTGGTCAATGTTATGAATGTTCTAAGATTGTTATATCGATTCACCTGTTGAAGATTTTTGCTATTTACTTACTTCCAGTGAAGCACCGGACCTCAACCAATTCACGCCAAGCCCTTTGTAGGCTTTGTTCGTGATTGGTTAGATTTGGCATGCACAATTTTCTTCAGGTGAGGTCTCACAACCACCTTCTTTGTTGCTTCATAGACTATGCCTAGCAGGTTACAGTATTGCTATTCTGTTTCTCTTGTGGGCCACAGTAATACCTGCACATTATATGTATTCTACCTGTAACTAATCTGTGATCATTGTAGCAGTCTGCAGTTGGTTCAGTTTTTGTGACTTAAAATATTTTGAAATCTTCTGTCGATGAGGATGCAGTTTCTGATCTTATTGTCAGGACTTCTTCATCCATAATCTTCTTGCATGATGCTGATACCAGGTGCTTTCTGCAATCGTGTCATACTCTTTTTCTACTCTACAAGTCTTCCTTTTCTTTCATTAAGCTCACTTACACCATTATTGCCAACTGTACAAATATCTTGTTGATTTCCAACTTTAAAATCTCCTTTCCCGGGAAGGTTAACCCAGTCAAAAAATGCCCGCAGAAGTCGTTGTGTCAGCCTAATGGCGCAAGAATGCAGCCATGCTGTAAACAGGCACAACGCAGTCCCGACTGGGGGAAAAAAAACTCTCCGGATGAACACAGATGAAGAAGAAGAAATCTCCCTTTATGATATTTATTTATGAGTTGTTGCACCTCTTCAAAGCATTATCCATGTTACTGTAAAATGCATCCATGCTACCTTCAGTTTTTTTTTACTATTGGGGCATATGCTTGAAAGATGTTGACACCAAAAGTCCTACCATTTAACTCTACCAATAATATTCAATGTTGACATCAAAAGGCATACCATTTAACTTTACCAGTAATAGTCTGTCTGATACTGCCCAGTATCCTTTAATACAGGGGTGGCCAACACGAGGCCCGCGGGCCACATGCGGCCCGCCGGTAGTCATGTTGCGGCCCATGGCGTGGGAAACGACGATGTGGTCGAAGGTGTAGCACACTTGCTTGTTTACTTTAATTTAACCCCAAAAAAATAGGTGCGTGGCACGTCAGGAAATATTATTTCTGAAATTTGGCCCGCCTACTGAAAAGGTTGGCCACCCCTGCTTTAATAGATTGTCATCTTTCCAGATCCATAATAATGGCTACATGTAACTCAAGGTAAAATTATCATTGCTTTTCCATTAGGTGGATCAGGCCATCCGAATTGTCAACAGTGCTGTAGCCAACCAGATTGACTGGACAGAGATTTGGAGCCTTGTTAAGGAAGCCCAGTTAAATGGTGACCATGTTGCTAATGCCATCAAAGCTCTCAAGCTGGACAGCAACCAAATTACTCTGCTCTTACAGTGAGTTGGTCTCATCCTTACGTCTATCCTAGATTATGCTGTCTTACATCTGTCCTAGATTATGCTGTCTTACGGCTGTCCTAGATTATGCTGTCATATGTCTATCCTAGATTATGCTGTCTTACATCTGTCCTAGATTATGCTGTCTTACGTCTGTCCTAGATTATGCTGTCATTTGTCTATCCTAGATTATGCTGTCTTCTGTCTATCCTAGATTATGCTGTCTTACGTCTGTCCTAGATTATGCTGTCTTACATCTGTTCTAGATTATATTGTCTTATGTCTGTTTTTGATTATGCTGTCTTACGCCTGTCGTAGATTATGTTGACTTATGTCTGTTCTATATTATGATAGTTGCCATATTTTCTTGTTAAAGTGTGTTTCACCTTTTGTGGGCCACTTTCTTAAATCTTTTTTCTGAGCATTTTTAATTGTTTATGTATGAGTTACTGCAATTATTTGTTGTTTCAAAATTATTTTGTTTGCTGTGGCCTTTCTTCTTAGTTTTTCTACGAGCAGTATGAAGAGCCCCTGCCGTCTTGCTAGGCCAGTCGCAGGTTTAGGCCAGAAATGAAGAAATCAGGACTAAAGTGGGGGTTATAGCTGCACTAGATTTTATTAGAAGGCAGCAAGTAAAATGGTTTGGCCATGCAAGTAGGTTACCAGCTAACAGTATACCACACCAAGCAATGATGTACAGACCAGAGGGAAGCAGAGGAAGAGGCCGACCACGTAAACGATGGACGGAGGGAATAATAGAGTCCATGGGAATATCGATACATGAAGCCCATAAGCGGGCACTCTCCCGCTGTTTATATTTCACCTCGACACCGCAAGGTACAAGGGGAACGAGATGAGATGAGCTGTGGCCTTTCATAAAATTGAACAGAATTATGTGTCTAGACACGGTATGAATGTGTGTAATAGAGAAATTTAAAATGACATTATTCTTTGTATTTGTAATGTTGCACTGTATCTGTTAATGTGTGTTTTTCATATTTACATTGCTTTTGTGTGTGTACCTGCCTGCCGGTATGTGTGGGTCTCTGTCTGTTTTTCATAGCTAAGTCTGTGTCTTTTTTTATTTAACATATGTATGTTTTTTATACTTACGCTGTATCTGTACATAAGTGTTTTTCATACCTACACTTTATCTGCTCATATTGTCAATATTATGTTCATTTTTGTTATTCATTTTTACACTGCTTCTTCTTCAGATACCTAGTCTGGAGCAGACGTTGGCCATCGTGACTAACCAGTTCTCTCTGTCATCTTTTATTTTTATGACATTAACATTGTTGTCCAGTTTTTTAAGCATCTGTCTCTGCCTTCCTGTTCCTCTCTTGCATAGTATTTTCCCACATGAGGTTAATGTACCTCTTCTGTTGATATGCTCCATAAATTTTGTCTTTTCCTTATGGTTTTGATTAATGATATCAATACCTCATATTGACACTGTATGTGTATTTGTCATATATTTGCACTGTTTTTGTTTTTATTCTTACACTGTATCAATATATCTTTATTTTTTATGTATTCAGTGCATCAGTGTTATTCATAATTTCATCACTATGTTTATTTTTTCATATATATATATATATATATATATATATATATATATATATATATATATATATATATATATATATATATATATATATATATATATATATATATATATGTGTGTGTCAGGGTCTTAAACTCGGCTCGCTAACCTAACAGTGTGAGACAGTACAAGTACAACGTGATTTGACGTAAGACTCAACGACACACCGTTCTATGGATTTATTCACATATCAAATACAGAATGATGATCACAACAATATATACTCGATACTTCAATACACTTACATATAGCTCACAAGTCTCACTCAAGATGTCCAGACACTCGACTTTCAGTACAGATACCACACAACGCCTTTCTCTCTAGCCTTGCGTCCGTCCAAGTCCGTGTCCCAGAGCTGTCTGCCGCTAGTTCGCCACTCGCCTCCCACCTCAGGTGGCTTCACGAGGCATGCGTGCGGTTAGCGTCGTCCAGGCCTGACCGCTGGTCGTTCGTCAGCCAGCAATCTTGCAGGCCAGTAACTACCACTCGCCTGGCAGCGTAACGAAGTTGCTGCCTCCCTGCTGGGAGCTAAGTCGCCTGGCGGGCGTAACGATGTCACTGCATCATCGTACCCTTTTGGGACTCTGACTATATATATATATATATATATATATATATATATATATATATATATATATATATATATATATATATATATATATATATACCAGTGTTTTTCATATTTAATTGTTAATTAATTCACATAGTAATGTATATATTCAGGTTTTTTTTCTTGCATATTTACAGTGATCCGTTTGCCACAAGTGATACTGGAACTGAACACCTGAAGCCAATGAGGGTAGACATTGATCTCGGTCTCAGTGCATATAGAAATTCAAAAAAGTATGTTTTTTATGCTTTCTTAATTCTTTATGGTATAGTTATATAACAAATAGTCAAAATATTATGAGTCTGTGGAGACTCAAGGACAGTGGTTCTCAACCTTTTTTGGCCCATGCCCCCCTTCACCTTACTTTTAGGGCGGCATCCTTACACAGTATACGTAATAATTGAAACTAAATTTAATAGCACATACTAAAACAAGTCTAGACATCTGCATAAAATGTGATTTGCGGATCTGAAAATGAATTTAAGAAGGGTGATACGTACAGAACCGTAAAGTATGAAGGGAAAAACAATATTAAGTAATTGGTTCTTATATTAACACAATCTAGAAATAATCTTAATTCCCCCCCTGGAAACCCTAAAATTCCCCCCTGGGGGGATTCCCCACCGGTTGAGAACCACTGCTCTAGGACAATGTCCAGATACTTCATTTTCCTCATATCTGTTTATCTTAATAACCAATCTTCTTTTATAATGGGTTCTTGTTGGAGTTCTTGTTTCTGTCCAGTGAATGTTTGGTTGCCGTCTGTAAAGGCATATATGTGCTTTTCAGTTGATTTGATAAACACTCAGGTTTTGCACCAATGTGTATGTTGTTACCAGATATAAACATGCTCTTAGTATATTCATTGTGTTAAATGTATACTGAATTGTATGTTAAAATAACTGGTCAGATTTCTGTAGTATGCTGAGAATAAGTGTCAAATCATATCATTATACATATGTGTATACGGACATTAGCTAATCATCCATGATGTATTGCTTGGCACAAAAAGAGTTAAACGTGCATTTTATCTGATCTATTGTCAGGTACTTTGACAAGAAAAGGCAAGCAGCCAAGAAGGAACAGAAAACAGTGGAAGCTTCAAAGAAGGTACTGTTATGGTTGTGACAGCTGCAAAATGACTTGAGTGTTCTGAGGATGTAATCAGTGTAGTATTTCAGAAAAGCTTTATTATTCATGATTTTATCTTGTCATGACAATCATCATTATTATCTTTGGTGATCATGCATCTCTGCAATTCTCATTCTGTACAGTTTACTAGTTCATGGACTGACATCTTTCAATGCCTTCTGCAAAACTGTTTATATCTTCTCTCTGCTGTCCATTTGAAATGTCCATTGTCAAAATATTCTGAAAGATTAATACACATAGGAAACCTGGTCCTGCTGGTCATTTCAATGCTCTGTTTAAGATTGTCTCCACTTACCTGGAAGCTAAACTGTAATATTCCTTTCATCTTGAAGATGTCTTAAACATACCTAAAATAAAGTTGATTTGATTTGTCCTCTTATCATTTTTCCCATGATCTCTTCACATAATATGGCCACAGTAATGTTCACTGTTTCCTTCTGTCTGTGACAGGTTTCCTATGTGTCTTGGCCTCTTTCAGAATATTTTGATTACATAACTGGTTGATCATAGTATTTTTAACATTGTCCTTTAAAAATACCCATATTTGTGTGGCGTCCTCATCATACCTTGATAATGTGGACAATAGAGCTATGTTCATTGTCTTACCCTCACAGCAGTTCAGGTTGAATCCTCAGTAACAGAGTGTTTAACAACTGTTTACATCTTTGAGGATGATGAGGCTTTATAAAACACATACCAAAAATGGTTTTTGGGAGGACAGATGATACAGACTGCTTGACACCCCATCTTGAAATGCTATGACCACTTCATACCCCTAAGGCAGTATCCACCTTGAGATTAAATGTCCTTTGTCAAATGGTCATTTCAATGCTCTGTTTAAAATTGTCTCCACTTACCTGGAAGCTGAATTGTAATATTCCTTTCATCTTGAAGATGTCTTAAATTTATTTTCTCTATTATAATTTAATTCTAATCCTAGTTGTTTGCTTTGTGCAATAACAACCACCACTGAATGTTGATCTTTTTCACTGCTTGCACTCAGTATTGTTTCATCTGTATTTCTTATATTGTTAATGTTTTGTCCTCCAATGATTTTTCCTAGTGTCTTTTTAATTTCTTGTTTTTCCACTACATAGGGGGAAACAAAGATAAGAAGTCATTACACATTCCTGTCATCACCTCTTTTGCTTTTCTGATATTGACTTTCTTTGTTATCAACTTTTATGACAGCAGATTTTTCCCAATATATCAATCAATCAATCATGTGCCATGCCGGAAAGCGTGGGCGGTCATGATTCGCCATTTCACTCGATCACCAGAGTCGTGGATCAGCTCAGTGTTCCTGTCTCGTCCATGCCATGTGGCCAAGCCATCCAGGTATTTTCCTCTCGGTCTTCCTCTTGGTCTGTTCCCCTCGATCTTGCCAGCTGTCATCAAGTTCTCCAGTCCATTTCTTCTCATAACATGTCCAAAAAATTTTGACTGTCTTCGTCTAATTTCTCTAATCAATCTACGATTTTCATTTGTCTCTTGTAGTACTTGGTCATTGGTTTTTCTATCTGTCCATGGTATTCTTTGCATTTTCCTCAGAAACCACATTTCTGCAGCCATCAGATGTTTTTCAGCTTGACTGCATATTGTCCAAGTTTCACATCCATACAAAAGAACAGGCTCTATGTATCCCCTCAACACTCTTTTTCTCGTTTCAATTGACATCATTTTATTGGTCAGAATGTTTTTCATCTTACTAAAGGCTACTTTCGCAATGGCGATTCTTGTTCTAATCTCTTCAAGGCATCTGCCATCAGATGTTATGACTGTTCCGAGATAATTGAACCGATTCACTTGTTGAAGAATATTCCCATTTACTTGTATATTACATTGTGGTACTTCGTTCTTCCTAGTGACGACCATAACCTGTGTCTTCCTACAATTTAATTCCAACCCCAGCTGCTCACTGTGTACAACCACAGCGTCTACTAATTGTTGCAGATCCTGTGCATTGTCTGCAATCAATACTGTATCATATGCATATCTAATGTTATTTATGTTTCGTCCTCCAATGCTGATTCCATTTAGGTCTTCTACATTTCTGAAAATATTTTCACTGTATAAGGAAAAAAGATCTGGAGACATTACACATCCCTGCCTAACACCTCTCTTAATAGGTTGGTATTGTCCTACTTCATTATCAATTCTTATGGCAGCTTGTTGTTTCCAATATATGTTTTTTATAAGTCTAATGTCTTTCCCATCAATTTGTAGATCTGCAAGCATATCCACAATGTTGACATGTCTTACTCTATCAAAAGCCTTTGTGTAGTCAATAAAGCAAAGATGTATATCCTTGTTTACTTCTAAAGCACGTTCAATAACTGTTCGCAGCATATACACAGCATTTACTGTACCCTTTCCTTCTACAAAACCACATTGTTCTTCCCCTATTTCAGGTTGTATTTTCTTCCTCACTCTTTGCATGATAATTCGTAACAAAATCTTTGTGATGTGACTCATTATACTAATTGTTCTATGTTGATCACATTCTAAGGTTCCTGATTTCTTTGGGATTGCAATAAATACAGAATTACATAATTCAGAAGGTATATCTCCAGTATCATATAATGTGTTCAGCAGTCTAGTGACTTGCTCTAGTCCAAATTCTTCTAAAGCTTTAATCATTTCTGTTGTGATGTTATCTGCACCAGGGGCCTTGCCAGCTTTCATATGCTTAAGAACATTTTGAACCTCCCAATATAAGTTCATTAAAATTCTACAGTTTTTTCCCCATCGATATTGGGATCTGCCAGCAGTACATAACTGAATTGATAAATTCTCTACAGAATGCGAAAAATAGTTCCTGAGGATCGACCTGGTAGTCCCATTGAGATCCCTCTTCTGCTGCCTTTGATCTCCAATGTAGCATATTCCCTCAACCAACTTCTGCCAAGCCTTCCTATCTTTTGCCATCACCGGAACCTGCTTCCAGGTTCTCTCCATATTTTTTATTTCCGCCTTTAACTCTCTTCACCATATGTTTATAGTCCTCCCTCTGTTTCTTTTGCCCCGTGGGATCCAGAGAAAAGACTTCCTGTTTATCCTAAACAGGTTTTCACAGTGTGTACTGTCCACTTTTACTCACTTCTTGATTCCCTGAAATTGCTTAGTTCTGTTCATAAGCTCTGCATTAGTGATTCTGTCATACCATAATAATCCTATTCTCGCAGGAACCAGTTAAAGTTTTTAATTCATTAGTAATTGTATTAGTTGTTCTCCGTGTTTCTGAAGCATACAGCAATACTGATTTGACGTTAGAGTTAAAGATTCAAAGTGTGATACTAGATTTAATTTCTTTTGACTTTCACACATTTCCTAAAGCTATGAAAGCTCGTCTTGCCTTTGGTATTTTAAAAAATAAAATCTATCAGTTCCCTGTCTCAGTCAGCGTTGTTGCCTAAATATGTATAGGAATCCAGCTTTCGCAGGGAAGTTTCTCCAAGGTAGATTGGATTATTATATGCTTGATTCATTCTCATTATGTTTGTCTTTCCCTTATGAAATTTTAGACCTAATTGCTGTGACATCCCTTCAGGTTTGGTTTGTCCTGCTTTCATGGCACTAGAAAATTTGCTGAAGTCAAAAGAAATGAATACGAATAGAAACAAAATGCATCAGGCACTTGTGTTGACTTGATTTTGAACTGTGTTAAATGTTATCATGAATGCCAGGCCCTAAAATCAGCGGAGAAGAAGACCAAGCAGACATTGAAGGATGTAGCAACAGCAGCCAGCATTAACAAGACCAGAAAGACTTTCTGGTAAGTGTTGAAGACATAATTTTAAGTACTCTTAACGTTTTTAAAGAAACTACTCTATTTAAATGTAGTTGTATATTCTACTTGGATAGAAACTCAAAGGTATAAAAAGAAAACAGTTAAAAAGCAAAATGATCATCTTCATTGCACCAGGTTTAATCTTGTCTCTCTTAGTCTCTTCTATCAACTAACCATCTGCCAAAGGTGTTGCACAGAGCAGGAATTCTGTAGTTCTGGTGAGTCTTCCAGGGGTCTCTGAAAAAGCTCCATTTATGAATCAAATGACAGTCCAAAAATGAACCCATAACCTGAACACAAGACCTGACCACTTCCCCATAGACCCCCAAACATACAATGTTGATGATTAGTTATTCTTGATCTTCATGTATGTCGTCTAGAGCAGATGTTGGCAATCATGACTCTCCAATCTTCTCTGTCCTGTTATGTTTTGATGAAGTTGTTGTTATTTGTTGTCCAGCTATGTAAGATCTCCACAAACATCTTTCTCTGTCTTCTTCTACCTGTCTTGCCTTGTGTTTTTCCAACATGTGACTAGTGTCTCTATTTCACCTCTTATGTTCTTCATCATCATCATCATCATCATCATCATCATCATCATCCAGTGCCTTGCCAACTGGCATGGGCGATCATGCTTCTCCACAATTTGCCATCTCCAACGTCATGAATCAATTCGTTTGTTGACTCCCTTCCGTGCCATAACATAAGACTGTCAAGAATTTTTTCACGATGTCTTCCTCTGTCTCTCTTTCACAAATCTTTCCAGTTATCACAGTATGTTCCAGTTTTCATCTTCTCATAAGAGAGTGGCCAAACAATGATGGCTACTTCTTTCTGATGGTTTTGGTAAGTTGCCTTCTTCTGTTCATATGCTCCATAAATTTCATTTGTCTTTTCCTCATGGTTTTTATGTGTGATGTTGAACATCAACAGCTTTGTACCTCATTATTTGTTTTTTTTTTCTGTTGACTATATTCTCAACATTCTTCTCAAACACCTCATCTCCACTAGATTTGATAGTAATCATTCAGTTAAGAGCTGCCTCCACAGAGAAGGTTAGCTAATATCTCCAGCACTGTCTGTTTTTGATTGTACATTCTAACAGTGCGGTTTGCCTACCACTTGCTTCCCTGCCTTCACCATTTTTTTTCCAGTTCCATTTTTATAAGCCTATCATATATTTGAATTTGATTGCAATATTTTACTTATTACTTTGTCATTTATTCCTCAAGCTCTCTTTTCCAATTTTCTCAAGAGCCTGTCTATTTCTTTGTTTCTGATGTCTTAAATACACTTAATATTACATGAATTGGAAGATAATTGATGGGCATTGTTTCGAACTTATAGTTCCTAATTATGTCATATTCCTATTAATCTTATAGGCAGTAAGACTGAATGTCTAGTCTTCTTAAGTAAGGGCAAAACAGGTCCTGTTTGTATTTTCCACTTATTAAACCCCTCTTAATTTTACAGTTAAGAGTAGGCCATCCAACAACTGTCCTGGCAAAATTTTTACCAACGACCTCAGAGAATATTGATTGAATGTGATTCTTGCCTACATACATCCTGGAATCCTAGCATGTGCTGCAGAGTTATTGCTCTGTGTTGAGATCCTCTTTTGTATGATCTATGGGAGTAAAAATGAGGGGGATTCAAATTAAAACCTTAAATTGTTTTGGTAAAATATTCTGAAAAAGTAAAGAACAAATGTATCATGTTTTGATGCAGTCACCACTGCGTCCAATGCAAATCCTCTGGCAACAATAAAGTGCTTAGATTCCTGCAGAAAAAAAAATTCTCTTGGCCGTATGTGTAACCACTCTGGGGTCACTACTCTGTGTGCCTGACAGAAGTCATGCCATTTTGACAATTCCTACTCCATTCACATACTTGCTGGGTTGACAGGCATGCATCGCAATATTGGACCTTCATTCGCCGATAATGTCTATAGGTTTAACCCTTTCACTGATCAAAGAACTGATAACAGAAGCACTGCTCCTTTTTGGTGAATGTCAAAAGTGGGGCAGCCTATCTTTAAACTGTCCTTATGAGGTCACCGTGTTCCTCTGCCCTGTGATGTCATATGCTTGACTTTTGACATCCTTAACAACAATATTGAAAGATTGCAAGACAATGGCATGGTTATTGTTATTTCTATTACACTTTTAACTCCCCCGATGGTGTTTCCACCTTGTCGTGGTGGGGGAGCTTGAGTTTCTCAATGACCCTGAGAGCTATGCCGGCGGTAGCGTAGCTACCAGCAGGGCCTCCCAAGCCGGACAGGTCAAAGGGTAGAGAACAAACAAAGAGAAACACCCTGGTCCTCCAGGTTGGGGGTTGAAGCGTGGGGTTAACATCCCCACCTTTGTAAAAACCTTTCTTTGTTACGAAACAAATACATGAGCCTCGATATCGGACTGACTTATCTGGACAACAACCTTGGAACGTTAAAGGACTTTTGAGATTTGGAACATGGAATGTACGGACACTATATCAAGCTGGAGCGGCCGAAGAACTAACCCGGGAGCTGGTTGAATATCAAATGGATATCACAGCAATTCAAGAAATAAGGTGGCCAGGAGAGGGTACTTTAGAGCAAAATGGAATGATTATAATATATGGAGGAAACACCCAAAATAAACATGAATTAGGAACAGGATTTGTCATCAAAAAAGAGTTATGGGGGAACATTTTAAACTTTAAAGCTTTTAATGACAGGATTAGTAAATTACGAATAAAAGGTAAATGGAAAAATATAACGATGATTAATGTACATGCACCTACTGAAGAGAAAGAAGATGATATTAAAGAAGACTTTTATAATGATCTGGAAGATGTCATAGAAGAAACCCCCAAACAGGACATCCTGATTGTGCTGGGAGACTTCAATGCAAAAATAGGTAGAGAGCAAACTAATAAAAAAGTGGCCGGTATGGAAAGCCTACATACAACTTCAAATGATAATGGATGGAGAGTCATCAACCTGGCAGAAGCCAAAGGACTGCAGATTAGCAGTACCAGACTACAAAGAAAGGATATACACAAACAAACTTGGAAATCATGTGACAAGAGAACCTATAATCAAATAGATCACATTTTAATTAACAACAGAAATGCATCAAACATACAGCAAGTCAGAAGTTATAGAGGAGCTGAGTGCCACAGTGACCATTTCCTCGTTGGAGCAAAATTTAAAATAAAACTTAAGAGAGCTTTCTATACTAAATTACAAAGATTACACCCAACATATAACAGAGAAAAACTACAAGACATTACAGTCAAAGAGAAATTTACAGATGAAATAAAATGTAAACTTGAAACTTTTCAAAACCCTTTGGAGGAAAGCGTTGACCAAACTTGGTTGAACATCAAGAATACACTTCAATCTACCGCAGAAGAATGTCTCGGTGTGTCAACCACGCATAGAAAGAACAGATGGTTCAATCAAAAATGTGAAGAAGCAGTCACTAAGAAGAAGAATGCCAGACATGTATGGTTAAATGACATCAATAACATCCAAAAGGAAGAGCATTATAGAAATGAATGTAAAGAGGCTACAAAAATAGTCAGACAGCAGAAGCGAGAATATATGAGTAATATAATCAAAGATATGGAAACTAATCACCAGAAAAATGAATCCAGAAAGTTTTTTAAAGTACTGAAGTCAATGAAACGAGGGCACCAACAAAACACATATGGTTTAAAAGACAAAAATGGGAATATGATAAATACCAATGAAGAAATGTGCAACACATGGAAAGAATATTTTATTGAATTACTAAATTGTGAAGCTCCAAGTAACATTTTCCCACAGGAAGAGGTTCTAACATGCGAACCACAAATTGAAGAACCTACATTTGAAGAAATCCTATATGTAATCACACGACTTAAAAACAATAAGGCAACTGGGACTGATGGAATTGCTGCTGAATTTATAAAGGCAGGTGGCCATGCATTACATCTAAAGCTATACGAACTAATAATAAAAATCTGGAGGACAGAAGAATTACCCCATGACTGGAAAGAGTCATTATTGATACCTATCTTTAAGAAAGGAGACAAGTTCCAATGTGGAAATTATAGAGGAATATCACTACTGTCCACAAGCTATAAGATACTATCCGCAGTATTACTAAATAGACTAAAACCATATTCAGAAGACATATTAGGTGACTACCAGGCGGGTTTTAGACAAAACAGATCAACAATAGATCAGATATTTATCTTACGACAAATAGCCGAGAAACATTGGGAATATAAAAGAGATCTCCATAACATTTTTGTGGATTTTAAAAAGGCTTATGATAGTGTCCATAGGAATAGTCTATGGAATGTTATGCAGGAATTTGGAATACCAAGGAAGTTAATTAACATGACCAAACTATGCATGGAAGATACTTATAATATAGTAACATATAAAGGCAGGAAATCAGACCCCTTCCAAATAACATCTGGCTTGAAACAGGGTGATGCACTATCGCCGCTACTCTTCAATCTGGCTCTAGAGAAAGTTGTAAGGAAGGTAAAGGAGGAATGTGATATTGGAGGAACATCCAGGCTGCTTGGTTATGCAGATGATATAGATATTATAGGGCAAAGTGAACAAAAGACATTAGAAATATTGACTCACTTAAAGGAAAAAGCCCAACAGATGGGGCTGGTTATCAACCAAGATAAGACAGAATATATGGTAATTTCAAGAGACGGAATGGCTAAAAACTCTGGCCACATACAAATAGATAATATGACCATTAAAAGAACGGAAACATACAAATACCTGGGTACAATCTTCAACTGCTCCAACATCATAAGGGAAGAAATACAAACTAGAATCAACTCTGGAAATAAGATATACTATGCACTACAACATCTACTAAAATCAAAGGCGCTATCTCGTAACACCAAAATCACAATATACAAAACACTGATCAGACCAGTTGTGCTGTATGGCTCTGAAACCTGGAGTACAACGAAAGGAGACGAAGCCTTGTTACAAACCTTTGAGAACAAAATTTTAAGACGCATCTTTGGACCCATTAGGGATACACAAAGTGGAGAGTGGAAAAGAAGAAGTAACAAAGACATTTATGATTTGTTTAAGTCCCCGCTAATCACTGGTATCATGAAGGCTAATAGACTACAATGGCTGGGGCATATAGAAAGAATGGAAGATAATAGGGAAACAAAACTCGCTTACACTCAGGAAATAAATGACCGTAGACCCCGAGGTAGACCAAGAAGGCGGTGGAGAGATAATATACATACAGACCTACAAGCACTTGGAATCAACGACTGGCAAGAGAAGGTCCACCAGAGAGACGAATGGAGACAGATTGTATTTGCAGCAAAGAACCTCAATGGCTCGGAATGCTGAAGAAGAAGAAGATTACACTTTTAAGGTTTTCATTTGAAGCCCCCTCGTAAAATAGGATCACTTATAAAATATGGCACCCAGAACCAATTTTTTTCATTATCTATTATAATTTTGCATTTAGAATATGAAGTTTACATTTCATTTTACAAATTACTATTAAGAAATTGCTTTTGTAACTGAGTATATAATGCCATATATTTTTCATAAGATTTAAATGATTTGAATATCACAACTTTTTTATCTCTTTCAGTGTTTAGTACTGTCATACACAGCCTATTTCTTAATAGATATCAGATAGTTCTTTTGTTCGAACAGACAGTGAGTTTAGGAGTTTTCCTAAACCTCATACTGTGGTGACCTAACTTGGGCTACTGCAGTTTCTGCCATGAGATGACCTTTTTTCACTCTTTTGTTTGATTGTAGGTTTGAGAAGTTTCTGTGGTTCATTAGTTCCGAGAATTACTTGGTTATTGGAGGACGAGATCAACAGCAGAATGAGATAATAGTCAAGCGGTACTTGAGGCCAGGTTTGTATGACTCCACGTGAATACATATGTACATATGTTTCTTTGTTGCTTCCTTTCTACATTTTTGTGGCTGCGTGGCCGTCTTTATGACTCCTGTCAAGGATTCAGGTGGAGTAACTGTGTTTGTATGTGTCTGTGAGAGATATGCTTAAATAACACGTGTCTTTGTATTCCGTCATTTCAAATGTCTTGTCATCTAATATACCTCATCATCTCACATGTCACATCATTTCACATCTCTGCCATATCATGGTAGATTAGCTGTATTATTTTTTAAATATGCGAGAAAAGAGAGAGAGAGAGAGATATTTAAATTAAAGTGGACCTTGTGTCTCCAGTTTACCATAGTAAATGTGTTTGTGTGTTGATCCCATCAACTATGGTGGCTGTAGCATAATCACTGGCTGGGTTTCCTAAACCATACAGGTGAAAGGATAGGTACCAAACTAAGAGAGACACATACTTGCTGCCTTGCCAGACTGTTGAAAGTCAAAGGCTGGGGAAAGAAAACCCTAAAGAAATGCCTGCTGAAATTAGAAGTATTTGGCCACAAGCTTGTTTGAACAGTGCAGTTTTATTAACTTCGTAATTACAACATGAATGCAAGTTATCACATGGTCTCTTTTAATGTATTTTAGTGTTTTCTTTGTTTTTAAATTCTTAATTAAAACATGCAAACAAGACTCGTGAATGCACCTGAGACATAAAATGTTAAATATGTTTCATGTTAACGCCTTCATGGGTTGGAATGGTGTACAGATCCGCTGTGTGTATTTCTAATTTAAAAACTACCAGGTCTGAATCAAGTTGTGGACAGTTTTTTTTTTGCATATCAGGAATTTAGATAATGTTAAAAGCTCCTCCATATCTTGGTGTAGAGCCTGGTCTTATCTGATAAGGTTTTTAAAAAATACAAGGAATCCCAAGTAAAAATGGTAAAGGTAGTCCCATAGTAGATCAGAGCACTTGCGGGAATGTCCCAAGTGCAACAGTGTGATTCTTGATTTCCTATTTCATATTTCTTCAGTTAGAAATCAGAAAGAGGAGACTGCAGCATTTTATTGCTCAGGCTAAATTCCAAACATGATGGAACTACCAAGAGTAGAAAATATTTATAGCTTATCAATCTCAGATTTTTGTTCAGGGTTCGCTCGCTTTCAACTCAAGCATTGTCCATACTTGTGATACTACTTGTAGTGCACTGGACTGAATTTTGTGTGTGGATTAGCTTTCCCTATTACCAGTGTCCCTCACCATCAGACAAACCCACTCCAATTTCTGAGGTATTTGTAATTTACATCCCCAAGTCAAGGACGAAAAGTCAGCAAATTTTGTCCAGCTGACCCAGAGTAGGGGTTGAACACACTACCACAGCATTAGCACACAAAAAGTTGAAGATCCATTCAAAAAGTTGAAGATCCATTCAGCCATGCTGACCTCGAATCTCGTGTGATTTGGTAATTAAAGAGAAAGCACCACGTGAATTTCCCAAAAATAAAGGTATGGGTAGTGACAAGGCTGGATTTATGGTGGAGAGAGATGTTCAAAAACTTTGTTCCAGTCTTGACTAACTAACCTGACATAAGTTGTCTTCCATCTGTTTTAACAAGTTGCTTGTTATATACTTCATGTAGGTGACCTCTATGTTCATGCTGATCTTCATGGAGCCAGTAGCTGTGTTATTAAAAACCCAGGAGGTAAGAGTTGCACTTGCTTGCAAACATTCACTTAACCCTTTACAGGGCAGACGCTTGTCCATTTTGTAGCCCTGAACGGCCAAGATTTTTTCAGGTTTGGAAAAAGTTCGGGTCGCGTTAGTAAAAACATCACAAATAAGGTGTTAGTCAACCGATTTTAGTTAAATAAACAACACAATGAAGGGAAAAGCATGCAGAATATGTTACTCATGTGATTGTTGCCGGTAATCCATACATGAACACAAATATTTACGAAATACGGCATGTTGTTTGTGATTTTCCGTCACCTATACGGCAATATACAAACACATTTTCAGAATCATAATCACTTTCTTTAAAGTCCGACTCACGACTGCTAATGCAAAGTAACGCTTTGCACTGATATCTAGCTCCGATTAATAGTCAACTTTGTGCCCTTTAATGTCATTTAAAATGAACCTAGCGAAATCTCGGCTATCACTTGAAGAATCGCCGAAATCCATTTTGAAAAACAGCGTAAAAATCCCGAAAACTATCAAAAATTGTCCTTAAAAGTCCGTTTAAATTGATACTATCGCGTTTACAAATGGCGGCCACGTTGTCAAGCTGTAGGCGAAAGCGAAAGTAGCCGTCGGAAGTGTCGGAAAGCCGAGAGATCGCGATTTTACAATGCATAATAGTATCGGCCGGAATTGGCCGCTACGATCGTTTTCTCGCATCGGCCGGAATCAGACGCTATGCCTTGTAAAGGGTTAAGAAACTGTTAACCACAGTGTTAATAACCTGAAAAATATGCATATGTTTGTGTGAATATATTGACATGAATTTTATGGTAAAATTTAGAACAATCACAAGTTACATTTGATAAAGTGAAAACAACAATGTATCCTATATGTTCTTTGTAAATGACAATTATAAAACTTGTCCACGTCATCATCATCATCAAGTATGTTGCCGACTAGCATGGATAATCCAGTTTTTCAGTTTTTCTCTTCTCATAATGTGGCCAAAAAATGATGACTGTCTTTTTCTGGTGTTTTTGATCAGAATTGTGAGATCCACATCAGAAGATGTATAATTTGTGTGGATTATAAACATATTAGGATTGTCACTGGTGTTGTAGAATTCATGCACAGAATGGAACATTTAGCATGATCTAAAGATTAGATTGGACACAAATGGATAGTGTGACAGTTTGGTGAAGTTGGCATTGAATTCAGTACATTTTGTGTTATATTTTCCTTTTCATTTAACCCCATTTTGTTTACAGCAAACCCAGTACCACCAAAAACATTAAATGAGGCTGGAACTATGGCTATCTGCAACAGTGCAGCTTGGGATTCCAAGGTTGTAACGTCTGCCTGGTGGGTTTATCATGACCAGGTGTCCAAGACTGCCCCGAGTGGAGAGTATCTAACCACTGGTAGCTTTATGGTCAGAGGTAAGATTAATAGAATTTCACAATATGCATAAACATTTTCATAACAATGATATTACATGTCTAGGTGTAGCAGTCCTTGCTATAATAAGTAAGCCATCGATTACAGAAAATATGATATTTGGAAAGGGCAAATTTGGTATATTCTCCAGTTGTTGCTTCTTACAATGTGAACTGTCTGGGTCAGAATAAATTAAAATATCTGGGAGAAATTATCATTTGGTGGTATGTATGGTTTATGATTTCGAGAATGATTTTGTTCGCTGGAAATGACTGTGGTTGAGCTAGGAATAGATGAAAATGCATATAAAATGTGAATAGTTGTCTGATCAAGTTATTCGGCCTGAAGATATGTATGGAGTTTTTTTTAAACAAGTTATCCTCTTTGAATCTTGCTTTCTGACCTCCCATAAACATTTTTGAAACATTCTTGTGGCAGTTTCCCCTTGTCTTCCATATAAGAGATTTACATGCTGTAAATATCTCTTGTGGGTAGCATTTTTAATACACCAAATGGTCACATGTTAAAGCTGGCAGAGGCAATTGCCATTCACTCACAGAAACCAACTTTATGCAATCAAGAAGACATGATAGTCAGTTTAAAATTACTATGGCAGACAATTCATATTACTGTGTGAATATTTGTGTTATATATTTCAGCTAGAAGGATTCATTTAATTACTTTAGTTTATGTTGTGTGATTTCTGCAGTATGTACCTGATAAAATGCATTGAACTATATTGAACAGGCCAGGCAGTAAAGTATGCAATCTATTGTTTGTATCTTCCTTATTCAAATTCACTACGGGAATACCTTGTTTTAAGCTTCCTTAATGTTTGGAATTCTGCAGGATAGCGGCTAATTATTTTCTACTCTTTAACTTTTCCAACATGCAAGTGATCTTTAGTATGCCCAGGGACCTACTATTTAATTGCCCGTAACCATGAAGGTTTAAACATCTGATCTACCCCCTATGAATAGATACCTTGACCGATATGTGCGTATATGTTTGTGTTAAGTTTCTGTCAAGTCTGTTTACATTTTATGTTAATATTATTGCATTCTGTAGGTTTGTAATTCACCATCATCATAACATACTATACGGGCAGCACAGGTGAAATGTTCCTCCATACAAATCCGTCCACTGTGATTCTGATAAATTCGATCATTGATCATTTTCTATGCTACTTTGTCAACAAATCCAGCATTTTCACTCTCTTTCAACCTTTCTTTAACACCCTTGATCTACCTAATTGACACAAATCTTTACAGTATATCTGTTTTTAAATGTAATATGTATATACATTTTATTTCCAATTTTCTCCCCAATAGGAAAGAAAAATTTTCTTCCTCCATCGTACCTCATCTATGGTTTTGGATTCATGTTTAAGGTAAGGACCAATACATGTTTTGTAGAGCTATTACAAACGCTATCATATCATAGATAAACTTCTGTGATTTTGCAGGCTCGGTTCTAGACCACCTAAGTAAAGATAATAATACAATGAAACAAGTCACATGCATATTTAATTTTTGGTTCCCGGTGGATTTAAATCATATTTAGGCTGTTTATTAAGTGTAATAGAGATATGTAAAAGATTTTATTTTAAAGACAAAAAATATGTTGATAACATACTGTTCAGGCAGTTATGATATAAGTACAATTATGCAGTTTAAATATTTTATTTAATTAAGATTAAAGTAGATTTCGGAGAATTAGGGCAAATGCAAAGTTCCCTACATGCTATTATAATATATAATATATTTTTAAACTATTATAATTTGTGATTAACTATTTCTTAACTGTGTTATATTATGTATTTGATTTATTTTGTTTGTTTAGTTGTAACTGATTCATTTCTTGACTATAGTCTGATTTGTAATTGATTTATGTCTTTGCTTGGTTCACTAGCTAGAGGAAGGCAGCATAGAGCGTCACCTAGGAGAGAGAAAAATTAAGATAACTGATGATGATGCTGTGTCAGTTATAGATTCAACAACAGCATCAGTACCTGAAAGCGACGACATAGACATTGATATTAGCGATGAGAGCAGCAGTGAAGAGGATGATGAGGCTGAGGAGAAGAATTTGATCTCCTCATGTGGCACAGCATCCAACCACCTTTCACAGAATACAGATGCCGATAATGATAGAAATAATGGAGGAACCTTGCAGACAAGTGAGAAGAACAGTTCAGATGAGGATGAAGTAGCACAGGGGAAGTCTGAACCAGCTGTTGACAGCGCACCCACATCTAAAGAGAAATCACAGGTTAAAGTCAACAGTGCTCACACAGACAAAGAGACATCATTGAAAGATGATGTCCAAGACTTTGAGTTTCCAGACACCAGTATAAATTTGCTACATGTCAAGGGGGACAAGTAAGCATTCTGATTTTATTTAAGCATTGTTTCATATTGGCATTCCCACTTGTATTTGCAAATCCATTTATTTCTTTTTCAAAATTTCATATTCTTAAATACTGGTAAATCATTGATGAGTCTTTTTCTCTAGCTTCTAAAGATTCATGTGTTTTAAACACAACATTTCTGTGCTCTGAGTTTATTATATGTGCAAAGATGAATTACTGCCATAATTTTGACTGGTACCTTGCTGTCTTGATAGTCGATAGTTTGTAAAATTGAGTTACACCTTTCCATATCACAAATCCTGGGCATGTGTTGTCCATGCAGCATGATCTCTCTCTTTTGGCCTGCCTAGTTTACTCCAGAGGAAAGGTAACACCAATATGTCTGGAACAAGACAAGCTGCAGAAGCAGCCAGATCAGCAAAGCAATGCTCTATCTGTCCGCCTGTCAGAGTTTCCATCCTAGACCAGTTGGCGACCAAGGCTCAGGGTCTGGTCCACCTTATGACTATACATTCTTCTCAGATCACCTTTACACTTGACCATTAGTTTGTCATCACAGAATGATTTAAACTACACTACAAGTCTTGGCACTTGTACTACCACACTGTATATATCTCAGTGCATGTTGTCCATCATGAGCTGCAGTAGCATAGTAGTTAATGCACAGCCTTACTGACTCAGTGATCCAGGTTCAGTCCCCAGTAGTAGTTTGTTTTTTTTTCTCCTGCAGGTACAGAACTGAATATTTCTGCTTTTGAATATGAATGTTACAGATTGTTATTACATATTCATTAAATGAAAAAGAGAAACAGATCTATCCAACAAGAACTCAGCATTGAAGAAATGTGATTATTAAGACAAATAAAATAGAGAAAAGGGAAATATTTTGGACATGTAAAAGGCTAGAAACAATAGCTATGGACGAAAGTGTACCAGGGAGATGGAGAAGAGGAGGATCACAGCACAGATAGATTCAAGAGTGATAGATAATTTACACAGCAACAGTGGCAGGACAGGACCACAGCACAGATAGATTCCAGAGTGGTCGATAATTTACACAGCAACAGTGGCAGGACAGGACCACAGCACAGATAGATTCCAGGGTGGTAGATAATTTACACAGCAACAGTGGCAGGACAGGACCACAGCACAGATAGATTTCAGGGTGGTAGATAATTTACACAGCAACAGTGGCAGGACAGGACCACAGCACAGATAGATTTGAGAGCGGTTTATAATTTACACAGCAACAGTGGCAGGACAGGACCACAACACAGATAGATTCCAGAGTGATAGATAATTTACACAGAAACAGTGGCAGGACAGGACCACAGCACAGATAGATTCCAGAGTGGTCGATAATTTACACAGCAACAGTGGCAGGACAGGACCACAGCACAGATAGATTCCAGGGTGGTAGATAATTTACACAGCAACAGTGGCAGGACAGGACCACAGCACAGATAGATTTCAGGGTGGTAGATAATTTACACAGCAACAGTGGCAGGACAGGACCGCAGCACAGATAGATTTGAGAGCGGTTTATAATTTACACAGCAACAGTGGCAGGACAGGACCACAACACAGATAGATTCCAGAGTGATAGATAATTTACACAGAAACAGTGGCAGGACAGGACCACAGCGCAGATAGATTTGAGAGCGGCAGATAATTTACACAGCAACAGTGGCAGGACAGGACCACAGCACAGATAGATTCCAGAGTGATAGATAATTTACACAGAAACAGTGGCAGGATGGGTACAGCACAGATAGATTTGAGAGCGGTATATAATTTACACAGCAACAGTGGCAGGGCAGGACCACAGCACAGATAGATTCCAGAGTGATAGATAATTTACACAGAAACAGTGGCAGGATGGGTACAGCACAGATAGATTTGAGAGCGGTATATAATTTACACAGTAACAATGGCAGGACAGGACCACAGCACAGATAGATTCCAGAGTGATAGATAATTTACACAGCAACAGTGGCAGGACAGGACCACAGCGCAGATAGATTTGAGAGCGGTAGATTATTTACACAGCAACAGTGGCAGGACAGGACCACAGCACAGATAGATTCCAGAGCGGTAGATACAAGAGTGATAGATAATTTACACAGCAACAATGGCAGGACAGGACCACAGCACAAATAGATTCCAGAGTGATAGATAATTTACACAACAACAGTGGCAGGACAGGACCACAGCACAGATAGATTCCAGAGCAGTAGATAATTTACACAACAACAGTGGCAGGACAGGACCACAGCACAGATAGATTTCCAGAGTGATAGATAATTTACACAGCAACAGTGGCAGGGCAGGACCACAGCACAGATAGATTCCAGAGTGATAGATAATTTACACAGCAACAGTGTCCGGACAGGACCCCAGCACAGATAGATTTGAGAGCGGTAGATAATTTACACAGCAACAGTGGCAGGACAGGACCACAGCACAGATAGATTCCAGGGCGGTCGATAATTTACACAGCAACAGTGTCAGGACAGGACCACAGCACAGATTCCAGGGCGGTAGATAATTTACACAGCAACAGTGGCAGGACAGGACCACAGCACAGATAGATTCCAGAGTGATAAATAATTTACACAGCAACAGTGGCAGGACAGGAGCACAGCACAGATAGATTCCAGAGCGGTCGATAATTTACACAGTAACAGTGGCAGGACAACTGACTTATGAGAGAAATTTTGAAATACCCTTATGGGCTAAAATCATTTTCAGGTGATGGGGTTGGGGTATCCCCTATTCAAGGAGAAGCAAAGATGACTCCTTCCTTCTACTAGCCCAGTGGTTCTTAACCGGGTGTGTGTGTGTGTGGGGGGGGGGGGGGGGATTTTAGGGTTTCCCATGGGAGGAATTAAGCTTATTTCAAGATCATGTTAATACAATTAAACAAGAACCGATTACTTGATATTGTTTTTCTCTCCATACCTTACGGTTCTGTACTTATCGCCTTCTGAAATTTGTTTTATAATGTAAGTAGACCCGCAAGTCAAGTTTTATGTCTAGACTTATTCTAGTATGTGTTAATAAATTTAGCTTCCATTTTTATGTATACTGTGTAGGGGCGGGGGGAATTTATAGGGAGGAAATACGAAAGGGGGGCAATGACATTCTGAACATATTGTGAAGGGATGCATGGGCCAAAAAAGGTTGAGAACCAGTGTACTAGCATATAGGGCACCCCTGGACAAGATGGAGTACTTGTTTAGCTGCCCCGCCTTCACCCTTGCTCTGTTCCCATCAATTTTACCAGCTGACACTAAGTTTTCAAGCTTATTTTTCCTCATAATGTCCCCAACAAATCTTGACAGTCTACATTGACTTTCTCTAGTTAATTTACTTTCCCCGTTCAATTTTCTGCCCATCCATGGTATTCTTTGCATTTCCTCAGAAACAACACTGTCACTACCATTAGATGTTTCTCAGCTTGTCTGCTTATTGTCCATATTTCACACAGACATCAGGAGTTTATAATCTCTAATAAGACAAATAATATTTAAAATCAGAAATGAAGCAACAATACTAGCCTGAATACTGATTAGTATGGCATATAAATGGGAGTGCTTATTCTGTCTGACTGTTTATGTTGTCCCTCAGGTATGAACTACACAGACAGTGGAGTACAGCCAGTACAAACAGTGACAAGCCAGATACATTCTTCCTTGGGGATGGTATGCCAGTGACACTTGGAGAGAAGGTAGGAGATACACTGATGAACAAGACAGTTGTGGTTTTATTGTAAATTATGGACCATTAGTAAACAAGCGACATAATTGTGGTTTTACAGAAGCCGCATAATTGTGGTTTTATAGAAGAATGCTACAATTACCTTGGAAAGCCAAATGAGTAATTTAAATGTTTTGAAAAATATCAAGATAACTACCACACACATAAATCAGAAGCAGTCAGATTTTTTGAGCATGTTAACAAAGAAAAAAAATATGAAACATGTTACTTTAAAGAATTTTGAAGGGGAAAAAAAAGATAGATCAAGACAAGATTTTTGATAACCTTTTATCATAGCATGAAAACTATTAGCAAACAGATGGAAGCATGTTGGAGATCAAGAGATGGTGAGAAGCTTGATCACCCATGCCAGTTGGCAAGGGACTTGCTGGTGTTGGTGGTTTTATTCAATCTTCAGGTTATGTTTACAAGTGGCAAAGGACCTCTTCTCTGTAAAGGAGAATAGGACTACTGTGTTACAAACAGTAATGGGATGTGTGGTCTGCTTAAAATAAATTATCAAATGGGCATTGTAGGAAGTATGCTGAATCAGATCAGAATTATACTATGCATTACCACTAATAAAACTGGGATGTTTCTGATCAGAACATAAATGGTGTTTCTTATGGATCATAACTGACATTGTAAATCCTGCCTTGTTTTGTATCAGAAATGAATGTATTCACATACTTAAGGTGTCCAGCCTGAGAGATTAACATGATTGACATACTTTATGTAATCAGAAACTCAGAGATTAACATGAATGACATACTTTTTGTAATCAATGATGATATTTTTTTTAAATTTAAAACAAAATAACTTATACTACGACACAATGAATTGATGTTTATATTATAACTAGCTGACCCGGCCCGGCTTCGCCTAGGCCCTGGAGGGGATCTATCTATCTATCAGTCTGTCTATCTGCTTGTTTGTCTGTCTGTCTGGCTGACCCGGCCCGGCTTCACCCAGTCCCTGGTGGGGAGCATGTCATTTAATTTATATACGTAGTCATATAAGCTCCCGTTCCCGACTATCTGTCTGTCTGTCTGACCCAGCCCGGCTTCACCCAGTCCCTAGTGGGGAGCATCTCATTTAATTCATATAGTAGTCATATAAGTTCCCGTTCCCGACTATCTGTCTGTCTGAGCCGGCCTGGCTTCACCCAGTCCCTGGTGGGGAGCATGTCATTTAATTCATATAAGTAGTCAAATAAGCTCCAGTTCCCGACTATCTGTCTGTCTATCTATCTGACCCGGCGTGGTTTCGCCCAGCTCCTGGCGCACAGTAACTTAAAAGAATGTCCTTCCACACACCATCCATTATTTTTAATGAAAACTGTTTTTAATCACCGACATGACAGTTGATAACTTCTTTAAGCAGAAAAAGATGGGTTACAATGTTATGCATTAGCATTATTTTTATGAAAACTTTGAAAATGCCTTAAAGATTATATCATTATTTATTATAACTCATATGCCTGAAAATAACTATAGACAAAGAGTTTAACAATAGTGCAAGTAAGTCCAACAATATGACTATAAAGTATATAGAAATGTTATTAAAAGTTATGCCCCTTGAAATAACTTTTCTAGAGGAAGTCCCCCTGCTATATAGAAATTATATAATGAAATATTAAATGTTATTAAGTAAGTAGCCGATTTTACACTAAGAAACTATTACTGTCGGTTGCACAGGAATGAAAGGAAGACGTGTAGAAAATTTCATCTCAATCGGATGTACCGTTATCGAACCCATCCAATACATAGCTACATACACACCCACATACACTCTTTTTATAGATATAGACTAGCTGACCCGGCCCGGCTTCGCCCAGGCCCTGGAGGGGATCTATCTATCTATCAGTCTGTCTGTCTGCTTGTTTGTCTATCTGTCTGTCTGTCTGGCTGACCTGGCCCGGCTTCACCCAGTCCCTGGTGGGGAGCATCTCATTTAATTCATATAAGTAGTCAAATAAGCTTCCGTTCCCGACTATCTGTCTGTCTGTCTGTCTATCTATCTGACCCGGCGTGGTTTCGCCCAGCTCCTGGCGCACAGTAACTTAAAAGAATGTCCTTCCACACACCATTCATTATTTTTAATGAAAACTGTTTTTAATCACCGCCATGACAGTTGATAAGTTCTTTAAGCAGAAAAAGATGGGTTACAATGTTATGCATTATGCATTATTTTTATGAAAACTTTGAAAATGCCTTAAAGATTATATCATTATTTATTATAACTCATATGCCTGAAAATAACTATAGACAAAGAGTTTAACAATAGTGCTAGTAAGTCCAACAATATGACTATAAAGTATATAGAAATGTTATTAAAAGTTATGCCCCTTGAAATAACTTTTCTAGAGAAGTCCCCCTGCTATATAGAAATTATATAATGAAAAGTAAATGTTATTAAATAAGTAGAAGATTTTACACTAAGAAACTATTATAGTCGGTTGCTCAGGAATGAAAGGAAGACGTGTAGAAAATTTCATTTCAATCGGATGTACCGTTATCGAACGCATCCAATACATAGCTACCCACAAACACACAAAACCACATACACTCTGTTTTATAGATATAGATAATCTTCCTGAGAAACAACACAAATAGATCTAAAGAAATATGGAATTATAAAATGTAATAAAGTTCAAACATAAACAGAAAACGTCTTGGTATGACACGTTGCTAGGCATTATACATTCTTCGTTATAAGGTATGTACATTGTGTCTGTGTTTATTATCTCTCACTGTTTCACAGGAGCTACACATCCCTAACTGTTGTTATTTGGTATTATTAAATCCTGTTGCAGCCGTGACTTCTCTTATCCCTTCCATCTAACTGAGACTATATGTAGAGGACTTCAGTTGTCAGAAGGTTAACTGGTAGTTTGTATAAGAAATTAAAACAATGATCACTCATATGTTGCTGTTATGATTGTGTCTATTTTGCAGATCTCCAGTAAAAGTGGCAAGCTTTCAGCCAAACAGAGAAGGTAAACTGTTGACCAAGAATTTTTCTCATTGCTAATCATTCAAACACTTGTTTATAAACTAAAGATAGGAGATACTGATGAATGTAACTGTGGAACTGGTAAAATGACGACTCAACAGGAGTGCTCAACATATACAGAACAGAGAAAGTTATTCTAGCCTACACCCGCTATATATGAGGACAATATCTGTGGGATGACAGTTGACAGCTGCTTTCTTTGGATATACTCAGGTTGACATTTGAAAGTATGAAGAAGAGGAATTCACATATATAAGAATGCCTATTTCAGGGAAGAGATTTTTTAATACAAACGAATAATAGGGGGGGGGGGGGGGGTGATGTTTATGATATGTCATTAACATCCAATGCCTTGCCGGCTGGCGTGGGAAATCATGCCTCTCCACAAATTGCAATCTCTGACGACATGGATCAATTTGTGTGTTGACTCCCTTCCATCCCATGACACAAGACTGTCAAGAATCTTCTCCCACTGTCTCTCTCTTTCCACAAATTTTTCTGGTTGTCACAATATGTTCCAGTTTTTATTTTCTCATAACGTAGCCAAAAAACGATGGCTGCCTTTTTCTGATATCTGTGGTAAGTTGTCTTTGGAACTTAGCTTCCTTCAAAATGTCCAGATTGCTCATTTTGACTGTTCAATTAATTTCAGCATTCTTCTATAAAGCCAAATCTCCAAGGCTTCCATGAATTTTTTTTGCCTCTTTACTAATTGTCCAGGATTCTATGATATGTAGTATAAAATAATGACCCACCAAAAAGATTCTCGATCTTTGCTAGTTCTCCTGCCTCGTGCATGTACATACTTATTCATTCATTCATTCAGTAGCATGTCCTTTGCAGAACCTTGCTCCCATAACAACTTTCCAGAAAACTTCTCGATCTCAAGCAAGATGTTCCCTGTCTGACACACCCATCTGGAGATCATCCACCACATCCTGCACCCATCTTCTCTTTGGCCTTCCTCTTTCTCTCTTCCCAGCCATATACCCCTCCATTATTGTTCTCTCCAAACTCATGACATTTCAAGTGACCAAAATATTTCAATTTTCTGTTTTATCGTCTTTAATAGCCAATCCTCTAGCTCATATTCAATGCGTCTTGAAGTATGGATGCATTTGTTTGTTTTTTCTTTGCCCAAGATATTCTTAGAACTCGTCTATAACATTTATATTCAAAGGCATTTATGCGCTGTTCAGCTTGTTTAGTAAGTGTCCAGGTCTCACAGGCGTATGTTGCAATGGGAAAGATGCATGCTCTTAAAAATCTAATTTTTGTAGTTCTATCAGTCCCACTCCATAATTTATTCAGTTGTTTTAGTCTTTGAAGAGCAATTGATAGTCATCGTTTAATTTCTTTCATTGTGTCACCATTGTTGGTAATCAATGACCCAAGATATTCAAAATTTTCCACCACCTCCAATTTTTCCTCATTAACATATATTTCTTTCTCCATATTAGTTTTATCTGTATGCATTATCTTTGTTTTTGCTATGTTAAGATATAAGTTGTGATTTTCACTTATGGTGTCTTCATTGTCAATCTCTTCCCCTTCTTTCAGAAGCCATACTTTCCACGACTGTTCCTTGCCAACGATTGTCATGTTTAATGTGACCAGCGTATTTCAGTTTCTGAGACCTGATGCTCTTTATGAGCCGATTTATTTTTGGTTAAGTGTTCTTCATCATTATCTTGTACTGTGATAATAAGCGTGGGAACAAAACTGTTGTATTTGAAACTGAAACTTCTCATGTTTAGATCACACTAGGAGGTACCTCGGCTCAATGGTACCTGCTAGGAGGTACCTCGGCTCAATGGTACCTGCAAGGGTATCAGAGAATGTATCCCACAATTACACATTCTGGTGTTGGTAGATTTTCTCATTTTGCCACGGCAGTTTCCATTTTCATTTACAGCCTACTCTTTATGCATTATAGCTGCCAAGGGATTTGTAACGTGATACAGAGTCTCCTATTTCGTCAGCCACTACCCAAAGATCAGGGGAGATGTAACATCCTTAACGCTTCTGTTTTGAAAAAAGTCATCCAGAACTGATGCAGACTTAAGTCTTTTCTCGTTAGAGGCAGACACCATGGCACTAAATCACTCTCTTCTGCCCTGTATCCTCTATTGGAACATAGGTCCTCAATCAACTCACACCAGGCCATCCTGTCTATTGCTGTATTATGCAGCTCCAACCATATTACTATCTCTGTCTCTAATTCTCTTCTTAGTGTATTTTTAGATCTCCTTTTCATGTGCTTTTTGGGCTTCAAAGACAGGGCTTTCTAATTATACCATTACTAGGCCATTCAGACCACGCACGTTCATGAACAAATACAACTTATGATTCTTGTATAACATTTGATTTTAGTTGTAGTGTTATAATATATGCCAGGTTGTTCAGTATATCTTCTTAATGTGTGTTTTTGATAGGGATTTGAAAAAACAGAAGAAGGGCCAGAATAATGATAAAAGCCAAAGTGATGATGAGGACAGAGTCCCAAAAGATTCTGATGAAGTAACTACATATGCTGATGGTGAATCTGATAGCAGAGATCAATTAAAGGTACTTCCATATTCAACTCTGCCATAGCTTCTCTGACACATCTGTTTTACGGTCACTGTTTGTGCGTCGTTTCCATCTTCTGAACATTGTGGCAGCATTACTTCTTGTTTACAGATCCATGTTTGAATTGTTCACTCCCAGATTTTCATATATACCAGATTCCTGACAAAATATGTCTCTCTAGCAAAACCTGTTTTAAATACTTTAGTTTCAGAACTTGGGAGTCTTATATATTTGTGTGATTAAAAGATGTTTATTTGTTTTATGGTTACCAGTAGCACAATTGCCTTATCCTGGTGCGAGGAAATGCAACCTAAAAATTAAATGGCAGGGCAGACTAGGCCCTAAGACTTGGTTTGCAACTGATCTAGGATCAAAACTGATAGGCAGACAGAGCATTGCTTCGCCGATCCAGCAGCTTCTGCAGCTTGTCTTGATCCAGATGTATTGGTGTTACCTTTCCTCTGGAGTAAACTAGGCAGGCCATGAGAGGGATCATGCATGGGCAATACATGATCTCTACCATTCAGCCCAGGCTTTGTGCTATGGAGAGGTTATTATGCCTCATTTTAAGCACAATAACTATGCAAAACAACGTTTTCCCATAGTAAATGTGAATAACGAAGACATAAACAATGGATTGCACGATTTATTGCCTAGCATATTTTTCTGCATCTTCTCAGGTACATACTGCATAAATCACACAACATAAACTCAAGTGATTTGATAAATTCTTCAAGCTGAACTATACACATATTCACACCGTATTATCAATTGTCTACCATGGTAATTTAAAACTTACTGTCATGTCTTTCTGTTTGCACAAGACTGGCTTCTGCTGATTAATGGTGATTGCTTCAGCGACCTTTAACAAGTGACCATTTTGTGTGTTATACAACACACGAAACGCATTGTCCCTAACAGTCACATGACCGGTATCCAAAATGTGCCGTCCAACCTTCTACGTCATCAATTGGTTGGCACATTGTGGAAACCGGTCATGTGATTGATAGGGACAATAAGTAATGTCTGTCAAGACAGCAAGATGTTAGTATGGTTACCAGTAATAAATTCTTTCTGTCCCAGGCATTATATTATTTGAATATTTCTGTAACAAGAAAACAGACATTTTGATTGGCTTCTACATGCGTGAGAGTAGGTCTTCAATTTTCTTATAATGGAGCAACAAAAACATAGTTATTTCATTTCAAAGCAATGTGTTTGCATAATGAATTTGAATAACAAAGACATAAACAATAAATTGCATGTTTTATTGCCTGGCATATTTCATGACATCTCGTCAGATGTATATTGTAGAATACACACAGCATAAATGAAAGCAATGCGATAAATCCCTCAAGCTGAAACATACAACACACACAAATTTTTATTTTCTTGTTTTAGAATATGTCAATATTGTTTTGAAGAATGTTGCAAATAATGTGGGCAGAGAAGAAAACAAATGTTAAGGTATTGATGGCTGGCGATGTTACAAGATCACTCATCATATCCATAAAGAAAAGTAATTTAGTTGCATATCCTTTACAGAACGTAGCAGTCAACTCTAGCATTTTTTGGCTGTTTTTGATTCCTGGGCAAGTTTATGTTCAGTAGTTTGCTTTCTGAATGACCAGCAGTCATACCATTGTATGGAAACCAATGCAGGATGTCTGCTTCCAAATTGCCCGCAGCTGTGCTTTAAATGCGGTATAGGGGATTTCAATTGCATTTGTAACCTCTTCATTACAGAGCCGATAAAAAGACAAGTGACATGTATGGGGCATCTTTTTGGCCACGTCAACCCCCAGATCTCTAATATGTTTTATTGGCATATCAACATGGGAACTTGACGTCACTTGACTTGTATTTGACTAAATAATTGCATACTGTTTCACCATCTAATGATGAAGAATAATGTACAAGAATGGCTGTTTTTGCTTTTGTACAGTCAGAGAATGCATCATGTGGCCAAGCAGGCCAGCCGAAGAGAGGTCAGCGAGCCAAATTAAAGAAAATCAAGGAGAAGTACGCAAACCAAGATGAGGACGAGCGGAGACTGCGAATGGAAATACTTGCAGTTAGTTGAATATTTATATACATGTTAACTTCATGTTTCAGTCCATCTGTAATCTGCTTTAACATATTTATATTCAACTAAAATGTTATGTATTCTGCTCCCTTTTCACACAGTTTAATGCAGTCTTATTTGTATGCTTTGTTTCTGGAACATTCTGGTAAGGGAAGCAAAGACCAGTAGCAGTGTCACTTGCCATGCAGGTTGTGATAGATGACCAGGGAATGTTGGTGTGAGACCGACTACCGACTTGAGCATGTAGACAACGGAAACTGCAGAATCCAACTGATCATGAACCAGTCTGTACAGGGCTGGTTGTGGGCTTGCGCTCCATTGGCAGATTTTCAGTTAGTTGCATATCCTTTGCAAGATGTTGCAGTCAACCCCAGCATTTTTTGGCTGTTTGTCATCTCCTGGCAAGTTTTACTTTCAGTAGTTTGCCATTGCTTTCTGAACACTCAGCACCCATACCATAAATATAAAAACACCCAACGCAAGGCGGTGTGCTGCCCAATTGCCTGCAGTTGTGTTTCGGTCTCAGTATGCAGGATTACGAACTGCGTCCATAACCTCTTCGCCACAGAGGCAGATGTAAACATTGTGAAAATGTGAAGTGTAGAGCAGCTTTACAAAATACAATTGTGTAAAACAAAGGACGTTGCGATGACAAGCTTGCATCAGCAAACAAACACAAGAAACAATACAACATATAAACAAAGACGATGGCACTACAGTGACTAAATTAAGGTAAAATAACAGAATGGGAAAAAATGTGTTATACTTATTTCACAGTCCCAGAATGATTAAGCCACAGCTTCATGTTCTGAAGGTCATGGGTTTGTTTCTGCACTCTGTTATTCAGTTAACGAGTGCAATTTTCTCCTGGGGGTCGTCGTTGGAGCTAAGGATTTCGTATTTTGGGCCTTGCTTTTGGCAGAATGCTCTGTGAGAAAAGACTGAGCTGTATGGAGTAAAATCTGGTGCAGTGAAATTGAATCTCAATCCTTTAAGCACACTCTCACTCTCTCTCTCTCTTTCTCTCTCTCTCTCTCTCTCTCTCTCTCTCTCTCTCTCTCTCTCTCTCTCTCTCCTCTCTCTCTCTCTCTCTCTCTCTCTCTCTCTCTCTCCCCTCCTCTCCCCACCCACACACACACACACCCCAACCCCCACCCCTTTCTCTTTTTTAATTATTTTTTAAAAATCCCAATGGTGGATAAAAAACGAAACAACAAGGAATAAAACCATCGACACACTGCCATCAAACATTTATAGCGGGGAGAACACAGAGTAGATTACGTTTTCTTAGTGCAGAATTGCTTCATTATCCTTTTCTCTTCAGTCTGCAGGACCACAGAAAGATGATAAAAAAGTGAAAGGCAAAAAGGGCAAAGGTCCAGATTATCCGAAACAACAGAAACCCAATCAAGGGCCAAATTCTCTTGCTCAGAAAAATCAGGTACAAAGGAAACCAGAGAGTCATGAGCAGCTGCCAGAGTTAGACGTGACTGATAAGCTGGACAAGATGACAGTGGGTAAGGTTTAAACAGAAGTAGGAGCAATTCTTCGCTGGTTCCATCTTTCTATTTCTGTCTGTCTGTCTGTCTTCCTGGGTGAGTTTGTAAAACATTCTGTTTATTAATCCTTCCTCCTCATTGAACTCAAAAATCAACACCATGGCACTTGGAACATCCAACATGAGCCCCTACTGCTTCTTCAGTAGCCAATGAAAAGTTGGCTGATGGTACCAGTCACAGCCTGATGAAACATTTGCCTGCATTTTCCCTTATTTGTTGAATGTCATCTACCAGTGACAGCCTGGTCAAACATTTGCCTGAATTTTCCCTTATTTGTTGAATGTCATCCACATTCTGCTCATTCAGAAGTTTTGTCAACTGTAATGTTTATTGCTGCATCATTTATTGTCTTAATTGTCATTTTATTTCAGTCATAAGCTTTTTTATGCCTTCTTTTTTGTACCCATGATCTTTTATCTCATTTAATTGTTGCTGTACAAAGTCTGCAGACATGTAATTATTAACAAAAGCAGTATTCCACTGTATCAGTTGCCACAGTGTCATCACTACTTGAGTTTGTTATTATGCACACACATGGAAGAAAATGTTAGGTATATACATGATATTGAACCACACATATATCAAAACAGAGTACCTGTGTTCCACATCATTGTCATGTGCCATGCCATGCAGCACAGGTCATCATTTTCCATCACAAAGATCTGTCCTCTGTGTTCATGATAAGTTTGACCACTGATTGTCTTCTGGGCCACTCGCAACCTCTGTCTGTAACATCCTCAATCTCCTCTCTTGTCACAATGTTTTCCAGACCCTCTTGTCTTATAGCTTGACAAACAAAATTACAGTTGTCATCTACTGATGTGGGTAATCAAATGTCTTTGTGAATTGGCCTTTTGCAGTTCTTGGATTGGCCTTCTTAATCATCCACATAATTCATATAGAAATGTATGTATGGGAGTCTTATGTGTGTGAGTAGTCAGTAGTGAAGTAATGGTACCCTCTATATGCTTTAAGACACAATGGGCATATGGCCCTAGACCCATATATTTATTGACCAATCACCACTCAGTATGTGATATGGTCAGTATCATGCTGACCGCCTTGGCTTTCCATGATATTTCCTGGTTCCCATTTTAGACTGGGTCAGTCGGGGAGCTTAGATCAGCTTTTTAAAATTTGAATCTACCCTGATGCGAATAGAACCCATGACCACTGTGTCCGCAGGCGAGTATCAGGCCACTATGCCACCATGACTCCCTTACACTTATTTTTATTTGTTGCGTATCCCTTACGGGACATTGCAGTCAACACCAGCATTTTCAGCTGCTGTTGATGTACTAGACAAGTGTTACGTTCAGTAGTTTGCCATTGCTTTCTGAACGACCGGCCCCTATACCTTTTTCGAAAAACCAGCACCGCCGTGTTTCGAACCCGGGTATACGGGCTCACAAACCGCGTTCGCAAGCCCTTTAGCCACAGAGACCGGTCCCTTACACTTAGAAATATTAATTATTATGTGTGTGAGAGAGAGATTGCTAAATAGCACACTACAAAGAAGTTTTTCCTGGGAATGTGGCTTTGTGGTTTCCTGGCCTCATTGAATGGGTAGCAGAGAATGTTATGGATGATTAGTTGGCTGGTGTGATGCTACTCACATCATGCCTTGATGGTCAGGTCGTGGTGAAAATATGAGCCTGTCATCATGTCTGCAGCATATTATAATGGCATGGCAACGTGGTTCTTTATCTTCATTTCACCCTTCATCAGAAATGCCACTAGATTTGTTTCACAGTGCTTCCATATATTTGCAGTGAGTGAACCAGGTGAGGAGACAGTCTCTGAAGCAACACTTAAACAAGTGAGTGTGTTGGCATTGAGTTGTTGTTGTTTCTTCCACTTTTGCCATTAGGTTGTCGTGGGGAGGGGTCATTGAAGTTCCGGCACCTGTGTCTATTTTTTTTCTCTCCATGAATCTCCAATTTTCTCCAAGAATCATGAGCAGAATTTTAGGATCAAGTAAATTCCCTACTGGTTTGATAGACCAGTGGTAGGTTCCTTACCTACTTAACCCTTGTATATTTGCTACTACCACCATGTCACATCCACTGGTCGCCTGCTGGCAAGCATTGAGTGTCATGTCAAATTATATATATTATATCGAAGGCAGGTCGATCTATAGATGGATCCAGTAATCTTCTGAGATTTGGATTACTCCAGTAAGTCAGTAAGAGTTTGTTTCTACATTTTGTTGTGGGTGATTCAGTAGTTTGAAGGTAACTGGATATTTGATATGGACAGTATGAGTTCAGTCCCAGTAGAGATACTCTATTCTTAATACCAGCAATCAGGAAAATGTGTCTATTTATGCCATACAAGCTTTGACAACACCTCTATAATGTATTTGAAGTAGCAATTAAGATAAAGGTTATTCAATAGTAGATGTTCATGTTAATGCCTGAAGTAGGGTTGGGAATGTCACATAAGGCCACAACTTTTTTTTTGAAGGAGGAATGCATGGATATCTTCTCTCATTTCTGTGTTTTCTTTCCTCCACCTCACAGAAAATTTACACAGTTTATCTCACAGTTTATTTTGTATGACTGTGCAGCAGAGCAATTAACTGATTTGATTTCTTCTTCTTCTTCGTTCATCCGGAGTTTTTTTTCGGATGTGATTGCGTTGTGCCTGTTTACAGCAGAGCTGCGTTCTTGCGCCGTTAGGCCGACACATCCGACTTCTGCGGGCATTTGTTGACCGGGTTAACCTTCCCGGGGGTTTCTTAGGACGTTTGACTCTCACTGTTGTGGTGTTATCCCCCATCCCAGCTGGTCCATATAGAACAGCCAAAGATCCTGGTCAGCCCTCAAGGGAAGGCAGGGGCAGACCATGGGCATTCCCCGCCATCCAAGGAGGCTTCCATACTTGCAGAGCCGATACATAGCGCTCTGGTACTGGGCTCACCCAAGGAATCGTCACGTCCTGCACATGGCTGCTTAGCCTCACTTCCGTATATTGGGCCTTCCGTTCACCATAGGCTGTTCTTCCGGAAACCAGAAGTATGCAGTCTGCAGATGACATCCACACAGTGAGCTTTCGATTCGGACTTTCCACGTAATGGATTTGCTATCCAAGCAATATTCCATTTCATGCCACTAGGACACTTTTCCACCTTTTATGAAGCCCACACAATGGGCTTTTGATTCGGACTTTCCACGTAATGGATTTGCTATCAAGCAATATTCCATTTCGTGCCACTAGGACACTTTTCCACCTTTTATGAAGCCCACACAGCGAGCTTTCGATTTGGACTTTCCACATAATGGATTTGCTATCCAAGCAATATTTCATTTCATGCCTCTGGGTCTTCATGCACCTTTAAATGTCAACCTGTATGTAGTTAAAGTAAGCTGCGGTCAACTTGAGCTTGTTGATATCTCCATAGAGCTTGTCCTCAAATGAAGCAGGTGTGGGCCAAAATATCTTTCTCTGTTCTGCATACGTTGGGCAATCCTGCAGCAAATGTTTTGCTGTCATTTTTCCAGTTCTACAATTACATTCATCAGTATCTCCTATCTTTAGTTTATTGAACAAGTGGTATTTCAGCCTGTTATGTCCTGTGCGGAGTCTGAAGATTGCTACTTGTTCTCTTCGGTCGAGTTTGTAATATGCATCATCCTTCTGATGGCCTGGATGCTCAGATTCCCATTTGGTTCTATAAGTGCTTTTTATCAACCTCTTTGCCTCATTATAGGTTATGTCTATGTCAGGCTGTGGTAGTCGTCCGCCCTCTTTTGCCAGTCTGTCAGCCTCTTCGTTTCCAGGTATACTGCAATGTGATGGGATCCACTGTATTACAACTTTTTTGGATTTCTGGCATAGACCATGGAGTGCTGCTCTTAGGTCAGTTAGTTCTGTGCTGTTATTGCTCTTGAGTATTGAGACAGCTGACTTTGCATCTGTGAAGATAGCTATTTGCTTCTCTTTATTTTCCTCCATCAGGAGCATTTCTGCTGCAGTTTTCAAAGCCTCTACCTCCGCTTTGAAGTTACTTGAAAATTTTCCAGTTGCCATTGAATGTGTTTTTTTCACTCCATTTTTTAAATTTAGGAGAATTCCTCCTCCTCCATTCTCTATTGAATTTTTGGCTGATCCATCTGTATATGCATGGGTCCAATTCCTGCTTGGGTAATGTTCTTTTATGTAGTTTAGGGTTATTTCTCTTCTTTCGGTTTCATGCTGAGTGTTCTTTTTCTCAATACCAGGAATGTTTTCTATCATCTCAGGCAGTTGCTGCTGTCTCCAAGCTGGGAAGTTGTGTGCATTGTGTATGGGCTTGACTGTTGATATGTTAAGTATAGGATCTGCCCTAATCCTTCGTTTTGCAGTTTCTACAAAGTTGCTACGCTTCAGTCTTCCCTTTCCAAAACCATTAAATCTGTTGTACATAGGGTGGTCTGTCAATCTTCTAAATTTTTCTGCTTGTTGCTGGGCTCTGCTATCTCTTCTATCCTGCATTGGTTGTAAACAAGTGATCTTTTCTAGTTCATTAATAGGCGTTGTCTTCAGGCTTCCAGTTATGATTCGCATTCCTTGGTTTTGGACTCTACTTATTTTGTTAAAGTTTGACTTAGCTGCTGTTGCCCAAGCTGCAATGCCATATTCCAGTACTGGCCTCACCCGTCCAGTATATAACTTCTTGAGAACTTTCTCATCTGCTCCCCACGTTGTACCAGCAAGCTTTTTCATGATTGCCATTCTCTGCCTTGCTCTTGTTCGATTTTTCTCAACCTGTGTCTTCCATGTCAGGCGACGATCAAAGGTGACTCCTAGATAGTTTGGATTTTCTTCATGGCGCAATATTTTTCCATTCAATACCAGCTTAGGTTGCTGAGTTTTATTTGAGAGGGAGAACACTGTGCATGTTGTTTTCTCCTCACTTATCTTCACTAGCCATGATTTTGACCAGTCCTCTAGCGCTAATAAGGCTTGCTGTATTCTGCTGTTAGCTGTACTAATATATTCTTCAGATGTCCATATGGCTAGGTCATCTGCAAAGGAGGATGTGTGTACTCTGGCTGGAAAATTTTCTGTGATGTCATTTATATATGCTAGGAATAATGTTGGTGAAAGAACTCCTCCTTGGGGGACACCTTGCTCCAGCAGCATCATTTTGCTTGTTTGTCCTTGTACTTTTGTCCTGGCAGTTCTGTTCTCAAGGTAGTGGCTGATCCATTTATACATTTTTCCACAAACATGCATGTTTTGCAGTTTTACTTTCAGTCCTTCCTTCCATACTTTATCAAATGCTTTTTCTAAATCTATCCAGACTGCTAGTGTGTGCTTTTTCTCTTGGAAGGCATCCTCTATTTCCTGAGCTATATAGGTTATTTGATCTTCAGTGGATCTGTATTTTCTGAATCCTGCTTGGTGTGGTGTTAAGAGTTTGTTTTCTTCCAGATGCCATGTTAGCCTGCCATTGATAATGCGTTCCATTAATTTTCCTACACAGCTCAGTAGACTGATAGGTCGATAGCCATTTGGTTCTTCCAGGTCTTTTCCTTTCTTTGGGACTGGTATTAGTATAGCTTCCTTCCATGCCTGTGGGACTATTCCTCTCTTCCAGCTGTTATTTAGGACTGCTAGTAGTTTCTTCTTTGCCTTGGTGCCTAGTCCTATTAGCATTTCATTTGTGATTCCATCCTTTCCTGGTGATTTCTTCTTTTTTAGGGTATTCATTGCCTGTTCCATTTCTTCCATTGTTAGATTTGCCATCATATATTCTGCTGCTGTCTCTGTATTTCTATGATGTATCTGTTTGTCTTTGATTGCTTTCTTCTGTTCGGTTGTAATATCAATGTGGTTTGCATTTGCATAGTGTTCCATTAGTGCATTTGCAGCCTTTTTGCCTGTAAGCAAGGCATTTCCTTGTTTAATTGTTATTTGTTTGTTTCTAGGTCCTTCATTGTTCATGGCTTTCACTAGTTTCCATAGTTTGTTTCCATCCCTGTCAAAATTCAGGTTTTCTGTTTTTTCCCTCCAACAATCTCTTGTTGTTTGATTTACTGTTCTTTTATATTTTGCTGAGATGGCTTTGAGAGAGATGTTTGCTTCAATTGTTTGTTCTCTCTCTGCTGTCTTCCTGGCATCTTCAACTTTGTCCTCCAAACTTTGTAGTTCTTCAGTCCAGTATGGTTTGTAATTTTTCCTCGCTCCTCTTGGAATGGACTCAGTGGCTGCCTGTATTATCGCTCTGTTTAGACTTTCCACCATTTGCTTTATGTTGCCATATCGTGTATTTATGTTTTCACAATATTTGTCTGTTAGTATGGCAAATCTGTCCCAATCTGCTCGTTTGTAATTCCAGCGGGGCAAGGGCTTTTGCTCCTGTGGAACATACTCCATATTCATTTCAAGCTTGATTGGTCTGTGGTCACTACCTGCTAATTGGTCCAGCACATGGCGATCGATTTTGTGGAGGATGTCTCCTGTGCAGAAAGCTAAGTCTGGAGTAGAAGTGGTAAGCCATCTTCTGGAGTAGAAGCTCGGTGTGTCATCCGCTTTGTTGAGTAGATGGAGATTTGAGTCTATTTCCCAGTCCTCCAATTCATCTCCTCTTTTGTCAGTATCTGGGTATCCCCATCTTTCTGAACGGCTATTAAAGTCTCCGACAATAATGCAGTTTGTGTCAGTTATTTTCATGTTTGAGAGTGTAAGGTCCTTATCTGCTGGGCTATACAGATTGTAGATTCTTATTTTCACGTCCTTTATCATTATATCAACACCTATAATTTCCGTTTGGTTGTCAGAGATCACAGATACTTCGCTGCAAGGTATTGTATTTCGTGTAAGTATTAGAACTCCTCCTTTGTGTCCTTCGCGGTCGAAACGTGTGGCCTGATATCCTCTGACTGAGAATTTGTGATTGGCGTTGAGGTGTGTCTCTTGAATGCATGCCACATCTATTCTATCTTTATGAAGACGCTGTGTTAGGGAGTCTTTCTTCTTGTAAACTCCTTCGGCATTCCACTGTAGTATGTTGAGTGTCCGGGGTATTTGGTCAATAGCTCTTAACCTACTCCTCTGTGCCTTGACTCCACAGCACAGGGGAAGGTGACCACCAGTAGTCATGGGTGGACCCCCTCGAGGCAGGGGGCCCGGCACTATCACCGCCTGATGGGACTTCACGGGATTAGCACCATATCGATTAATTTTGATTTGTGACATCATGAATTAAGTTACGTTGCACTGCTTTGTCAAGCCTGTGGCTCAGTACATCCGATTTCGACAAGCATTTATTCGGGATGCTTTCCCTAGCCTTTGACTGTCCCCAGTCTACCTACAAGGCAGCAGGTTTCACGTTGCACTGCTTTGTCAAGCCTGTGGCTCAGTACATCCGATTTCGACAAGCATGTATTTGGGGTGCTTTCCCTAGCCTTTGACTGTCCCCAGTCTACCTACAAGGCAGCAGGTTTGTGTGTCTCTTCGTCTGGTCCCTCTCCCTTGACCTGTCCGACATGGGTGGCCCTACCAGTAGCTGTGCTACCGTCGGCATAGCTCTTGGGGTCATTGGGACGCACAAGCCCCTCTACCTCGTCACGGTGGACACACAGCAGAGGGGACTGATTTGATTTCAAACCAGTTACATAGATCCTCTTTGAGCCAACTAGATGGTCCTATTCAGTGGTATTTTGATCTATCTGAATCAGCAAACTCCCTGCCACAGTGGCTTATATGTAGGCAGGGGTCACTCAAACATATTCCCTACCACAGTAGTTTAAATGCTGGGAATGGTCAAAACAACATTCACCCTTTTTACCATGTAGTTTGTTTAGAGGGAATGATCTCCTAACGAAATATAATTCCTACCTATCTAGTTTATATGCTTTATAGACGATAAAGACATCTTGAGAACATTAACAGAAAGAACAACTGAAATGAACACATATTAAACAAGGTGTTAAACAGGGTTGTGTACTATCATGTGATTTGTTCAATTTGTAGTGTAATGAGATCTAAACTAGACAGGCCAGTAATATCATTTGGTGAATATAATGTAAACAACCTGCCATATGCTGATGACATGGTTTTGACTGCTCAAAATGTCAGTCACAAGAAATGATAAATATATTTGCAACAAAAGTCACAACACAGGACTTAGTTTGAGTAGCAGAAAAACAACAGTAATGGTAATTACAATGATAAAATGTATTCCTAAATGCAGCAACTAAGTGAATTGAAACTAGTCTGAAACAAATCAATGTTTTTAAATATTTGGGTACTTTGATAACATCAGTTGGAAGATGTTTTAAAGAAATTAAATGTAGAATAGCCCAAGTAAAGGCAACATTTCAAAATATGAATATGTTTTATATATCTTTGTCAAGCTTGGTTAGAAACAGAGTTCTTTAGAGCTATATCAAGCCAATCTGAATATACAAAAGAGAATCATGGACAATTATTAGACTAGTGAGGAATTATGTGGAAGCTGCAAAGATGTTGTTTCATAACAGAATGATAAGAACATGAACAAAGAAAAATGTAATGAAGATATATTGAAAGAAGTTAACTCGCAAGGAGAACTGGCTACTCACATCAGGTGAGGGCAGTCTCCTTTTGTTGGGCACATCATGAGAAGGGGAAAGCTGGAGTACATCATGACAATGGGAAAGTTGGATGTGAGAAGACAGAGAGAAGATGTTGGATAATTTAACAACATGGCACGTAGGAACGTCTTGAGACCAATGTTGCAAATTCCTTAGACTGCCAGAGTAACTAATAATGATTGCCTGAAACAGGCTAATGAAACTAGAACATTATATACAACAATAAGAAAGAGAGGCAGACCAAGAGAAATTATGCTGGATGGATTGAGACGGTGGCATGGAGGATATCATCAGCAGAGTTGATCCAGAACACCAAAGACTGAGATCTGTGGAGAGCCATGAATGCCTATGCCAGCTGGCATGGCACTTGATGATGATGTAAGAACATCTGTATCAGAGATGATGGTCAGTACAATACAAGGCTGTGGACAGACATGACTACCAACACCACATTACATGGACTATAAGAAGTGTTTATGCAGTCAGTGGTCAACCAAACATATTCCCACCAAGGTAGTTTTATGCAGAGAATGGTATTTTATAAGTAGGTAATATGATCAAGCGTATATACCTTACCAAATATGCAGGGAATGGTAAATTGGTAAATTAAACATTGTAACATCTGAGGAAAGAACAACCAGTTCCCTTCGCCACTGACATTCCTTCCCAGAAAGTCCTGAAAATGATCTGATGGCCATTTTTTATAAGGCTGAGTTGACTCCAGAGCCGCACTGGTTGGCAAAAACAATCCTACCGCTGCTGGTGATTGAACCCTGACCTGTCTTGATACTCAAGTGTAGTAACAACTATACCCCTGCTGGTGATTGAACCCTGACCTGTCTTGATACTCAAGTGTAGTAACAACTATACCCCTGCTGGTGATTGAACCCTGACCTGTCTTGATACTCAAGTGTAGTAACAACTGTACCCCTGCTGGTGATTGAACCCTGACCTGTCTTGATACTCAAGTGTAGTAACAACTATACCCCTGCTGGTGATTGAACCCTGACCTGTCTTGATACTCAAGTGTAGTAACAACTATACCCCTGCTGGTGATTGAACCCTGACCAGTCTTGTTACTCAAGTGTAGTAACAACTATACCCCTGCTGGTGATTGAACCCTGACCTGTCTTGATACTCAAGTGTAGTAACAACTATACCCCTGCTGGTGATTGAACCCTGACCTGTCTTGATACTCAAGTGTAGTAACAACTATACCACTGCTGGTGATTGAACCCTGACCACACTGGAAGGTTAACCTGGTCAACAAATGCCCACAGAAGTTGGATAGTCGGATGTATGGGCCGAAAGTCGCAAGTATCTCAGCTCTGCTGTAAACTGGCACAACGCAATCACGTCCAAAAAAACTCTCCGGATGAACTCAGAAAAAGAAGAAGAAGAACCCTGACCAGTTTTGATAATCAAGTGTAGAAACAACTCTGCAATTCTCTATAAGTTGATACAACTTTCTGATGTCTAATTGTTTATAACCTGGCATCATTGTGGCAGTATCTGTATCGTCTGTATATCTTATGTCATCGGAAATAATCATTGAATGTCAAATAGAGAGTGCTGGGATTCTATACAGAACCTGACCTGCTGTTGCCAGTAAATCATGGAACATGAACATACACCTTGGGGGAAGCAGAGATGTGGTTTCTGAGATGAATGTTACAGATATCATAGACAGCCAGGCTAACTAACAATGATTGCCTGGGAAAGGTTAATGACAGTAGAACATTATATACACATATTAGAAGGTTTCAAACAGCCTTCTTTGGTCATGTAATGAGAAGTGAGGCATTGGTAAACATCGATGACCAGAAAGGCCAATGGGTGAAGGGGCAGGAGCAGACTGATATAAATAATGATGCATGTGCTGGGTTGGTGGCATGGAGGAATGTCATCAGTGGAACTAATCCAGAACACCAAGCACCAAGGTCTGTGGAGATGTGTGAACACTCCAGTTGGCAGGGCACATAATGATGATGATCTCTTCTGTCCTGAGACGGGTGCAGTTTTGTCAGAAGAACAGTTAGAACATATTTTATTTAGCTGTTTACCTTTCATCTCTTGGAAACATGGAGGCACTCTGATATTAAAACTCAATAAGTTTGACATTTTATTCTAATGTTAATGTTGCCAGTACTTGTCAAGAATTGTATGTTTTGTTGCCAGGACCCAGACTCAGAAGGAGAAAAGGATGAGGAATCCAACACTGGAAATGTAAGTATAGCGTATTATAATATTACATCTGTCATTAGTCTCTCAGCTCTGTTAGTAATCCTGCAAACCGCGTTCAAAACAGCTGCGGCAATTTGCAGCCTTGTATTGGTTTTCATACAATGGTATGAAAGCCGATCATTCAGAAAGAAATGGCAAACTACTGAACGTAATTTTGCCAAGAAATCACAGACTGTGACGTCCTGTAAAGGATATGCAACTAACTTAACTAACACAAGTCACATAAGAAATAGTTCTGGTCACATAGTTTAGTGCAGACAGAGAAAGAGACTAATTCAGTTTTACAGATCTATTGTAGCTTCTTTAAAATATGCTCTTGAGGTCATTGACTCTGAATTTACATAATCTGTTTAAAATGTATTGTACCTTTAGTCGAGGAAAATACAATTACTGGCCTGGAAGTCTGAAATCCTAATCCCCTTAAACGTACTTGCCTTGGGATAGTACATACTTATCCCAGCAGTTCCACCATTGTTTGGAGCATTTCAAGAAAGCCTCTTTGGGGATTGGGTACAGCGTGGTTGTCATGTTCTGCGTGTCTTCTCATAACTCAAATCAGTGGATTTTCAGCTCGGGGAAAGGTAAAAAATCTCAAGGAGCTGTGTCTGGAGAGTATGGAGCCTGATGAACCAGAGGAATATTTTGTTTGGCCACGAAAGTCTAAATCGGATATGAAGAATGGGCGGAAACTTTGTCATAACAGAGTTGCCAAATTCCCTGTACCCACAGTGCTAAAAAATTGAAAATGAAATGGGTTTATCTGTGCTACAGCTGTGGAAATGTTAACAAATGGAAAACACTGTGGTAAGCTTTACAAAATTACAAATACAAAGACAGAAGAGGTTGTGGTGGCAAGCCTTCATCAGCAAACAACAATAAGACAACCTACAACACAGATAAAATGGAAATGGCAATAAAGTAACTACATAAAGGCATACAATTATGTAAACATACAAAAGTAATAAGCAAGCACAACGGAATGAAATATGTGGTACTTAATTCATAGACTACCAATATAATATCTGGATTGAAAGAACTTAATACGTTTGAGTCAATTGGATGGAAAGAAAGTCATAGAAACCATGCTGCTACCTGTATAGATATACAAATAAAATTAAAACATGGTAACTGAAAAACGTACATAACATAAATCTTGAGAGAGAGAGAGAGAGAGAGAGTATGTAACTGTACATTCGTCTATTTACATGTAAATCACAAAGACAGACAGAATAGTAAATGCATGATAAAGATATGCAAACATACAAGTACATGAATATGTTTGTACAGTATGTTTGTAGCAACATATTTTGAATTCTGTAACACAGACTTGTCTTTCCTAAACAGGATGAAGCAGTCCTCAACTCCTTGACTGGTATTCCATTACCAGAGGATGAGCTTTTGTTTGCTGTCCCCGTTTGTGCTCCATATAGTGCCTTACTCAACTACAAGTATGTGCAGTTTGTAGATATTCATTTCACTCTTAGCTACGTACTTACTTAGAGCTGTATTGACCTGGTAGATTGTCCTGTGTATTACTGTGTGTGCTTCATATAGTGCCTTACTCAACTACAAGTATGTGCAATTTGTAGATATTCATTTCACTCTTAGCTACGTACTTACTTAGAGCTGTATTGACCTGGTAGATTGTCCTGTGTATTACTGTGTGTGCTTCATATAGTGCCTTACTCAACTACAAGTATGTGCAATTTGTAGATATTCATTTCACTCTTAGCTACGTACTTACTTAGAGCTGTATTGACCTGGTAGATTGTCCTGTGTATTACTGTGTGTGCTTCATATAGTGCCTTACTCAACTACAAGTATGTGCAATTTGTAGATATTCATTTCACTCTTAGCTACATACTAGGGCGTTTCATATGAAAACCATAAATGTTTTTTTTTTTTGGTGAATAATTTCTGAAAAAGTTTTTTTTTAAAAATATCATTTTTCGATGTAGCGCACTTTATCGGTGCTGGAGAACTTGCATTCCTGTAGAAACAAATTCGCTTTGTCGCATGTGTAACCACTCTGGGGTCACTATTTGATGTGCCTGACCCGGTCGTGAACAGTCTGTCACAGAAGTTACGCCATTTTAAAACTTCATACGCCACTCATACACTTGCTGGACTGACAGGCATGCATCGCCACACTGAACCTTCATTAACCAAAGAATTTCTGTAGGTTTGACACCTTCACTGATAAAAAAAATGGATAGCAGAACGCTGCTCCTCTTTGGTGCATGTCAAAAGTGGAGAGGTCATATTCAAACTGTCCTTATGGCGTCACCATGTTCGTCTGCACTGTGGTGTCACATGCTTTAACACTCTTGACATCCTTGACAACAATAAGTTACAAGACAATGACATGGTTATTGTCATTTCTATCACACTCTTAAGGTTTTCATTTGAAGCACTTACTTGGGCCTGTATTGGCCTGGTAGATTGGGCTGTCTCTTACTGGTCCAGGACAAGCCATAGTAGGGGCATGTTTCTCCTGGGCTTTTATACGTCTCTAGTGGTCAGCAAGCCGCTCTCCATGGTGAAGGCGTTTCAGGCGCGATTCGTAATCCTGTATACCCACATTTGAAACACAACTGCGCGCGATTTGGCAGCAGACCGCATTGCATTGGTTTCAAGTTGGTATCACTGCTGGTCTTTCAGAAAGCAATGGCAGACTACTGAATGTAAACTTGCCATGAGATCACAGTGGCAGAAATGCTGGTGTTGACTGCGATATCCTGTAAAAAAAGGGATATGGGGACAAAAGAGGTCAGCATGGCTGAGAGATTTAATGCTCTTGTGCTTAAACTTCCTGTGCACTGATGCTGGGGCAGTGGGTTCATTCCACACACCGACTTCTTGTTCAGAAAGCAAAGGCAAACTAATGAACGTAAAATTGGCTTTAAAAAACCATCCTGGGGTTGATTGCAACATACTGCAACGGCATGCAACATTTTATTTACACATTTTATGGATCAACTTGAGAATAGATACCAGGTATTCTACTTCATGGGAAATTTGATGCATTGGGAACCTATGCTACAACAACAGGTTGCCAGGAAAAGACTTGAAAGTAGAACATTATGTGCAACTATAAACAAGAGACAAACATCCATTCTTTGGTCATGTAATGAGAAGAGGGGAATTGGAAAACAATTGTAACAATGAGGAAGGTCAGTGGGAGAAGATTGAAATGCAGACCAAGAGAAATGATGCTGGGTGACCCAGATGGTGGCATGGAGAGAGATTATCAAGAGAGTAGTCAGGAACGTAGATCTGTGGAGAGACATGAACTCCTACACCAGCTGGCCAGACATGTGGCGATGATGCTGGAACAACACGTGCAAACAAAGCAAGGAAAAGGTTAAAGTAAAATATTTAAGACATGCACCTTTCTTGAGGCAACATATGGATATGAGTCATGGAGCATTTCTCAATCACTCAAGAAGAAAGTTGGCTTTTTAGTTTAAATGTTACAGAAAAGTTCTCAGAAGCCATGGGTCAAGGAGACAAAACATACTGACATTCTACAGGATGTCCACGTTGAAGAAAAATGGCTCATACACAACATCATGTCTGGGCCCGTTATTAAATGTCACAGTGGCTTGGACAGAACAGTGATGGAAGGCACAGTCCCTGTTTATGGACTCTCAGATATCTGAAGGGTAGTGATGTTGATGGTGGTGATTAGAAAGGTCACCGTGATGGAAGGCATGGTCCCTAGGTATAGTCTCAGATATCTGAAGGGTAGTGATGTTGATGGTGGTGATTAGAAAGGTTACAGTGATGGAAGACAAAGTCCCTGTTTATGGACTCACAGATACCTGAAGGGTAGTGATGTTGATGGTAGGATTATAAAGGTTACAGTGATGGAAGACAAAGTCCCTGTTTATGGACTCACAGATACCTGAAGGGTAGTGATGTTGATGGTAGGATTATAAAGGTTACAGTGATGGAAGACAAAGTCCCTGTTTATGGACTCTCAGATACCTGAAGGGTAGTGATGTTGATGGTGGTGATTAGAAAGGTTACAGTGATGGAAGACACGGTCCCTGTTTATGGACTCTCAGATATCTGAAGGGTAGTGATGTTGATGGTGGTGATTAGAAAGGTTACAGTGATGGAAGACACGGTCCCTGTTTATAGACTCTCAGATGTCTGAAGGGTAGTGATGTTGATGGTAGGATTATAAAGGTTCCAGTGATGGAAGACACGGTCCCTGTTTATGGACTCTCAGATACCTGAAGGGTAGTGATGTTGATGGTAGGATTATAAAGGTTACAGTGATGGAAGACAAAGTCCCTGTTTATGGACTCACAGATACCTGAAGGGTAGTGATGTTGATGGTAGGATTATAAAGGTTACAGTGATGGAAGACAAAGTCCCTGTTTATGGACTCTCAGATATCTGAAGGGTAGTGATGTTGATGGTAGGATTATAAAGGTTACAGTGATGGAAGACAAAGTCCTGTTATGGACTCTCAGATATCTGAAGGGTAGTGATGTTGATGGTGGTGATTAGAAAGGTGACAGTGATGGAAGAACACGGTCCCTGTTTATGGACTCTCAGATACCTGAAGGGTAGTGATGTTGATGGTGGTGATTAGAAAGGTTACAGTGATGGAAGACACGGTCCCTGTTTATGGACTCTCAGATACCTGAAGGGTAGTGGTGTTGATGGTGGTGATTAGAAAGGTTACAGTGATGGAAGACAAAGTCCCTGTTTATGGACTCTCAGATACCTGAAGGGTAGTGATGTTGATGGTAGGATTATAAAGGTTACAGTGATGGAAGACAAAGTCCCTGTTTATGGACTCACAGATACCTGAAGGGTAGTGGTGTTGATGGTGGTGATTAGAAAGGTTACAGTGATGGAAGACAAAGTCCCTGTTTATGGACTCTCAGATACCTGAAGGGTAGTGATGTTGATGGTGGTGATTATAAAGGTTACAGTGATGGAAGATAAGGTCCCTGTTTATGGACTCTCAGATACCTGAAGGGTAGTGATGTTGATGGTGTGATTAGAAAGGTTACAGTGATGGAAGACAAAGTCCCTGTTTATGGACTCACAGATACCTGAAGGGTAGTGATGTTGATGGTAGGATTATAAAGGTTACAGTGATGGAAGATACGGTCCCTGTTTATGGACTCTCAGATACCTGAAGGGTAGTGATGTTGATGGTGGTGATTAGAAAGGTTACAGTGATGGAAGACAAAGTCCCTATTTATGACTCTCAGATACCTGAAGGGTAGTGATGTTGATGGTGGTGATTAGAAAGCTTACAGTGATGGAAGACAGTCCCTATTTATGGCTCTCAGATATAAAGGGTAGTGATGTTGATGATGGTGGTGTGATATTAGAAAGGTGACAGTGATGGAAGACAAAGTCCCTGTTTATGGACTCTCAGATACCTGAAGGGTAGTGATGTTGATGGTGGTGATTATAAAGGTTACAGTGATGGAAGATACGGTCCCTGTTTATGGACTCTCAGATACCTGAAGGGTAGTGATGTTGATGGTGGTGATTAGAAAGGTGACAGTGATGGAAGACAAAGTCCCTGTTTATGGACTCTCAGATACCTGAAGGGTAGTGATGTTGATGGTGGTGATTATAAAGGTTACAGTGATGGAAGATACGGTCCCTGTTTATGGACTCAGACACCCGTTAGGGTAGTGATGTTGATGGTGGTGATTAGAAAGGTCACAGTGATGGAAGACATGGTCCCTATGTATAGTCTCAGATACCCAAAGGGTAGTGATGTTGATGGTGGTGATTAGAAAGCTTACAGTGATGGAAGTCATGGTCCCTATGTATAGTCTCAGATACCCAAAGGGTAGTGATGTTGATGATGGTGGTAGTGATGATTAGAAAGGTTACAGTGATGGAAGACACGGTCCCTGTTTATGGACTCTTAGATATCTGAAGGGTAGTGATGTTGATGGTGGTGATTAGAAAGGTGACAGTGATGGAAGACAAAGTCCCTGTTTATGGACTCACAGATACCTGAAGGGTAGTGATGTTGATGGTGGTGATTAGAAAGGTCACAGTGATGGAAGACATGGTCCCTATGTATAGTCTCAGATACCCAAAGGGTAGTGATGTTGATGATGGTGGTAGTGATGATTAGAAAGGTCACAGTGATGGAAGAAGAGGCACCTTGGCAGTTTCATCTGCATCATAGTCAGATTTAGTAGCCGTCAGTGCATCACAGCACAAGGTGAAGATTTGTGCTGAAACGGGATATCTTTAAACAGTTGCTGTAACCAAAACTTCCAGTGTACATTTATTTATGGTGTTATTTGTTTTTTTTTTCTTTGTCTCACTATATTTGTTAATTTTTCTGCCCTTCTTCTTTCTTTGTTGTTTTTTTCCGGCTCTGTCACATTGGGGTTACGAATGCAGATCGCCTAGTGTTGGTTTCCATACAATGTTATGAGTGCCTGTTGTCAGTATGTGTTCAGAAAGCAGGGGTACACAACTAAACATAAACTTGCCCAGGAAACCACACAGCCAAAATGTGCTGAAGTTGACTGCTATGTCCTGTAAAGGATATGCAACTAACTTTTTAAATTTTTATTGTAATTATAGCTGTAATATTTATTTCTTCTCCACCCCTCGCCTCCATGTGTACTAGAGTGGCTATGTCTGTAACTTAACAATGTTTCTTCCAGGTACAAAGTAAAGCTAATACCTGGCTCTGGCAAGAAAGGAAAAGGTAATGAAATGCACCATGTCTTGTGACTGCAACTATTATTTCAGTTCCTTTTTTTACAGTTTTGTATAATTTGTGTGACTCAAACCATTATTTCAGTTTCTTATTTACATTCATGGACTTTGCTGGCAGAAGACACCATTAATTAAGTTCCTCCTCCTCCTCCTTTCTGTTCTACTTCTGTGTTTCTCTTTCAAGGGAAGTATGCCACACTTAGTTATACACCTCAGAGGCCAATGTCTCCAACTTGTATATGTGTGAGGTTTGCATCCTCTAGACCAGTGGTTCTCAATCGGTGTGGAATTCCCCCCAGGGGGGAAATTTTAGGGTTTCCAGGAGGGAATTAAGATTATTTTAAGATCACGTTAATACAAGAACCGATTACTTTATATTGTTTTTCCCTCCATAATTTACGGTTCTGTACTTCTTGCCCTTCTGAATTTTGTTTTATAACGTAAGTAGACCCGTAAAATAGCTTCCAGTTTTACATATACTGTGTAGGGGCTGGGTGGGAATTTATAGAGAGGAAATACGAAAGGGGGGGGGGGGGGGGGGATGACATTCTGAACATATGGTGAAGGGGTGCATGGGTCTAAAATGTTGAGAACCACTGCTCTAGACAGATTCCATCCAAGGTAATGGGCTCTATCTACACAACATGGCTAGATTTTTTCCCCAGCGATGTTGTCAGTGACCTCCTGTTTTTTCTCCCTTATCTGAGAAGGCTGTGTACCTATGTTGGATATCATTAGATACCATTGAATTTTGGAGAAATTACCAACCCTTATCTTGTATCGAACCCAATATCTTCTGAATCTGAGGTGGACTCCATAACCTCTCATCTAAAGCTCCTCACTTTCAGTTCTTTCTTTACATTTATATGTCTTTCTTGTCCTGGAAACTTGTTACAGTTCTTTCTTTACATTCATGTGTCTTTCTTGTGTTGGACACTATTATTTCAGTTCCATCTTTACTTTCATATAATGTATCTTTCTTGTGACTAAAACTATTGTCTCAGTTCTGTCTTTACAATCATGTGCCATTCTTTTTTCGACAACCGTTATTTTAGTTTCTTCTTTTAATTCTTGTGTCTTCCTTGAGCACATAAATTATTAGTGTCTGCAGTATTGTTTCCCTGAACTATTCCATCTCTGTGATGATACAGTGTCATAATAAACTGTGTTTAGCTGCATGGCCTAGACTCATTCATGCTGTAATGTTTACTTTTGAAAATTATTATTATCTGAGATAGGATAGAAGAAAGCATTATTATTACAGTTCTTAGTACCATTGCTGTCATTCTAGCAAATTTTGATACGAATTTGAGGAAATATGCACTGTTTGCCCAGGCAGTCGTCAATGTTGTACAAGCTTGGGGAGTTTGAATTTACTTCAGTTGGCCTCACCAGTAATTAGAGCTGGGATCTCTGATGTGTGAATAAGTGCCATAACTCCCCAGCTACTTACTGTGTATGTTATTTGAGCAAAGTAAGTTTCATATTTAAACAGCTTTAGTGGCAAGAGTCATGGCCAAGAACTTTTTATTATAACTTCTAAGGAAAGGAGAACACAGTCAGATCTATCCAACAATCACTAACTATTGAAGAAGGCTGTTTACTAAACAAAACAAATATTAATTATTTGGAAATGTAAAAGGACATGAAGGTATAGGACAGAAAGATAATTATGGAGGGAAGTGTATTGGGGAGGCGGAGAAATGGAAGACCACAACGTAGATGGATTAAAGTTGTCAAAGGGGTCAACATACAGACGTAGTGAAGATCGATGCTGATCTGTTGTGTCAGTTTTGTGCATACACTTGTGGAAATTATGTCAAAGAGTAGGGTGTCCCCTTTCTTGTTGCATTGTCACAGCTTGTTGTTTGTGAATTTAGTATACAGAGATCAAGTGTGTGTTTTATAACAACAAGCAATCAAAATGTTTTCCAGGTGCAAAATCAATTCATTGAATAACCAACCACTGTCACAGGTGTAGCAGGCTGACAGTGTATAATAATTTTGCGACAGTATGTAATATTTTTGCCACAGTGTGTTACAGTTTTGTGACAGTGTGTAGCAGTTTGTTCTAAGTGAAGTATTAGAGCTAACATAATAAAATTAATGTCCCCAAAACAGCAACATGAAATATGTGCAGCTTGGTGACAAAACAAAACACTAAATACCTTGTCCTAATGTGGAGTGGTTTAGACATGAATGAACAAGCCAAGCATTAAGTCAGTCTGCTTATACACCAAAGCAAAGCCAAGTACATCACTGACATCAAATGTATTTCAAAAAGGATAATAATATGCATATAATGGAGAAAGAAAGGACAGCTGTCTTAAAACAAGTATGTGCACTGTGCAACGATAATGGCAACAAGGAGGAAAGAAATTAATGTTTTGAAAGACTTTAAACAAAGAAGCTAAAACAATAAACTACACAGTGTGTTATCTGGCATACTTCACTGTACCTCGTCAAATGTATATTGCAGAGTTATATTATCATGTGAAGTAAAGAGATTAATCCAATTTTTGCTGTAATACATAACACAGTCACTGATGCTATTCAGATGTGGACCATTCACTACTAAGTATTTCTGTCTGCACAACACAGGTTTTAAACACCTAATGGTTAAAGTTTCATCATTTTAGCTTACATTTATTGTTCTTGAAATACAACATGTGAAACGCCTTAGCTTTGTTGACCACACATTCACAGTTTAACAGATGTTGAGCTGTGGACTGTATTGGGATTCTTTAGCCTGTCATCAACACTGAGTTTCCAGAAAATTGATTCTTTCTTTTCTACCCATTCTGGTGTATAATCTGCTACTGACATCATCATCATCAAGTGCCCTGCCAGCTGGCATTAGGCGTTCATGGCTCTCCACAGATCTCGGTCTTTGGTTTTCTGGATCAACTCTGCTGCTGATATTCCTCCATGCCACCGTCTCAATCCTTCCAGCATCATTTCTCTTGGTCTGCTTCTGCCTCTCTTCACCTCGATCTTTCCAGTTGTCATGATGTTCTCCAATGCATCACATGACCGAAGAAAGATGTTTGTCTCTTTCTTATTGCTACTGACATAGACAGTAATTTTCTTTTGGGTATATTATATAGAGAAGTAATCTTTATAACTTAGTGACAACTGGCAAACTTGATGGGGAAAGAGCAAAGGGAAGACAAAGAGAAAACACCTGGATGATTTAGTCTTATGGCATAATTAGATTCAACAACTCACTGACAGACATCATCGGGTACTTCTCTCACACCAATACAAGAATACTTGCAAGTCGTGTGGGAGGCAAAATACATAGTGCAATTTATTGCCATTGGCTCGCTACAGCAGTGAACAGTCGCTAATGAAACACATAACACTCTACCACAGACTTCTCTATCACAAATAGCTAACCACTATGCTACTTTCTATCTTCTTCTTCTTCTTCTTCGTTCATCCGGAGTTTTTTTTTCGGATGTGATTGCGTTGTGCCTGTTTACAGCAGAGCTGCGTTCTTGCGCCGTTAGGCCGACACATCCGACTTCTGCGGGCATTTGTTGACCGGGTTAACCTTCCCGGGGCTACTTTCTATCTATGTAGTTACAACAAAACCCTAGCTCTCTTCTAAACGAGGTGTACTCGACACGTCCTGTCTCCCGTCTGCCAATCTTTCCCCCAGCCGGTACACACCACGCGGAGTCACCTTCACCTTGACGCGTGTTGCCTCACCTGGCACGCTTGATGGCAAACGTGTCATGTTGAGTGTCTACTCAACTTCTCCCGCTACCACGAGGCGTGATGCTTATCGTGGTTAGAGTGCTAACTCTCTGAACCACGCCTGCGTGTCTCATGAGGGAATGGTTAACCTGACCCTATTCCCTCATCTCCCCTGCCCTTGCCTCGGGCACAGTATCCCCTCATGGCCTCTTTAAGATTACCTGCTCTTCCTGGCTGAGGGGATGTGTTCAAGTCTTTGACACACACCCGCCCCTCCTGTGTTGCGTCACCAACTTTCACTCATTGGTTGTGACTGCAAGAGGTTTCTAAAAAATTAGTGTCTCTAATTTTTGTCAAAGACTCTAGATAACCTGGCTTTGGGCATTCTAATAGACTCCTACTGACTTTTACCACAATGTAGCGAAACTTTACTTGGCTACTGGCAATCGCCACAAACTTGACTGGTTGGCGTGAGCCCTTTCTCACATGCTATATTATACTTATTAGAGGTATGTCTGAACCGGACCGTTGTCTTATAAGACCTGCCCTCACATAGTAAATTAACTTACTACCCATCCAAAGTTGACTTTCTTAGGGTCAACACATGAATTGCTTCATGTCCCCCATATAATATCTAACAACCATTATACAAGTGTGTGTGCGATAGGCTTTACCTACATCGCTTCCGCGTGTAAAGTTCCATTTCACTGTTAAGATAGTTTTTCGTTGTCTATTATGTCCCCTGACCCAAAGTTATCTCCCTTTGATTTACAAAAAGTGTATGTAATTTATATGTTTGTTTTCCTGGTTGTTTGTGTTTTAGGATGTAATTAATCTATTAATCTAATTTCTAATCTATGTTTCTAATTTTTTTTTGTGTATGTATATCAGTTTTTTTTTGAGTGTCATAATTTGGTTCAATGTGGCCACAAACAGGTGCATAACACTAATTCGTGACTACATTCCCTGGTTATGAAACCCAAAATACTGTAATCTAAGTTCTAACCTATCTTACAGACAATCACATTCACATTAGCACATGTTCACTAACGAAAACCAACAATCACACAAACCAATATTAAAAGTTAAGCGAGGCAGCAGAAGAATTTGGTGACTAACCTCCCTCTCTCCTGTCTCTCTTCCATTCGTTTTCACATTCAAACTTCTGTCATACTCCTTTCACTCCTAATTCTATCATACATCTTTTATCCTTATATACCCATTCTTCTGATTATTTAAAAACCTTTGAGTAACACTGTACAGATTCGGCGCAGTTTGAGACTGTCGAGCCCAATGACTGTGCGTAAGTCGCTGCACGAGTCATCTATTTACACTATATTTACATGGATGAGACCGTGTTGATGATTTGTCCCCTTGATCTCATCGTACAGTATATTAAATTAATCTAAGACTCTACATTATAACGTAGTAATCCTATTTTTATACCTCAGTATTTGATGTGTTATCTAACTTTTGTCATGCTAATTATCTGATATGTTTATCTAATCTAAGGGATGTAACCTAACTATTTCACTGTACTTGATGTGATGTGAGTTATGTACCTTAATTAAATGGATGATGTGAACAGAAATTATATACTTTTCTACCACTATATTACCTAATTTTTTTAAATTGACAAGAAATTATATGATTGATGTTCTTACTCTAAATGGTGTAAATGATGTAAGTTCACTTATGTAATGTAAATTGATAATACTAATAAATGGTAATGTTTGATCGATGGTATGATTTCACTAAGATGGAATAAGCTAAACTATATTGCAGTTAAATGAAATATCACAATCTAAATGGTGCTATTTCTATCACTATTTTAATTTAATTTATTATGATGTAATTAACTATATTTATGTTTAATCTAATATTGTAATTTAAATTTAAGTTAAGTAACCGGGTTAATTACTGTACTACCTAAACTATTTAACTAAATGAGAATTATTATATTACCTAATTCTATCTCTAATTTATCATTCTTCTCTTCTTCTTCAGCATTCCGAGCCATTGAGGTTCTTTGCTGCAAATACAATCTGTCTCCATTCGTCTCTCTGGTGGACCTTCTCTTGCCAGTCGTTGATTCCAAGTGCTTGTAGGTCTGTACATGTATTATCTCTCCACCGCCTTCTTGGTCTACCTCGGGGTCTACGGTCATTTATTTCCTGAGTGTAAGCGAGTTTTGTTTCCCTATTATCTTCCATTCTTTCTATATGCCCCAGCCATTGTAGTCTATTAGCCTTCATGATACCAGTGATTAGCGGGGACTTAAACAAATCATAAATGTCTTTGTTACTTCTTCTTTTCCACTCTCCACTTTGTGTATCCCTAATGGGTCCAAAGATGCGTCTTAAAATTTTGTTCTCAAAGGTTTGTAACAAGGCTTCGTCTCCTTTCGTTGTACTCCAGGTTTCAGAGCCATACAGCACAACTGGTCTGATCAGTGTTTTGTATATTGTGATTTTGGTGTTACGAGATAGCGCCTTTGATTTTAGTAGATGTTGTAGTGCATAGTATATCTTATTTCCAGAGTTGATTCTAGTTTGTATTTCTTCCCTTATGATGTTGGAGCAGTTGAATATTTTATCATTATTTTAAAATATTTAATTACATATCACATTAAGTTTATATACACTGTATTCAGTTCCTTCAGGATAGTAGTTGCCTTCATGTTTGCACATTGGTTGTATATGCATAATAAATCTACACAATTTGCCTGGGTATCTGAAATACATTATACAGTCATACTAGAGTTATCTCGGTAGTGCCCGTGTAGAGATTCGCTGGTGTCGTAGCTCAGTCTTTTTAGTGTCTATAATTAAGCACTGTTCTGACACTGTTCTCTGCATTTCACACACATGATACACCGGAATGGAGCTTAGTTGGAAATGAGCTGTCCTATTACACACGGTAGTATCTACGTTCTGCAGCACAGTTCTTTAGTTCATGTCTGCGGACACCTGATAGTTCATTGTACTTGGTTCAGTATTTAGCACATAAAGTAGATGTATATGTAACACATTTTATATACATTATTGTAATCTATTTATGTACTGACTATCACTCTCTATCTATATGCGGATTTTCGGGTATTTCTGCTCCTGATGGTCTACTAAGGGTATCAGCTAAAATGCTAAAATGTTGTCTTTACCCTTGATGTGTTCTATACTAAACGTATAGTTCTGCAAAATAAGAGACCACCTGTATATCCGGTCGTTTCGGTGCACCCCGGACTGGATGACTGTAATGGGAGAATTATCTGTCTGGACAATGAAGTGTACACCTGCCAGAAATCGATGGAGCTTTCTCACCGCATAGATGACGCTTAGGGCTTCTAGTTCTGATATTGAATATCTGGACTCGGCAGGTGTGATCTTACGGCTCACGTAACAAACCGGATGGAAGATGCCCTCATAAAATTGGCCTAGGACTGCAGCGATGGAGATCCTGCTGGCATCTGTCCTAAGATAATAAACGAGCCCAGGATTAGGCAAGCGGAGGATGGGAACATTACTAAAAAGCATTTTCAATTTTGACAATGCAGAAATTAATAATGCATCTTTCACATTTCATTCTACCAATGCTTTTAAAACATTGGAATATAGAATTATAATTTCTGAGTAATTTACCAATTCCAAAAGGCTTCTGACCTGTTTCTTTCTGTTAGACATGGTCAGATTCATAATTTTGGTACTAATTTTCAGGTCAGTCTATAGTTGGAGTTGAGAAATGACATGACCCAAAAATGAATTTATTTTAGGCCTAATTTGACTTTGCTTGGTTTGACAGTGAGACCGAAGAGTCGCACTCTGTCAAAGGCATGTCTCAGTTTCAGTAGGTGTATTGTCCAGTCATCAGTATTCTGATTTATTCATGTGTATTCTGTAAGTTCACTACCTGTATGCCCCTCGTCGGATTTGCCAGTCTCACTAACTAGTGTAGTTGCGCTATGTATGTCTGTCGTCTGATCACTTGGTGTTGTTGCAATATGTTCGTCTGTCTCTACTTCTGTCTGTTGTCTTGAAAAGTGCGGTTTTCGCATGTTGACATGGAATATCTCTAAGTGTCTGTTTATCGACATTCCATCGTCAACATGTATGATGGTTATGTATCACCTTGAATGGTCCTTGCCATTTCGTTTGTATGGAAGTAGCCTAAATCTGTCTTGATCAAGTTCAAGAACACTTGTTTTCGCACCTTTGTTTGTGTGCTTGTGGTAGAACTGACCCTTCCTCTATCAAATGGCTTGGGTGCCAGTGTAGAGGGTTGTACTTCAGCTGTAGGATGTCCACCCTTAAACTTTTGTACTAATTGTTGACAGACATTACAAGCAAATACATTATGACAAAATAATTTTATATTATTGAAAAAACCTGGTCTGGTGTTGTTGTATGCAAGATGACCAGTCACCGGTGTTTTATGTGCATATTTTGGCATAGTTACCCGGTGTTGTTCAGGTAACACCTGTTCATGGTTACCCGTAGCATGACCTGTAGTTGAAATGCCATTCTTACGTCTAAATAAACAAGATGCATTTTTGGTGACTCTGGCTTTGACCTTTAACAATTTTAAGTATGGACACACATTAAGAGTAGATTTCTGGTGGTGTAAAAGTTTCTGTTTGTTTGTGTCATCTGTGCTGGTTGTAGAAAGCATCAGTAGTGTCTCATCTTGTAATATGTTATGATGTTTTGAAGTGTCTGTTTTGGCTGTTGTAATAGTTGCCTTTACTTTTTCCCATGCAACTATTTCATCAATCGTACAATGTTTTAGTTGGGGTAAGCACCCCAGAATTAAATCAGTACAAGGGTTGTTAAGTATTGCACAAGTAAAGGTACCAGAAAGAAAAGGAGAATTAATACGGGCTTTTGCCAAAGGGTAAATCTCAATGTTACCCGAGAAGGTTCGGCATTTGACCGTATCACCTGTGTAATCACCCGGATTCACCAGTTCTTTCCGAAGACCAATAAGGGTGCTGCCGCTGTCCAGCAAACATTGGCATGGTACATTATTGACCATTGCATTGTGGAACACAAGATTGCCTCTGGAGGCTAATGCTGCATTTACATTCTCAGAGGAGAATGGTACTGTATGCCCACATTCTAGTTTCCCATCTGCATGGAATTGGTGACATCGTTCACAGCTGTCAAAGCTTAACATATCGTTTGCACTACAAACGTCTTCACACTGATTAAATGGCAGTTCATTCTCAACCTCACATTCACTCTCACTACCACTATCTGAAGAGGTGTCAATCAGAATAGCATTGCTAGCTTTCATACGTTGGCGGCCCAGGCACTTATTACTATAATGCCCATAGCTGGAACAAAAAAAAACATTTAATGGCCCGCCTGTATGCCGATCTTTTGCTCTGCTGTTTCTTGATCACTTTTTCAAGATGCGCCGGATAATTTGGCGATTTGTCACACATAGCATAAGAATCATGTACAAGTTGACAATGTATGCATTTGGACACTTTCATGTCTTTCTTATCATATTTCTGAAATGGTTTTCTATTACTCTGATATTTTGGTTGGTCTTTCACAAAAGAAACTATTTCAGAGTCATTTGAAGTTTTAAAGACATCTCTGTTAGAAGAAAAATATGCCGATCCTTTCTTTTCAAACTGTTCTGTTTTCTATGTCTGACTGCTGTAAAAATTTAGCAAAAGGAGAAGGTATGGTGGATATAACCTTATCCATAGCAATTAAGTTTTTTAATCTATCAAAGTCTCTTCCTATGTTAGCCGCTTTAAGCCATCTATTTAGTACACTTAGAACATTTGAGACGTAATCAATGAAAGTCTCATTGGGTTTAGGCTTTAAATTTGAAAATTGATTTTGATATCCAGGGGCATCAAGTAAAAAGTGTTGCATTATCCTATCATGGATGTATTGATAGTTAGATCTGAGGTCTGTTGGTATGGACTCTATTACTTTGAGGGGCTCACCACTGAGATTCTTCATAAAAATTGGAGCCCACATTTCTAATGGAACCTGGTGAAATTTAAATTGGTACTCTACGTTCTCTATCCATGCTGATATGGGATCATCTTTACAGTATGGTTTGATAATATTTTTGTATTTGTTGAACTTATTTTCCTCTTGTTGACTTCTTAGTTTAGTGGCAGAGATTTCTGCATGTGACTCTACGTCCCTTTCTTTCATCTTTAACTGTGTCTCTGATTCTACTTGTATCTGTTTTTCTTTGACTCTTGCCATTTCAGCTATTTCAAATTGCTTTAATTCTAGTTCTTTCTGTTTTATCTCCTTCTCATGTTCTCTATCTCGTTCTTCTTTTTCCTTTTGTTGCTGTAATTGTTGTTGCTTAATCTGTTTGTCATCTTCTAGCTGTTTCTGTTTTGTTATCTCAGCTAGTTGAGCAATCTCTTTTTCTTGTTGTAACTGTTGTTGTTTTAATTGTATTTGATGTTGTCTTTCTTCTTCTCTTTCTCGTGCGCGTTCGTCCCTTTCAGCATCTTTTGCTTCTTTAAATTTCTGATCTGCATATTGTTGTAACTCTTTTCCTGTTAATTCTAGATCTTTACCTGCTTTTATGAAGTCTGATAAAGTTGCCATCTTAATTTAGCATTTGGTTCGCAGTGACAGGCAATGATGACTTTTATCAGTTATTTATCTTTGATATGTTATTTTTATTCACTAATGAGCGCAAAGAATTGTACTCTTTGCTGGTGCCCTGCAAAATCTAATGCTGAAAAAACAGAGCACAAAAAATACAATAGTGTCTCAAAAGCTGAAAAAGAGATGCACTATTAATCAAATTGCATGCCAAAATATATAAGTGTACTCAGCTTTAACGTTCCCGAGGATCGGGGAACGGAACTCCGTCGACACAGGTCACCTTGATACTTTAGGGTGGAAACACGTTACGTAATTGGGACACCATAGTTGGCACACCGGCATCCGTACACAGCTGTTGTTCACTCTTCGATATGTAGGGCGGCAGTGTTACGCCCAGAGGTGCACGATATAATTACCCTGACAACTAAGGACAATGACTTAGACAATGACAGAATCACGAACAACTAGAATATGTATCACGTAAATTAAATGTCGATGTCCTGTCTTCGTTCTATCAGTATTGCCTTACGTTACTATTCTAGTTAATTTATGTAAGTGTTGTGCAAGCAAGTGCCATCTGCTCGCCCGAAAGTAGTTCCATCGTGACGGTAAACAATGAGAAAATAGACCAAAAATATTAATAACTGCTTTTCATAAATATAAATAACCTAATGATGTTTAAATAAATAAATATATTACTTTCGTAAATCAAATAAAGAAATAATAGCTGATATAACGTACCGATTCAGGCGAGCGCTGTTTAGCAACTTTGTAAACACTCGCTTGCTGTAAGCTAATGAGCCCAGACGACTGTTTGTCAATCATCTGACGTCACAGCACAGCGCGATGAAAAATCGATATTGTTTGCTGGCTTCGTATCGCTCCGCCGTGAATCATTTTTGGTACTCATTTCTCAACAAAAAGGTAAATATATAAATAAATACGAGAAACCAAGAATATTAATACTTACAGCTTTGATGAATACATACTTTGACTAAATAAATATTTCATAAACACAATTAAACAGTTTAATACGTCACGATAGGCACATTTCTAGCTTGCAACATTTTTCTCGTCTGCACAAATCACCGTCACTACACAAATTAAATTAAATCCTAGTCTGGAGCTCGTGGACGAGTGGATTAGCTTGAACTTTGCGTCCAAGCTTCACTTCTGACAACCACAATTACCTTTGGCTGTGGGTATTAGCTTGGCTCTTTCGTCCAAGCACCACTTTCTGACACCACAATCACCTTTGGCTGTGGGTATTAGCTTGGCTCTTTCGTCCAAGCACCACTTTCTGACACCACAATTACCCTGGCCTGTCAACAACTCACTGACAGACATCATCGGGTACTTCTCTCACACCAATACAAGAATACTTGCAAGTCGTGTGGGAGGCAAAATACATAGTGCAATTTATTGCCATTGGCTCGCTACAGCAGTGAACAGTCGCTAATGAAACACATAACACTCTACCACAGACTTCTCTATCACAAATAGCTAACCACTATGCTACTTTCTATCTATGTAGTTACAACAAAACCCTAGCTCTCTTCTAAACGAGGTGTACTCGACACGTCCTGTCTCCCGTCTGCCAATCTTTCCCCCAGCCGGTACACACCACGCGGAGTCACCTTCACCTTGACGCGTGTTGCCTCACCTGGCACGCTTGATGGCAAACGTGTCATGTTGAGTGTCTACTCAACTTCTCCCGCTACCACGAGGCGTGATGCTTATCGTGGTTAGAGTGCTAACTCTCTGAACCACGCCTGCGTGTCTCATGAGGGAATGGTTAACCTGACCCTATTCCCTCATCTCCCCTGCCCTTGCCTCGGGCACAGTATCCCCTCATGGCCTCTTTAAGATTACCTGCTCTTCCTGGCTGAGGGGATGTGTTCAAGTCTTTGACAGGTATATTATATAGAGAAGTAATCTTTATAACTTAGTGACAACTGGCAAACTTGATGGGGAAAGAGCAAAGGGAAGACAAAGAGAAAACACCTGGATGATTTAGTCTTATGGCATAATTAGGACAAGAACACAACCCTGATCCAAGGAGCTAATGAGATGAGTACACTATTTAACTGATTCAGTGCAGAAGGATAATATATTGCCAAATGTGGATCCCATTTAATATAAAAGGACAATATATCACCATACTAGGGTCATTGTGTTAATTTTCTTGTTTCTTGACATGAAAACACTTGTTCCTTTGATTGTGTGACATGTTTGGTCCAAGCTTACTTTTTGTGTGGCACTGAATCAGTTAACAGTAGTGATGATATTGTGAATGAGCCATTGTTTCTTGTAATGAACCAGCAATCTTGTTGATACTGATCACATGTGATAGTATCCTAGTATTTTGTTCATGTTTAATATGTTTCTTTGCTCTTTCTTTCAGCTATGAAAACTTCTCTCAACATGTTTGTTCATGACAAGACAGCAACAAGTCGGGAAAAAGATTTGTTGAAAATTCAGAAAGTGAGCATATTTAGTTTAGTTTAGTTTAGTTTAGTCGACGGATCAACATCACGGCACATGGATGTAACCCATAAGGGCTCCGTTCTACTCTTAACTCAAGCCTGAGACCAGAGAATCTCAGCTCAGTACACGAACTCCACAACACCGGCGAGGTGCGTAAGGTGTAGATGCAGTTTGTAATGTTTAATCATGAGATGCTGGCACCATGACGAATGGGTTACAAGATGCCGGCGCCGTGACGAATGGGCTATGAATGCAATTTGTAATCCTGTACACCACATTCGAAGCACAGCTGGGGGAAACTTGGCAGCAAACCGCCTTGCACTGGTTTTCATACAAAGGTATGAGTGCCGGTCGTTCCTAAAGCAATGGCAAACTACAGAATGTAAGCTTAGCAAGATATCACAAATAGCCAAAAATTGCTGAGGTTGACTGTAAATGATAACTTCATCACAAGATGTTGTCACTTGTACTTGTCATTAAGGGAAGAGTGTCACTCCTGTCTCTTCTTCTATTCCATTCAACATGGTTTGTTTGATTGATTGAAGAATCAGCATCATAGCACACCAGACAAAACCATAGATGCTCCATCTCTCTCAGCATATATTGTAAGGTGTAGATGCTGTTTGTTTCAGTAACATGCTAGTTGTAAACACACTGGACTTGCCCCCTCATTCATCCCTCCTTGGTGGAACCACTCTTAAATCCAAACTCAGTCATCCTTGAATATGTTGTTTCATGTGTTTTTATATTTTCAACTAGCAGTCATTCATAGATAGTCTTCAGAATATCTCCCTTGTCCACAACAAGTCTTCTTCTTCCTCCTCCTCCTCCTCCTCTTCTTCTTCTTCTTCTTCTTCTGCGTTCATCTGGAGAGTTATGTTTGGATGTGATTGCGTTGTGCCTGTTTACAGCAGAGCTGTGTTAGCCGGCACATCCGACTTCTGCGGACATTTGTTGACCAGGTTAACCTTCCCGGGTAGAAGTGTTGCAACTACTGGTGCATGTCTATCTTTGGTGCCCACCCATGCCACATCTGCCTGTTTACAGGCTGTGAACCAGACACTATCATTATTCTGGTGACTTGAGTATCTCTACAACATTTTAGCCTGAAATTATGCTTAACCTCTTCTTAGTTCTGAATAGAGCTTAGGCTCTCAATCAACCAATGACAAACACTCTTATCCTTTGCTGTCTCCTTCAACTCCTTCTATGTCCTCTCCATTTGTCAGTCTCTATTTCCATCATTTTTTTTTTACTATTTCTTTTGCCATTGAGATACTGACCACATCCCCCATTGAGTGCCAGCTGGTCTATACAAATATGGACCTAGCAACATATTCATAAAAGTCCTTAAGACATTGGAGGGTCCTCTATTTGTTTCTTTATTTCTGTAACTCAGTGTGTTCCGAAGGAAGAACTTTCTAGGTTTACTATTAACAGATTTTCTTAGTGTGTGTCCCATCCATCACCAGCAGCTTTTCCTCAGCTCTTGATTCACTGGTATTTGTTTAGTTCACTCCATGAGCTCCACATTGGTGATTCTGTCATAATATTTTAGTGCTTCTATTCTGAGCAGGCATCAGTTAATGAATGTTTGTGGTTTATTAGTTTTTGTTTTAGTCATTCTTCATGTCTCTGATTCATACATTAGTGTTGATTTGATGTTACATATTCTAAGTTTGGTTCCAGATTTTATTTTTTGTGATTTCCACAAAATTCCTAGTGCTATGAAAACTCCTTGCTTTTTGTATTTTTAATATCTCTTCTTTCCTCCAACATTCTCTACAATCAATCAATCATGTGCCATGCCGGAAAGTGTGGGCGGTCATGACTTGCCATTTCACTCAATCACCAGAGTCGTGGATCAGCTCAGTATTCCTGTCTCGTCCATGCCATGTGGCCAAGCCATCCAGGTATTTTCCTCTCGGTCTTCCTCTTGGTCTGTTCCCTTTAATCTTGCCAGTTGTCACTAAGTTCTCCAATCCATTTCTTCTCATAACATGTCCAAAACATGTTGACTGTCTACGACTAAATTTCTCTAAGCAATTTACGATTGTCATTTGTTTCCTGTAGTACTTGGTCATTGGTTTTTCTGTCTGTCCATGGTATTCTTTGCATTTTCCTCAGAAGCCACATTTCTGCAGCCATCAGATGTTTTTCAGCTTGACTGCTCATTGTCCAAGTTTCACATGCATACAAAAGAACAGGCTCTATGTATCCCCTCAACACTCTAGTTCTCATTTCATTTGACATTCTCTACATTGCCACCGAAATATTTGTGAATGATTCCACCTCTTGAAGTCAGGTTCCACCATGCAAAATCAGAATGGGAATAAATTAAGCATACAATAACCCGATCTCCCTTGATGAAACCTCACTTTAAGAGACAGATAAGGATATCAAAATAAGAATACAACAGGCAAGAAGAGCTTTTACAGCATTGGGATATTTGTGGAAATTAAGAGAAACTAAACATAGCACCAAACTTGGAATATTCAAGTCTTTTGTTAAATCAGTACAGCTGTATTAATCAGAAACATAGAGAACAACTCAAACAGTTGGGCATAAACTACAAACATTCATTCATTGGTGCCTGCGCACAATAGGACTGAAATGGGTGACAGAATTAACATGGAGATCTTGGACAGAACTAGACCAATACCAGTGAATCATGAACTGAAGAAAAGACAAGGGCACTGAATGCGACATACATTGAGAAAACCTGAGAATAATACAACTTGTAAGGCCTTTGTTTGGAATCCACAAGGCATATGAAATAGAGGAAGCACTATAAACACATGGAAAAGGGAAGTAGAGATAGAAAGGAATCATGTGGGAAGCACATGGACCCAGCTGCATGGGATAGCTAAGAATTACAGCTTGGAGTGAGTATGTTGAGATCTATGCCCCAGTGGGGGTTAAAGGACAAAAGAAGCAGAAGATAAATTTGGCCCTTGTAGAAGTAAACGCTTGTGATTTGTGTTGTTATCATTAATTTCCCCCATTTTCAACAGTAGGAAATATGTGAAAGTCAAAAGAAATAAATTAGCACCAAATTTGGAATATTAAATTCTAACATTACATGAGTACTACCGTGGGCATCAGAGACATGGAGCGCAACTAAAACAATTATGAATAAAAAGTATTTGACAGCTGCAGTTGCATCCCGGAGCTGAAAGAGTTAAGTAAACACACCACTTATCGTACTGTCATGACTATGGTAGGTAGCAAGAGAAAAGTTTCTTCTGTATCACACCATTTCTGTTTTTGGCTCTTTTTCAGGATGTTGATCTGGCAAGAAATGTTCCTGGCAAAGTGAAAGTGGCTGCTCCAAACATTCACAAACACAAGAAATGATTCTACTGGCACAGCAAGCATAGACAAATGTGGTCACGTTTTCACAAGCCAGGATGTAATGTGATACTTGTAACCATGAGAATAAACATTGGGTCATACAATACATAGACACAAGAGTAAAATAACTACCGGTGTTGGTTCTGTTAATGATGTAGCATTGGAAAAATCAGTGTTCAGCATAGTTTCATTAACTAGAGTTGAGCATAACTCTACATGAGAGACGCAACCTTGGCAGTTAAACAGAAAATGGGTATAATATTCTTACTTATATTTTTATCATCAGCTTCTTGTTCATTTTCCCTTTCAAAGTGGCTCCTTTGTAACATCATTATTGAAATGTCTTACAGCGTTTGAAATTTTCTTACAGCGTTTGAAATTTAAGTTTAGTTTTGTTTTTAGACTTACTATGTGTATGTATGTATGTGGGTGTGTTTGTGCTTGCATATGTGCAAGCCTTTGTATGTATGGAAGAAAGAGACATAACACTTATATATTTATAATGTGCTCCTCATAAGTCGTTAGCCTGACCATGAAGGAGTAGACTGCGAAAATTGAATTGAAATTTGGCACAGTGCTTATTCCTTCTCAATGTAGCCACCACCTGAATTTCTGCCATCTCTGCGTGACCTTGAAAAGACCTCCAGAATAAAACAACCTATTTTTCGAACTAAACCAGTTATCACATCATCGTCACTGTCGAAACGATTTCATTTCAGCTATTTTTTAAGATTTGGGAAAAGAAAAAAGTCTGATGGAGCCAAATCTGGAGAATATGGTGGGTGTGGAAGAATTTCAATATTCAAATCGTTGGCAGTTTGCAGCACAAGCTGTGCTTTATGGGGGGAGGGGGGGCACGTTGTCTTGAAGCAAAGGTGGAATTTGCATAATCTTTCAATATGACACCTTTGATGTCCCAAAAATCAGTCAGCATTACTTTTCTTGCAGATTTTTGTGCTCTTGGCTTGACATGTGTTGGCGAGCCCGGGGTTTCCCACCGGATGCCGGCAATTTTGGATTCTGGGTCATAATGGAGAATCCAAGTCTCATCTACCGCCACCATGGTCGTCAACATGTTTTTTCTACCGCCACATGTTGAGTAATTGGCCACAGCAATCAACCCATGTTTGTATCTGTTCACATGTCAGCAGGCGCGGGACCCTGCTGGCACACACTTTTCTCATGTTCAGTCTGTTGTGTAAAATTCTAAAAATTGTACTATTACTCAATTTTGCTGAACCTGATATTTCTGCAATTGTCATTTTCCTATCCTGGTCTATGATTTTCTTCACATTTGCATCATTGCACTCTGAGGACGGTCGTCCTGATCTTGGCAGATCAGCAACTTGGGAACGGCCACACTTAAATGCAAACACAATTATTTTTACAGAAGCATACGAAGGACAGACTTCCTCAAACACTGGCTCCATCTCCCTGCGTATTTCTGTTGGTGTCTTTCCCTGTAACATCAAGAATTTTATCACAGTCCTGGCGTCTGATTTCTCCATTGTTCTGACAAACCGTAGGATGTGCAGATCTAGTCAGTAGGGTGTGTTCGGGAAAACCAGTTGAGGAGGGAAATTCATAATTCATATGTCCATTAAAAATTGAATGAGCTATACATGTGCCAAATTTAAATTTTCTCCGCCTACTCCTTCATGGTCTTATGAGAAGCCCCTTGTGTGTGTGTGTGTGTGTGTGCGTGCACGCGCGAGCGAGCGTGCGTGCGTGGTTAAAAAAAAATATATATATATATATAAGCCTGTGGTTGACATTTCCAACACCTGTTGTAATGAATACTTCATTAGTACTTTCCAGCTTACCGAAAACAGCGTTAGACCATAGCAGTGACTATTGTAACTAATTTAATGCATTTTTAGCAAATTTTTTAACGACGTCACATGTTTCATTTTTCAAATTCGTTCTACATACAAAGTGTAGCGAGAATTTACAAACAACCTGTATATATATCAGTCTATAGGAAATGCCATTTGTTTGTCCTAACACCTGTCATAAGAATGGAAATTATGGTATCAAGTCAGTATCCATAACTTTTCCAGCCAGCTTTTGAGTACTATCCATGTTTCTTAAAACAATCCCCTACTTGTCTTAGACATTTAGATTATTCTTTCTTCAAACGAAATAATCAAGCTTTAACATGATATCAGTATCGAAAGTGAGCTTTGGTTTCAGAAAGCCGTGTTATCTTATCATGGTTAACACTGTATGCACACTATTGCCCTGAGATTATAATTTCAGAGTTATTGTTTGTGAATCTTCTGTAAAATCTGTTTTGGCTGTCAAGAACAGTGTTGTCATTACATTTTTCTAAGTCCTAAAATAAGAGCATGCATCAGTCGAGGTCTGGCTGGTGTAGAGACTTCTCCCAGCCTGGCACCAGAAAGTGTCATCTCCACAAACTCCACGCGCATGTATTGATTGTAACAGACTCACAAAGTATGATGGGAATGGTGAAGACAGGCATGCTTCCATTCAACATAGACAGCATCTGTTGGATGTTTGGTGTGGTGGAAAATGAGCAGGCGGACAGATGGGCTGAGTCTGCACCACTTGGTGGGGTATTGGTGGGTGATAAGGCAGATGTGGTCAGGCCCTTTGGAATTGTGTGTATAGTGCACAAGAACAGATAGATCATCATATCTTGGAGAGGATCATGCTGCAGGGAGTGGCCATAGGATCTGACTGACACTCTAAACTCTGAGAAAAAGCCAGACAGACACATAATCAGACTGCTGCTGGTAGCATTAGTATTGGGACTCTTCGCTGGCTGTTGAAAATGATGACTGAGCACATATGGGAATGTCCTGAGCGCTGTGATGTCGGCTCTCAACTCACTCAGTATCATCTCCACTGGGACTGATTCCTTTCCTCCTCCAAGCTCAGAAAGCAGGGGTGTGCAAGAGCTGTACTGTAACATCACATCTGTGGAGAGCTGTACTGTAACTTCACATCTGTGGAGAGGGGCATTGTAACTTCACATCTGTGGAGAGGTGTAGTGTAACTTCACATCTGTGGAGAGGTGTAGTGTAACTTCACATCTGTGGAGAGGTGTAGTGTAACTTCACATCTGTGGAGAGGGGTATTGTAACTTCACATCTGTGGAGAGGGGCATTGTAACTTCACATCTGTGGAGAGGTGTACTGTAACTTCACATCTGTGGAGAGGTGTACTGTAACTTCACATCTGTGGAGAAGTGTACTGTAACTTCACATCTGTGGAGAGGGGTATTGTAACTTCACATCTGTGGAGAGGTGTACTGTAACTTCACATCTGTGGAGAGGTGTACTGTAACTTCACATTGGTAGAGAGCTGTACTGCAACTTCACATCTGTGGAGAGATGTATTAACTTCACATCTGTGGATAGGTGTATTGTAACTTCACATCTGTGGAGAGATGTATTAGGGTGTAGCCAGGTTGTGATTCAGCACAACACGTATGGACTGACTGGGGACGATGTTGGTCATGTTGTGTTGTAGGTGTTCTGTTATCCTGATGTTGGTCATGTTGTGTTGTAGGTGTTCTGTTATCCTGATGTTGGTCATGTTGTGTTGTAGGTGTTCTGTTATCCTGATGTTGGTCATGTTGTGTTGTAGGTGTTCTGTTATCCTGATGTTGGTCATGTTGTGTTGTAGGTGTTCTGTTATCCTGATGTTGGTCATGTTGTGTTGTAGGTGTTCTGTTATCCTGATGTTGGTCATGTTGTGTTGTATGTGTTCTGTTATCCTGATGTTGGTCATGTTGTGTTGTATGTGTTCTGTTATCCTGATGTTGGTCATGTTGTGTTGTAGGTGTTCTGTTATCCTGATGTTGGTCATGTTGTGTTGTAGGTGTTCTGTTATCCTGATGTTGGTCATGTTGTGTTGTAGGTGTTCTGCTATCCTGATGTTGGTCATGTTGTGTTGTAGGTGTTCTGTTATCCTGATGTTGGTCATGTTGTGTTGTAGGTGTTCTGTTATCCTGATGTTGGTCATGTTGTGTTGTAGGTGTTCTGTTATCCTGATGTTGGTCATGTTGTGTTGTATGTGTTCTGTTATCCTGATGTTGGTCATGTTGTGTTGTAGGTGTTCTGTTATCCTGATGTTGGTCATGTTGTGTTGTAGGTGTTCTGTTATCCTGATGTTGGTCATGTTGTGTTGTAGGTGTTCTGTTATCCTGATGTTGGTCATGTTGTGTTGTATGTGTTCTGTTATCCTGATGTTGGTCATGTTGTGTTGTAGGTGTTCTGTTATCCTGATGTTGGTCATGTTGTGTTGTAGGTGTTCTGTTATCCTGATGTTGGTCATGTTGTGTTGTAGGTGTTCTGTTATCCTGATGTTGGTCATGTTGTGTTGTAGGGGTTCTGTTATCCTGATGTCGGCCATGTTGTGTTGTAGGTGTTCTGTTATCAACAGACTCCAGCCCAGGGCCCATATCGATTTTATTTCAAAGATACATCCATTAACAATGTCTGGAGCTCTTGTTTTCTGTTTGTCAGCTTACTGAGGATTCTGAAAATGCAATATTTATTTATTTTTTAAAACTCCGTCAGGGTCAGTATTAGACCTTTATTTCAGCTTTCCTTTTATAAGTACCAGAATTATACTTGGTCAGTCTTTTTCTGCCCACCAACAGAAGCATCGTGCTCTAGATCGTTTGTGTGGCTGTTTATGTCCACCAGCACAAGCATGGTGCTCTAGATCATTAGTTTTCTTAATATCTAATGCCCACCAGTGGAAGTATGGCGCACCAGATTGATCATACACCTAATGTTTATGTCCACCAGTGGAAGTATGGTGTACCAGATTGATCATACACCTAATGTTTATGTCCACCAGTGGAAGTATAGTGTACCAGATTGATCATACACCTAATGTTTATGTCCACCAGTGGAAGTATGGTGCACCAGATTGATCATACACTTAATGTGTATGTCCACCAGTGGAAGTATGGCGCACCAGATTATCATACACTTAATGTTTATGTCCACTAGTAGAAATAGGTGTACACAATCATTCATCCTACCTGTTTTAGACTTCTTCTCTTGTGCCATTTCCTGGTTGTTGATTGTAATGAACAAGCAGTTAGAAAGTCTAATTGTGGCCCTGGAAATGTGGATATAGAGATCATAGATGATATTTCATGGAGATAAAAACTATCAAATACAGAGGTTGGGAATTAGAAAATAGCTGTAGTCCAATCTGCCTTTAGGAAACCTCACTTCAAGAGATGGAGTTATGCATCTGTTTAGGTATCATTGTAGAGAAACTTGTGGGGAACAGATAGGAAAGCTAAAATAACACAAAAGGTCAGAGAAACTCTCATGGTTCTAGCAAATTTGTGGAAGTCAAAAGAAATTAAATCTAGTACCAATTTTGGAATATTTAACTGTAATGTTAAATCAGTACTGCTGTATGAATCGATGTTCGTCCGTCATGAATGACGAGGACCATTCATTCATTGCATCTTTTGATGAAGAACGAATGACTTGCGCTTTAAATTGGATTTTAGCGAGGTTGTGGTCGCGCAAGTCCATCGACCTCGCTCTCTCGTCTGCATCCATCTGGTTCCAGTGGCGAGCATGGCAAGACGACTGGAGACGGAAACAGATGCAGTGGACGTTAGGCTGCCACGGCCAGTTATCCCTGTATATATTGGCTCTCGAGAGCCTCATGCAAACGGCCCTTCCGTCACAATTCCTTTAATTTTCGGTTTTAGGACAAGCGTAGCAACAAGCGAATGAGCGTATGATTTCTGATAGGATCAACCAGATATCCATTGCCTAGATCAGTGGTTCTCAACCTTTTTTGGCCCGTGCCCCCCTTCACAATATTTTCAGAACGTCATTTCCCCCCCCCCCCCCCCTTCCTATCAAAAATTTGGCCCATGCCCCCCTTCACAGTATTTTCAGAACGTCATTCCCCCCCCCCCCCCCCCCCCCCCCCTTTCATATTTCCTATCTAAAAATTCCCGCACCCCTACACAGTATACGAAAAAATGGAAGGTAAATTTAATAGCATATACTAAAACAAGTCTAGACATCCACATAAAACATGATTTGGGGGTCTACTGACTTTATAAAATGAATTTTAGAAGAATGAGACGTACATAACTATAAAGTATGAAGGCAAAAACAATATAAAGTAATCGGTTCTTGTATTAATGCGATCTTGAAATGGTCTTCATTCCCCCCCTGGAAACCCTAAAATTCCCCCCTGGGGGGGAATTCCCCACCGGTTGAGAACCACTGGCCTAGATGGACTGACCGCCAGGACAGACCACATACACATGCTAGCGAGAAACTGCCCACAGAAGATATTGTTCGTCTAAGTTGCGAACAAATCTCCCGATTTACGGTTGAGCCTCATCAGCTCGCAATGCATCTGGCCGCTGACAGGAGAAACATGGAGAACAACTAAAACAGTGATAAACTATAAACATTCATTAGGTCATGCCTACTCAGGATAGAACTAACATGCCATGAAAGAATTACTAATTCTCAGAGTACTGAGAGAACTAAACAAATTCCACTGAATCAAAATATGAGGAAAAGACTTTAGCACTGAATGGGACATACATTGAGAAAACCTGTTAATAATAGTATCACTTGAAAGTCCGTCCTCTGAAATCCACAGGGCAAAAGAAATGGCTAGAGACCTAACAACATATAAAGTAAAGAATAAGAGAGAGATTAATCATATGGACAGGTCATAGCAGGAGGTGGCAAAAAATAGGAGGGCTTAGTTGGAGATAGTTGGTTTATGCCCTATTGAAGAATCAAAGGCAGAAGAAGAAGACATGTCTTTGTGTAATAATACTAACACAGTAGTCCAGGATGTAATTCCCAACATTGGCTGGATTTGTGATGGTTTTCACTGTCAGAATAGCTCATGTTTCAATCTGGTCACATGTGTATCGGATCATTTTCTGAGAATGAACTATGTCATAGAAGACAACTGGCTGCATATTCCTGTCTTGCCAGGATTTAATATGCCAGTATGTGAAAGCCTAACACCACACAGCCACATGGCACTTTCTGCAATGGGAGAACCATTCATATTTACCATTAAAGAGATTCTCATGGCAAACACTGCATAAGGCCAGTGAAGAATTAGGTCTTCATATATAATAGGATATGGCCTAATGAAATTAAATGACCAGTTTCCTTTCTTACCCTTCTCTCCACAGATCTCAGTCCTGGTGTTTGTGTCTCTCCAAAGATCTCAGTCCTGGTGTTTGTGTCTCTCCACAGATCTCAGTCCTGGTGTTTGTGTCTCTCCACAGATCTCAGTCTTCATGTTCATGTCTCTCCACAGATCTCAGTCCTGGTGTTTGTGTCTCTTCACAGATCTCAGTCCTGGTGTTTGTGTCTCTCCACAGATCTCAGTCCTGGTGTTTGTGTCTCTCCACAGATCTCAGTCTTCATGTTCATGTCTCTCCACAGATCTCGGTCCTGGTGTTTGTGTCTCTTCACAGATCTCAGTCCTGGTGTTGTGTCTCTCCACAGATCTCAGTCCTGGTGTTTGTGTCTCTCCACAGATCTCAGTCTTCATGTTCATGTCTCTCCACAGATCTCAGTCCTGGTGTTTGTGTCTCTTCACAGATCTCAGTCCTGGTGTTTGTGTCTCTCCACAGATCTCAGTCCTGGTGTTTGTGTCTCTTCACAGATCTCAGTCCTGGTGTTTGTGTCTCTCCACAGATCTCAGTCCTGGTGTTTGTGTCTCTCCACAGATCTCAGTCTTCATGTTCATGTCTCTCCACAGATCTCGGTCCTGGTGTTTGTGTCTCTCCACAGATCTCAGTCCTGGTGTTTGTGTCTCTCTACAGATCTTCATCCTGGTGTATGTGTGTGTGTGTGTCTACAGATCTCAGTCCTGGTGTTCTGGAGCAATTCTGTTGACATTTATCATGTGTCATCATTTTTGACCATCAAGCATCATTTCTCTCGTTCTACCTCTGCATCTTCTTCCGCTGATATTTTGAGATGTGATGATCTTCTCTGATACCCCTTTTCTCATTATATGACCAAAGAGCACCATTTGTTCCTCTCTTGTAGTTGTGTGTGATCTACTTTCATTAGCCTCTTCTGGACACTGTTAGTTACTCTGGTTATCTAAGCTCTTTGCTATGTTTGTCTCAGAAACCACATCTGTACGGCCTCCAAGTTCTTGCTAGTCTGTTCACATTCCAAAATTCTCTACCACACAAGTGCTGTAAATATTCTAACTGCAACCAAAGGTCCCTTTGGTTAATCTGATCGTTTTGATCTTTAATTTACACAAGAAGACATTAATTTGAGTAAAATGTTTTCCTGTGGAGTCTGTGAATTGTTTCTTCGTAAAATATTTGCAAACTTGTTACATGAATGTGATTGAACAGCAGTTATTATGTTCACTTTCCAAGTATGGTACCAGATGTAGTCTCATTTCCTGTTATTTTATTTATTCAAAACGGTATCTTTCACTGCACAACTATGTCTGGAAATCGTTTCTTAAAACGTTTGCTAATTTGTTTCATGAATGTGGTAGGAGAACAAAAGTTATGTTTATTTTCCAAGTATATTACAAATCGTAGTTTTATTTCTTGTTATTATTGTTGTTATAACAGTAATATTTACTGCAAAACTGGTGATGAGATGCACTATCTGGTGGTTGCCTGTTCAGTGATTTTATAAATCAATGACTGATTTCACAGTGCTCTTTGTGCTCTCAGTTGTTTTAATGGTAGTGTTAAAATAGAGATGAGATCAGACTGGCTGGCAGGTTTGGCATTTCTTTGTTTGTTGTTCTATTATTTAAAACACCAATTCCTAGTCAACTCTACTGGGTTGTAATTGTATTATTTGCTGACCAGCAATCCGGAGCATTACTGTCTCCCATTACCAAGGGTGTTTGCGGATTTTTAAAAAAATGACTAGTTCTTAAATTAAATTCACTAAAAATTTAAAAACGAACGTAGGGTGTTGAAATTTTCAGAGCACTGTTATGAATGGTTGTTATGCATAAATATATATGTTTTATGCAAATTTGTCACATGATCATGACGGCCATCTTGAATTTGTATGGCTATTTATAGAATAATTAGATGATGTTTTAAAACCATCATCTTTTCATATTTTTTAGTGAATGTTTTCAAAGTAAAAGCTATAAAATGTTAGCGACATGGTTGGCAATGAATAAAATAAGCTCAATATGAGCACTAATTTACACGGAACACTTTGTTGACCAACAATCCGGAGCATTATTTTCTCCGATTACCAAGGGTGTTTGCGGATTTTTGAAAACATGACTGGTATTCAAATTAAATTCACTAAAAATTTAAAATTGAACGTAGGGTGTTGAAATTTTCAGAGCACTGTTATGAATGGTTGTTATGCATAAATATATATGTTTTATGCAAATTTGTCACATGATCATGACGGCCATCTTGAATTTGTATGGCTATTTATAGAATAATTAGATGATGTTTTAAAACCATCATCTTTTCATATTTTTTAGTGAATGTTTTCAAAGTAAAAGCTATAAAATGTTAGCGACATGGTTGGCAATGAATAAAATAAGCTCAATATGAGCACTAATTTACACGGAACACTTTGTTGACCAACAATCCGGAGCATTATTTTCTCCGATTACCAAGGGTGTTTGCGGATTTTTGAAAACATGACTGGTTTTCAAATTAAATTCACTAAAAATTTAAAATTGAACATAGGGTGTTGAAATTTTCAGAGCACTGTTATGAATGGTTGTTAGGCATAAATATATATGTTTTATGAAAATTTGTCACATGATCATGACGGCCATCTTGGAAAATGAAAAATAAAAATATTTCATTTCTACACTGTGTTGTGGTTTTTGTTTGGTGTGTTGTGTCTGTGATATTAGTAATTAGTATTTGGTTATATTTTTATATATATATATTTGGGTATATAAGGTTAACTCGGTCAACAAATGCCTGCAGAAGTCGGATGTGTCTGCATAACGGCGCAAGAACACAGCTCTGCTGTAAACAGGCACAACGCAATCACGTCCAAAATAGAAAAATGATGAACGCAGAAGAAGAAGTATTTGTAAATTCATACCTCTAGTTGAAGTCTGAGCTACTTCCTTCATTAACTGGGGTTGAAGTTGTAGCTGTAGACCTATGCAAGAGTCTTTGTCTGGAACGTTGATAATCCTCAACCGTGTGGTATAACTTATAACATGGTGTCAAAAACAAGCTGGGCTTGAATAAAAGCTGTCACAATAGAGAATATGTCCTTTGGAGCCATATCCATCAAGAAGATGTTTCACAACTTTGGAAGTTGTCAAAACACAACCTTAATTATTTGCCTTTCCAGTGTAAATCTCTAGTTTCAGGCAGTATTGGGTTTTGGCATCAGTAAGTACAAATAATTTGAATCCCCACTTTGTCGGCTTTGCTGGCAGGTATTGCTTGAAATATATCCTGCCTTTGAACCTCACCATGGATTCGTCTATTGATAACTCCCGTCCCGATGTGTAGTGTTTCCTGTATGTAAGCTAACCTAATGACTAGTAGGGGTTTGAGCTGTCTCCTTCAATAATTGGGGTTGAAGTTGTAGCTGTAGACCTCTGCAAGAGTCTTTGTCTGGAACGTTGATAATCCTCAACCGTGTGGTATAACTTGAAACATGGTGTCAGGCATAGAGGTGTATTGCAATCTGGGCAGTACATGCAAGTCTGGCTTCTTTTACCTGCATCCTTACAAACTTTACAGTCTGGTTTGTACCTTGGTCTTTCATACTTTTGAATAAAATGGCGCTCAGTAAGTCGTGATGTCGTGACTTGTCTTGAAGTTGTTGCATTGCGCCGAAGAACAGCAGGTCCAATAATAACAAGACTGACATCCCGCCTAAACCTCTATACAGTGATCTTATTTGTAGAGTTGGCAGTGTTGTAGCTTACATGCCCATGACCAGAGCAGTGTCAACTAAAAAAAATTATATAATGGCAGGTACCATTTATAGGATCTATGTGGGTCTTACACATTTGTTGTATTTTTTTGCAAGCACCAGCTTGTTTATTATTCTGCCCCCAAGAATTCCCCTTTTCCTGTCTTGTCCATAACTTCATTGGAGTGAACAGTAGATATAAAGTTAACTCTTTTTCCTGTGTACTGAGAGAGGTGATTTTCACCATACATGTTGACTTCACACATGATCAGATCTATAGCAGTGTCAGTGAAACAAATCTTGAAAAAATCAATGGGCATAAACCCAGTTATGTCTGATGTGGACACCCTGTTGTTCTTTGTATGGAAGAAGATTGTCAAGCTCAATAATTTCGTTTTGAAGAGCCTTTCTCCATTTCCAAACAGAATTTTCAGCTGTAGAAATTTTCTGGTCTCTTGTGCCACGCCCACTACTTTATTCAGAGGTACCTTCATGACCCCCATCATCAACTACAACATCGTTAACGCTACTTTCATTTACACTAATATTTACCTCTGTATCTCTACTTATCTAGGAAACATCGTTTTCAGCTTCAATTTTGCTGGCAGAGTCAGAATCCTCTATATTACGAGCCTGGTGTTCATCCTCAGGCATGGTGAAAATGCTGAATATTCACTTGGGAATCAAATTAATGAAATTTTTTTTAAAAACACGCTAGTTACGGCTGCAAACACTTTTAACCATGGGCGCAGCCATTTTGGAATAAGGGAAACAACTGGGTGACGCCTGATTCGGTGGCTATCGGTAAGGCCGTTTGTTTGAAATCCGCATGTCGCTATTTCGTCGACCGTCGAAGTTGGTCACCAAGGCATATAGCCAAAAATTCTTTGAGCGTCGAAGTTGGTCAGCAAAGGATTATATCTAGAAGGATAGCATGTCCAAATGGATTATAGCTCTTAAACGTTGGTTGTGCTGATGCAGAGGTAGCGGGTTCAACCCCCTACACAGGACAGTTGGACTAAAGTGTTGTCTTCTTGTCCTTGACTTGGGGATGTAAATTATAAATAGAGTGGGTTTGCCTGATAGAGAGGGACACTGGTAATTGGGAAAGTTAATCCACCCACAAAAATCAGTCCAGTGCCACTCGAAGTAGAAGACAGTGTATGGACTACACTTGAGTTCAAAGCAACTGAACGCAAAATAAAAATGGTATGATATAGTGCCTATTGTTATTTCAAATAATGGATTGTTTATGTGTTTGTTCATGTCTTGTGAACAATTTTGATGTTCATATAATGCTGCCGTGCTCTGTGTGGTGGTTTTGGCAGGCCACTCTGTGGAGAGAAGACGAAGCCATGTTGGATAGGTCCTGGTGTGAGACATGGATCCTCTTGCCTTTAACACATGTGACGGGTAGTGTGGTCTGTATCATGCCAGTAGCCCTCCCCCCCCCCCCCTCCACAAATATACCTAGTTCCTACTGGGTGAAACTGGTCTGTATAGTGCCAGTAGCCCTCCCCCTCCCTCCCACAAATATACCTGGTGCCTACTGGATGAGACTGAGTAGATCCATGACAGGGTATTATGGTCTGTATCGTGCCAGTAGCCCTACCCTCCCCCTCCCTCCCACAAATATACCTAGTTCCTACTGGGTGAAACAGTAGATCCATGATGGGTAGTGTGGTCTGCATAGTGCCAGTAACCCTCCCTCTCCCTCCCACAAATATACCTGGTATCTACTGGATGAGACTGAGTAGATCCATGACGTGTAGTGTGATCTGTATCGTGCCAGTAGCCCCCCCCCCCTCCCACAAATATACCTGGTACCAGTAGCCCTCCCTCCCACAAATATACCTGGTACCAGTAGCCCTCCCTCCCACAAATATACCTGGTACCAGTAGCCCTCCCTCCCACAAATATACCTGGTACCAGTAGCCCTCCCTCCCACAAATATACCTGGTACCAGTAGCCCTCCCTCCCACAAATATACCTGGTACCAGTAGCCCTCCCTCCCACAAATATACCTGGTACCAGTAGCCCTCCCTCCCACAAATATACCTGGTACCAGTAGCCCTCCCTCCCACAAATATACCTGGTACCAGTAGCCCTCCCTCCCACAAATATACCTGGTACCAGTAGCCCTCCCTCCCACAAATATACCTGGTACCAGTAGCCCTCCCTCCCACAAATATACCTGGTACCTACTGGATGAGACTGGGTAGATCCTGATGCCATGTAGTTACATAATGGTTCAGAAAACAGACGGAGGCATACCCATTGTTTGGAGTGTGGACATTTGAGAGGCATAATGTTATTGTCAGTTCCTGGGGAAATATTCAGCAGGATCATTCTGGGGAAATAAAATTATGCCATTGACAAACAACTAAAGATAAGCAACCCTCAGCAGGCAGGTTTCAGATCAAACACTGCAATGACCAGATAGCCACACTATGTGTAATAATAGAACCAATCACTGACATGAATTCACCGCTTTATTTTGGATTTCTGGACTATGAAAAGGCCTTCGACAACACTGATAGAGAACACCAATAGAAATTGATGTGGCACAATAGGAATCTTAAAGAAATCATGAACTTGATAAAGGCAACATATAAAGACATCACGTGCATAGATATTCATGAGGAAGAACTAACAGGAGGGCTGAGTTTTCTCGAGTGCTGGAGGTCTCGGGTTCAAGCCCCGGTGAGGGCCGGGATTTTTTCACGTGGACTTCTAGTAAAAAAATTTCCCCTGGTCACAGGATAGTGGGATCGGACGCCCGTGTGTATTGTTGCGCACGTTAAAAAAAATCCCCTGGCAGTTAGAAATCAAAGAAAAAAAGAGTAACTAACCTTGCTGCCCGGGCAAATTTTTCGAATTAAAAATCTACCCAGAGTATTTCAGAATCCTCGCCGGTCTACGGAGTTCGTGCACTGAGCTGAGATTCTCCGGACTCAGACTTGAGTTAGGAGTAGAACGGAGCACTTATGTGTTATACCCGTGTGCCTTGATGTTGATGCGTCGACTAAACTAATAGAAGATATCGACTAATAACAAAAGTTTGACAAGAATGCCTTTTGGTCACCTTCATAATTCTTACTGATCATAAACTGGAGTATGACAATAACTACAGTCAGAAATGGAATGCAATAGACTGTATGAGCAATTTGATTATTTGCACTTTGCTGCCTTCCAGTTCCACACACTAAATCCAGTGCAAGATAAATTAAACATGCGTGATGGGAGATCACAACAATTAGGTCTAAAAAGGATGGCTTGGAAAGTTGAGGGTCTACGCCCTAGTATAGGGTAAAAGGGGGGCTGGGGGGGGGGGGGGGAGAAGAGATTTGACTAGAAGCACGGAGAACGTCTAAAATAATGTCTAATAAACTACGACCATTCATTAATTGCTGCCTGCTTAAAAGGATTAATATGAAGGATACGGCGAAAAAGGAAATCCATCGAATCAAGAATTGAGGACTAGACGCTGGCTATTCCATACACATTGAGAAAACCGGTTAATAGAATAACTGGAATGTCTTTTCTCTGGAACCAGCAGAGCAGAAGAAATATAGAGAGGCCTAGAAACACGCGAAGAAGAGAATTAGAAACGGATGAACAATATGGGGGAGGACATTGAGTGACTGCGGAGATGCCGGAAGATAGGAGAGCCTGGCGTGAGTTGGTTGGGGGTCTTTGCTCCACTGGGGGATACAAAGCTGCAGGTGAGTCGACATGGGAGTCCAGACCAATTTATAAACTCCTCTCATTGAGGTCTCGAACAAATGACCACCAACCCGCCGGGCAAAAGTTTTAGCCGTTGATCTACGTACGCACAGAGTGTGTAATTTGAAATGAAAGCGAAACATTTCTGGGGAAATTCCACTAAATAAATGGGTATTCCTTAATCAGATCAATAAATCGTTTCGATAGTAGGCCATAGAAGGTGTAAATGACTTTTTTTCATTTGCCACTCTGTAGTTCGTGCACTTGCTGGCCAACACAGTGGTCGGAGATCAAGGCATAGTAGCATTATCGTTTCCAACCAGTACAGTCGTGATGTCGAACCAGCCTCGGTAAATGAGTATTGGCAAATGCTCTGGAAATTTTTCTTAGAAAGGTATTGCGACGAAAACCTCTTTCTGATAAATTCATGAAGCTACAAACTACATCGCACTATTAGAATCATCAACATAAAGAGAGAGAAATCGTCATTAGTTGGAAGTCCTCAGTGCGGAAATTGCACTTTGTAATGATAATGAGTTGGGGACCAAATAAAGAAAATAACACAGCTCATAGATCCGTGGCCGAGGGGTTAGCAGCTTTCTCCGCTAACCCCGAATACTCTCGTCACGTGACGCGACGAGAATTAACAGTGGTTCGAATCGCAAAAGTGACATATGAGAGTATGGAGCCGGTCGCTCAGAAAGTCGTGGCGTGCTGATGAACGTAATCTAGCCTAGGAATCAACATACAGCTGAAAGATGCTGGTGTTGACCGCAATATCCTGTAACAGGATGGAAAAGCGGGAAAAAAAAAAAAAAAAAATAGATAACTCATGTTTTAACGGACTGGTTTGTTTCCCTGACTGACCGATGATGTCCTAACCACTTAGAAACCTTGAGATGTAACAATAGGTCTCCGCAGAGCATGGATGATTTAGCTGGCCGGTCTTTCCCTCCTGTAGGAAACAACTAGCGCAAGCATCGAACCCTAGCCCAACCGCGCTCATGCCATTGTCGGCCTAACGTCCTAACCGTTATACCCACGCTTCCACGGTCTGCCTAGACTACACTAAACTAGTAGCAACTGCCATTGTGAAACATCGATACTTGCATGCGGATAGTATACTGTGTACTACAAGTTCAATGAACAAAGTTGCGCGTTCTAGACCTGGTCGGTACAGTGGTGACCTTGATATGTAGCTGAAATAAGATCTAGGTCAGCAATTAAAAACCAGGAAAAACAAAGAGAGCATTTCAGGGGAAACGCCCGTGTCTAACATGAGCATCGGTGTTGAACTGACAGTGGCCAGCACGCTTGCCTGCCGGCTCGTTAGGCGTGTGCTCGAATCCCTATTGAGGTGGCAGTTTGTAAATGTATCTCCCAGGCCGATCCAATCTAAACTGTGCTGGGAAGTAAATGCGGCCGGCGTGATAGGGACCATATCATTTATCGAGTGCTGATTGGTCTATAACATATGATCCGTCAGTGCTGATTGGTCTATAACATATCATTCATCGAGTGCTGATTGGTCTATAACACATCATTCATCGAGTGCTGATTGGTCTATAACATATCATGCTAGCACCATATACCGAATACTGCTTTTTAAAACGTTCATTTGCAGACGGGAACACTCACTGCTAATATATGGCCCGTAGCACCATACGGCTCAGAAACGTGACCTTGACCTGACTGCAAGAATATCAAGTCAATGGGGGGGGGGGGGGGGGAGTCAGAAGAGCGCTGTCTATGGGGGACATTGAAGAATGGTCAACCAACATGGAACTGGTGTTGACAGCGTTAACTCGCTGAAGGAGATACTGAGGAGGGGATCCGAGCATTTATGGACTGAATGGTTCGATCTACATTGGGAACAATCTGAAGACTAATTAACTAACACACAGTATCGAAGCATGATGTAGTCGGTGTGTGTACACTAGCTCACAGAAACTTAGATTTGCCTACACAGTACAAGTACAATAAGAGATTATAATATACAGTTTTCTAGTTCTTGGATTAATAGTGTCCTCTAATACTATAAGTATCCCCACAATGTGTGACTAAAGGGTAACCTTGCAGCTAGTTGTAGCACGACCAGGGCAGGATTTAGACTTGATAAGGCCCTAAGCTATTTGAAATATGGGGACCTTTATAAGTCCAGATATTCTATGTCATATATACATATATGACAATTGCTCACTCGGACAATATTTTTGGGGCCCCCCACTTTCTTGGGGGCCCCAAGCTATAGCTTGTGTAGCTTATACGTAAATCCTGCACTGAGCACGATCAACTCAATCCATGCAACAGCTGGTGATGTAACCTTCAGTCTACTTGCTTAACTCCATTAACTCAACCCAGGCAACAGCGGGTAATGTCGTAACCTTGAGTGTGCTTGCTAACTCCATCAACTCAATGCACGTAACAGCCGGTGGTATCGTGAGTTTATGCGGCGGTCTGGTCAACTCTTTTCCCTACTTCTCAAGCGTTCCTAATTCAGAACCCGGCCTCATACCGGCATTTTTGACTGGGTCACAAACGTATCTAGTCGTTTCCCCCAACTACTCCATCAATATCTTAATGATATGACGAGTCTCTGTTTACGCCCTGTTATTATTATTATTGTTACTTAAATTTATGTTTCGTCTCCACCCCACCCCCACTCCCCCTCCTTAACTCCCCCTCATCTTCTTCTTTACCTGTTTTTCGTCTTCCCCATCACCTCCTCCTCCACCCTTTTATTCCATCATCATCATCACATACCCCGGGAATGTTAACCCGGTCAACAAATGCCCGCAGAAGTCGGATGTGTCGGCCTAACGGCGCAAGAATGCAGCTCTGCTGTAAACTGGCACAACGCAATCACGTCCGAAAAAAAACTCCGGATGAACGCAGAAGAAGAATATCATCACATACTACTTTTTTCTTCGTCTGTAAGTTGTAGTAGTAAATACTCTTTAACTACCTACGAACACACAAACAAACTTCCAGTCCATTAATACTAATAACTGCAATTGTAAAAGGTGACAAAGAATGCCACAGGAACAAGGAGTTATTTATGAGTGTTAGGCATCTATTGCTTAGTATTTATTTTGAATGGATTCTCATTACTTTGTTTGTTTGTTTGTTACATATCTCTTAGAGTATCTACCCAAAAGTACAAGGACAAATCAGCAAAAAGATGCTGTTGGAGCAAGGTTTCCCCCAAGGGCGAGTCCTTTCACCAACATTATTCCTAGCATAGATAAATGACACCACATATAATTTTCCAGCCAGAGTACACACCTCCTCCTTTGCTGATGACCTAGCTATATGGACATCTGAAGAATATTTTAGTAAAGCTAACAGTAGAAATACTCCGTGGCGAAGAGTTTACGGATGCGATTCGTAATCCTGTATACCCGCATGTGAAACACATCTGCGTGCGATTTGGCAGCAGACCGCGTTGCGTTGGTTTTGCGTTGGTAACGGTGCTAGTCGTTCAGGAAGCAATGGCAAACTACTGAACGTAAACTTGTCAAGAGATCACATAGAGCTCAGAATCAAGGAATGCGGACCATAACTGGAGGCCTGAAGACCAACGCCTATTAACGAACTAGAAAAGATCACTTGCTTACAACCAATGCAGGATAGAAAAGATAGTAGAGCCCAGCAACAAGCAGAAACGTGTAGAAGATTGACAGACCACCCCATGTATAAAAGATTTAATGGTCTTAGAAAGGGAAGACTGAAGCAAAGCAGCTTTGTAGAAACTGCAAATAGGCAGATTAGGACACATCCTCTACTTAACATATTTTTTTGGGGGGGTGGGGGGGGGGCACTCGTTCGCTTTGAACTCAAGCTAGATCCATACACACTACTTCTAGTAGTGCTGGGCTGAATTGTGCGTGTGGATCAGCTTTCCCTATTAACAGTGTCTCTCGCCATCAGGCGAACCCACTCCGATTTCATAGGTACTTGTAATTTACGTTCCCAAGTCAAGGACGATAGGTCAACATTTTAGTCCAAATATCCGGTGTAGGGGTTGAACCGCTAACCTCGGCATCAGCATACCGGATGGTTAAGTGTTCTTATCCATTCGGCCATGCCCACCTACACATAACATATAATTTATACGAGTTCCCAGCTTAGAGAAAGCAACACCTGCCTGAGATTATAGACGACTACCTAGCCCTGACATAGACATAACCTGTAATGAGGTAAAGAGGTTTATAAAAGGAACTTACAGAACAAAGGTGGGAATCAGAGCATCCAGGCTACCAAAAAGATGATGCATATTACCAATTCGACCGAAGTGAACACCTAACAATCTCCAGACTCCGCACTGGACATAACCCGCTGAAATGCCACATGTTCAAAAAATTAAAGGTAGGATATACTGATGAATGTAATTGTGGAACTGGTAAACTGACAACTATACATTTGCTGCAGGAGTGTCCAACATACGCATAACAAAGAAAATTATTTTGGCCTGCAACCGTTGAGGAGAAACTCTGTGAAGATGTCAACAAGGCTCAAGTTGATTGCTGCTTTCTGTGACTATATTCAGGTGGACATCTGAAGGTGTACGAAGCAGAAGGAGAATATCCCTGGCTTGCCGCACATCATGCTACAGGTATATTGATGGCAAAATCGTCCCAAATGGCTAGGAAATGGAATATTGCTTGGCTACTGAATCTATTACGTGGAGAATCTGAATCGAAAGCTCACTGTGTGGATGTAATCTGCACACTGCATTCTTAAGATTTCTGGAGCAGGAGTCTGTGGTGAACGGAAGGCCAAATAAATATACGGAAGTGAGACTAAGCAGCCATGTGCAGTAGGTGACGATTCCTTGGGTGAGCCCAGTACCAGAACACTATGTGTCGACAACAATGATGAAAGCCTCCTTGGATGGCGAGGAATGTCCATGGTTTGTCCCCTGACTTACCTTGAGGGTCGACCGGCATGCATCGGCTGTTCCAAACGGGCCAACCGGGGCACCTTCTGCAGATGAAGGGGTGGAGACGACACATCAATGTTGAGGGCGTGGAGCGTCCTACGAAAACGAGGCGCAAATATCGCAGCTCTTCTGTAAACAGGCACAAGACAATTACGTCCAAAGAAACATTTCGGACGAACGAAGAAGAAGACAAAGAAGAAGATCAAGTAATATCATAACGGAACTGGCAACTTAGAACACACAAACATGCATTGTGTTTGGTACATTATTATATTGGTATCCATGTAATCCTACTAACAGCTGTTGGAATTCATCTTGACACCTGGCAGACTGCTGCCAAAGACCGAAAAAAGTGACCGGGTGCAGTCACTTGTGAAGCAAACAGGACTGCAAGAGCTGTGAAGAAGAGGCTGGACGGAAAAACCACTGCAGGAGATCCTCCTCCTGGAACGTCAAGCATTCTTTGCCCACATTGTCAAAGAACATTTCGAGCCAAAATAGGTCTTATCAGCCATCTTAGAACTCACGGCTCCATACTTTCAACCCCATTGGATGAAATGAATGGTCATCATCATTCTTGATGTACAAACAACATTATATTGACTAGCTAGTTTCTTGGCAAATACAGAAATGGAAAATGAACACTGGTGGATATTGTACCCTGACTGCTGTCATGTATTGTTAATTGGGGAACCCTTGAGGCTATCAAATACACACGTATTGTTTGACGCTCATAGACGTAGGGGTCAGAATTAGAGACTACAGGACGCAATAGACAACAACACAGTTTAAGCTGTAGTTACCGACCAGGATTTGAACCTGTCACCTCCAAATCACTACTGCACCTCGCTGCAGGAACAAGTGTACTTACTCGCATGACCAACTAGACACTCCTGAAATAGTGTGTCTTCATTAGGCAGGTCTACCACCCACATGAACCGACAACTATGGACTATGTACATAATTCTTATGCAACCATTGAAATAGCACCATAGGTCTAAGCAATTTATATTAAACTAGCAAAGGTCAAATAACAAAGACTCAAACACATCAGACCGTATTGCTGTGTCCAGTATAGTAACGAACTTTTAAAAGAAGAGAAATGATTGGCCGATTCTTATGTTGTACACGTCTAACATATAAATATCAAATGGGGAATCTCCCGGGAAGGTTAACCTGGTCAACAAATGCCCGCAGAAGTCGGATGTGTCGGCCTAACGGCGCAAGAACGCAGCTCTGCTGTAAACAGTCACAACGCAATCACGTCCGAAAAAAAAAAACAACTCCGGATGAACGCAGAAAAAAAAGAAATGGGGAAACCTTTGAGGCCACCAAGACACCTTTTTTTTAAGGGGTGTCTAGTTGGTCGGGCGTCGAAGTACACTTGATGCTGCAGCAAGGAGCTATCGCCATTTGGAGGTGACGGGTCGATCCCGGTCTGTAACTATCCATCCATCCATCACGTGCCATGCCGGTAAGCGTGGGCGGTCATGTTCTGCCATCTCACTCGATCACCAGAGTCGTGGATCAGCTCCGTGTTTCTGTCTCGACCATGCCACAAGGCCAAGCCATCCAGGTACTTGCTTCTAGGTCTTCCCCTTAGTCTGTTCCCCTCGATCTTACCAGTTGTCACCAAGTTCTCCAAATCATTTCTTCTTATACATGCCCAAAAAATTGTAACTGTTTACGTCTAATGTCTCTAATCAGTTTAAGATCTTCATTTGTTTCTTGAAGGACTTGTTCATTGGTCTTTCTGGCTGTCCATGGTATTCTTTGCATTTTTGAATATCCACCTGCTAAATGAACTAAATCTCATTTGGTAGTGTACTCAAGACTTGTAACTTGTAACTTGTTCTGTAACTATAGCTTTCAATGTTAATGTTGTCTCGTAATCCCGCTTACCAGCGTTCGTACTAGGGCCATCACATGTTGTAAGTCGGAGTGCATGGTGAAGTAAGTGGTCAGTCTTTCCCTCCCGTGTGGAGCAATCAGCCCAGGAACCGAACCCTCGCGCTCATGCCATTGTCAGCGAACGTCCTAACAGTGACAGCAACGCGCCGGCTCGCATGC